>JAIEZT010000021.1:13065425-13136122 GCA_019594935.1 Periophthalmus modestus
TTTTACCTGTTTGGGAAATCGTTACTGGTGTCGGGCGGTTCGCGTTGCGACCAGATCCTGGTCCTATCAATTGACAGCCAAAGTTTTGATCATGTTTTAAACATAATATGGAAACGCCAAAATATTAACTTTTCAAATAAAACGCGGGGGATTCGATTATGGAATGAAAAAATGGATGAGAGGCTGCCGGGCTAAGAAACAGGCGACTGATTGATTTGGGTTTAAATATTTAGTGTGAGAAATTGCTTTATATATTGAGCGTGGGATGGGTACTTTGTCTGTACTGAAAATAAAAAAAGTTCTTAAAATTACTAGCAACAGCAGTAGAAGCGGTGGGTAAGTTAACGCTACAAAACGCCAAAACTTTGATTTTAAACATGATGTCCTCCATGGTAGATTATGGTGCAAGGAAGATTAAAGGACTTAAAGAGAGGATTATCTTGAGCTGGCAAATCGCAACCGCCAAACCTGGGATTTGACCCGATCAACCAATGAAATTTATGTCGAGAGAGCAGGATTCGAACCGCCAACCTTCGGATCTACCAACTGAGCTACTGTCCCCCATTACATTTATCGTTCACAAACCCAGAAGGAGAAAGAGCCATGTTCATCACTGTCTTATGGTCTGGGAATTATGCACGTGGATAGTAACAATGTGCCAAATCATCAGAGAAACTTATGTCCAGACTTCCTCCTCCCAGACACTTCGTAGAGAACCCGGTGAGCAGTATCAAAACACTATCTCTGCATTTGATCCGTCCTATTGGCAAAGCGAGTTATTGTACAGCACAGTTCGTACACACAGTAATTCAAAGTGTTTTACAGAATAAGAAAGGAGATTTTAAAATCACAATACAACAAATCAGCACCTAACTATCACAAATAATCATCATAAGATTAACATTTTAAAGGTGAAAAGTGCAGAATAAAAAAACCCTCCCCCCCCCCCCCCCCAGTCATATGCACAGCTAAACAGAACTATTTTGAGCCTGGATTTAAACATCCTGAAGTCCTCACAGTGATTTTTGCAAGTGTTTTTCGATGGTAAAAAAGCCTGCAGAGGTTATTGATTAATGCGGCTGTTGAAGTTAAAGTTACTGGTTTCAGGCGTATTGTCTCAAGATTCATTCCTGATTTGAAGGATTTGGCATTGCAGTGGTCCTCTGTTGTCATAGCGATAATGCAATTCAGATCAAAATATTACTGTTTTAATATTATTGCTTTGAATGGGGGAAATGTCCTCACAAAATCCAAAATCCCAAAAAAAAAACCAAAGACAAAATAATATAGCATTGGTGCAGCCTGTCAGACACAATTCACTATTTAGGTCTTTTTTTTTTTTTTTTTTTTTTTTTGTAGATGTAGAAAGTGAATTTTTATGTTTTATTTTAACTAAATTTTATTCTTTATTTTATACAGGAAGACCCCAGTGAGAGCACTCAGACTCTCCTTTTCAAAAAACACAGAACAAACACAAACAACGAGAAGGAACAGCAGCTCTATACAAAGCTCATCCTGACACAAGATCGTGGGCGAAGTGTCACGCCCCCTGAGCCGGGGATCGTACTCGCAACCACTGACTCTTTGACCGGACATATGCGCAGTGTAAAACTATTGTTGAACTGAGACCTTGTTGTTCGGAGTCAAGTGTCAAACAAATCCACGATACTGTAGAAAAAATGTGAAGTGAAATCTGAAAAAATCCGTCATACAGTTGAATAAAAAATACTTATCTATGGTCTAAAATGCCATAGGAGATGATCGGGTGAGGCGTTGCTCCGAGCGCGCGTGTACAATAGTGAAATGAAACTTCTCGGAGAATCTAAAGGTGTTTACAGCAAACGGGAGGCGCTATCTGTGTCTGTCACTCACAGCCCTCATCAAGGTCCTCAGTGCACAATGAGACCTGCCACAGCCCTGCACGACGTCGACGCCCGGGCCCTATAGAGCCACGCTATAGAGACGGCTCGTTTTAAAGCGCATGAGTGGAAGTCTGTCCATAGGATTCTCACTGATCTCAAATAAAGACCGTTGCCATAGCAGTTAACAATTTACAATGAAATGTTATATCTTTGCAATGGTAAAAAGTCCTCAAAATGTCACCCAGAAAACGGGAAGCTAAACCAAAGACTGTATATATAAATGGACATACTGTAGCTAACACGCTAGCGGCCGCTTTTCGAATAGGAAGTGATCATGGACGCGCTTCGGGCTCCATCGACTCTGGCTCCAATTCACTTCACATTAGAAAACTGTCGCTCTCTCTCTGGTGACTCCCGCAGAGAGCCTTGTCATTTTGGTCTTAAAATGTTCGTTTTTAACCAGCTCTACATGATCCTGGGTGTTTTATTTCGGTATTTTTGTCCGTATTACAGCCTCAGGTCTTCAGCTCCTTCTACAGTCATGTGTGTTGTCCCTGCTGTCGCTCTCCATATACAAACTTTGATCCCATGGACTCTCCTGCCATTGGTGTGCTCCTGGGCCCTAAGTGTGATTGGGAGCGACGTCCCAGAGCCTGGTCAATCCTGACTTTCCACCTAAATCTTTCGTTTCTCAATATTTTTATTAAATTTTTCAGAGCATTTAGAACGACTCTTCCAACATAATATGAGCAAATACAGCACGAGGGAACAAACCCTCATTGTACAGTGGTACTTTGAGTCACATGGGGTTACCATCGACATTTTATACCAGAGATGCCCCAAGTGTAAATGTCATTAAAGGAATAATAAGTGTTTTCACAGACAGGGGGCAGTATGTGATCTCCACAGACCTGACTAGTCCTGATTTCCTCCTGTGGGACTATCTTAAAGAAAAGGTGTTTGTGAATAAACCTCAGGACAATAAACGACTTAAAACGTATATCGAGGATCAAATAAGAGCCATAAGCCCGGAAATGCTTTAAATGTTATGTAAAGTGTGTTGGATCAGGCTATTCAGGGCGAAACTGAAATGGTGGGACACTTAAAAAAAAATAATTTTAAAAAAAATTAGGTCATTTTTACTTTCCCTAGTTTAAGTAGTGATAAGTTCAAGTGTAAGTGAACAATTATAACCGTTTATATTGCCTAAAAATCTCTGAAGGTTCAGTTTAACTACTCCTACAATTTGGTGAGTATAACTTAAGAATTATAGGAGCTACTGAAGATTTAAAAGTATCAGTGACTTTAGGCCCATCTGTACCTGGAGATGGCAATTTATGACACAAGCCTAAAAATGACGAACCTACCACAAATAATGCAACACTGTGTCACAATAAACACATTTGGAAGCACGATATATCGCTATAGAGAAATACAGCAATAAACGATCATGTTGAAACTACTTTATGCCACTGATTAAGATTTAAATAAGGCAAGATATCCCAGTGAGCCATTTTAAATACACACTTTTCATTAAAAGACATGAGCTGCAACAACAATAAACAGCAGAATGAACCAATAATGAGCCATAGAAGTGACTTATTCAACCCTCCACAGCTCAAATCTTATCATATTACATCAAAAAATACCCCAAATCTCCCACGTTTATGAAGGAAAATTACTCATTATAAATATTAACTCCCCAAAAATAGATTATTCCAGCTTTCAAATGAAGAACGATAAGTCGATATAGTAATTATCGCGACAGGCCTAGTTTCATGTCACCTGGAAATAAAAAGTAAAAGTAAAACTCATACCTCAATAAATAATCAAAAAAAGTTACATGGTGGGGCTTTAAATAGACCCGATTTTCTTCAAAAACAACAAGGGTTTATCAAGAAGCTAATGTTTTATTTTATTTCAGAAATTAAAACTGGACAAAAGCAATGTATAAAGCAGGTTTCCATTTTCAAATTTCCATTCCCCGGCAAACAGATTTTTCTTATTAAGATGCATTGTTCTGATATTTGTGTGAATCAATTTGGAGGAATTAAAATGAAAAATAACCAAAATGAATGACGAGACTATTGATTTCAAGTGACAAAGTTCAATCGCTTCTCCCAGCGACATTAGAATATAAATCGTTTTTGGCAAAAAAAATACAACACTTTTGAAATGAAAAATCTTGCCCACAGCCTGAGAGCACAGAGCACAGTACAGTCCATTTCATATCGCTCTCGGGGAGACGTCCTCACTCGCCCTGCACCTTGGGCGAGCTCTGCAGTTATCAGGGTGTCAATGCCCCCAGAGAGACCCCCCCCCCAAAAAAAAAAATCAGACTCTGCCCCGGGACGGACTGGACCAGGACCCGGAGGGGAGGGCTGAACAGGAATGGACCAGTCACATGTAGTTTGACTCAGCTCTGATACTGTGTATAATCTACAGGCCGACGTCAGACTTTGAAACTTTATAGATACACTTTCACTTGTTCATTTTTGTTTATATCGCATGACAAAAGAGAGTTCACTGGACAGAAATTAAGCTTTAGAATGATCTTGAGCTGTATCAGGACAAGTATAAGACACACTAGATTAGTATTCACCCATGGACCACTATATCGCGGTTCACCTTTCGCAGTCTCGATTTTTTTGGTCCAATTTGCATGTTATTTTTCCAGTGTATGAACGTGCGTTGTGTTCTGCGTCCTGATTGGCTGAGGGACTGTAGACCATTGTTCCATCAGTCTCCTCCGTGTCTCCATGACAAATTTACATAAATATTCCATCGCAGTGTGACTCTTAAGTGCTGTATGTTTGCAAGTTTTCTCCCGACAAACCCACAATGCGATGATGAAACTTTCTGCACCACACAATTTCAGAAACTCTTTGGGACTTAAAAGTGTTTCTGTGCACGAAGAACGAGGGACAAACCACCATGATAAGCGGGGATCATACAGAAGGTGGAACTTTATAACCAGTGGATCGATTAATAAGAAACGGATAAGACACTCGCCCTCCGTCCATGTGTGAGATCAACTAGTGGCCGCTTCAGGTACTGCAGCTCCCAGGAGCTTGGGCCAGGAAGATTTCTCCCATTTTTTTCCATAGAGCACAATCCCAAAAGCCGAAATTAAATCTGTCAAACATGGACAAAATGTTGTAGGATGTGAAGACGTTTTGTTGCTGCTCATCCAAGAGCACAATGCACTTTCAGTGAATTCAAACCACCCGTGTTCTGACAGGGCATCCACAGCTTTCACAAAGGTCGGGTTTTGTAGGGATTCTTCTGTATTTTTCACAACTTGAACTTTTTACATTGTTTAATCTTCCAAAAAATCTACAAGTTAGCTTTGTAAGACTTTGCTAGCCCCCGCTCTGAGCCCCGCTAGCTCTGATCACATGGTGCACGCTTCTGACGTCACATGTTGGGCGACGCTAAGGCCAGTATTCAGGAAGTAATGCAGAAGATTTTTGCGTTTGAGTACATGTCTTTGAAAGCAATACGCCACCATCTTTACTTCATCTTCCAAATCTTATTAAACCTCCATGATTATACCCCAGTAATGCACAGTATTCGGTTGCATAGTAGTATACAGTACTGCGTGTCCCTCGTCTGTGCGTCCTACGGGGTGAGTTACAATACTTCAGCATCATTAAACACATCAGGAGAGCCCAGTGAGTATTTCAAAGTCGTCTGCGCGATCCTCTTTAGCAGCGCCGGAACACTAATTAATTTCATTTTATTTTATTTGGGAGAGAGTGAACGCTGCTCCAAAGCGATATAAATCCAGTCAGAGATTAATTCATGCGTCTTTTCACCGCCGCCTTTGAGAATGTAATTATGTCTGCAAACACAAACTGCCTTATATCACCGCACGGGATGTAACACGCACTGTTCACTGTCACACACGGCATCAGAGGAGCTGGTTAGTGTAGCGCCGTCAAGATGCTAACATTTCAAACCCGATTTCAATAGTGACGAATAGACTCGATGCTCAATACTGATTCTGATGAAGATAATAAAAAAACACAATTTATTTAGACAATAGAATGTCATTTTCAACATGAAATGGTAGTACTTTCTGTCATATTCCCATGTGGCCTTATATCTGTGCACAGTGGTCCCTCGTTTATCGTGGGGGTTACGCTCTAAAAATAACCCGCAATAGGCAGGTTTACAGTTTATTCTATATGTTTTGCGGCTGTAAAACCCCTCACCACACACTTTATACACTTTTCTCACAAAGACATTAACATTTTCTCACATTTCTCTCTGTTGTTTAAACACTCTCAAAGTTCAAACCTTTCGTATATTATATCTCCTCTTCCTCGATGATCTTTAAATGTGTTGTTCTCGTGCCTCTGCTCCAGCTGTATCCACAGAGGCGCCTCTCCGTGCACAGAAACATTTTTAAGTCCAAAGCGTTTCTGATTTTGTCTTTGCAGAACATTAACCGACATTGTGGATTTTGTCGGGGGAGAAAACTTACAAACATACAGCACTTAAGAGTCACACTGCGATCAAATATTTATGTAAATTTGTCACGGAGACACAGAGGAGACTGATGAACAATGGTCTACAGTCCCTCAGCCAATCAGGACACAGATCAAAATGCACGATCATACTCTGTAAAAAAAAAACATGAAAAATTGCAGTAAAAAAATCCACAAAACAGCGAGACCATGAAAGGTGAACCGCGATATAGCGAGGGACAAGCTGTACTATAAGAAATGTAATGTGTGTTTTGCGTGTTTCAGCTGCAAAGTATCAATTATTACTTACAAGGACTGCTTACCGCTTAGACTGCTGCCCCCGCGACCCCGGCCCGGGGACAAACGGAAGAAAATGGATGGATTTATAAGGAACCTAAACACTGGTCTACGTTCGCGATAACTCACTGAACACTGGACGAACATCCTAACACGTGTTTCTTTAAGTGCAGGTTTAGCCCACAGTTGAAGTGTGAATCTAGGCCAGTCCATGTGAGTGATGGAGCGCATGTGTTGTACTGGTGACTCTGTTTAATGAATAGCTGTTAATCCAAGTGGGTGAAGGCAGAAGAGAGGCCTGTTCACTGTAATTACAAAAGCTCATTTAGTTCATTAAGTCATTGGAGGTGTACTGGGATTTGTTTTACAAGAGCCGACACAGAGGCCAGAGAGGAGGAGAGAGGAGGAGAGAGGAGGAGAGAGAAGGAGAAGGAAGTGGCGACTTAAGTCATTTCAGTGTTTTTCTACAGCAACAATATAAGTTGTAGATTTAGACTTTAGAATGCAGCAGTGCTCACTGTGTTGATCATATTTTGTGTCAAAGTTTTTTGCCATTAAAAAAAAAAGAAAAATATCTAAATGTCTAGATATTTCAATAAAAAACAAAACAAAACAAAAAAAAAAAAAAAAAAAAACCCAAAAACAAAATAAAAAAAAAAAAATAAATAAAATAAACATTTTGAGAATTTTTGAGAAAGGGAGTTTTGAGCTGAATATAATTTGAATTGTTGTAGTTGTATAGTTAGTAGTTTCTTTCAACAACTTTACAATCTGATGAAAAATAGGACCGTTGCCATAGCGATTAACAAGTCAACAACTACATCATATTGCAAAGTAGATACCGAATGTAGGAGTGTTTTGTTTTTGTTGGCGTATACGTTTTGTGTTATAGTTTTGTTCTGATTACTACATTTTTTATTTGAGGACACACCCTCTCATTCAAGTTTTTTTTTTTCACACTTTCTACATTTTATATACACATAGAAGACATTAAATATACGATGTAAGATGTGTAGAATTATGTAGCCAAAGAAAAAAAGGGTCAGGGTCAAGAAATGTCCGGGTTCAAAGTAAAGGGTGTCTATTTTTACATTTTAAAATCTAAATCAAGTTTGCTACACTCCACATGTGTCTGTTCATAGCGGTGATGCCTCCGGTGAGAATCAGGGCTGTTAGTTTAGTTTATTTATTTGAAGGACAATGTGCAGTTACGTTAAAAAAGATGTCTGCACCAGATTTAGCACAAAGCTACTTTCCATCTGCAGTCCTCAACATACAAACATTAACATATGTAAAAATAAAACATTACAGGTCAAATTCAATTACACAAAAATGCTAAATAAAACATTACAAATTAAATTAAATTATAAAAAAAGTACTAAATATTCAGTTTTCAGTGCATAGTTAGTAGTTACTGTCTTAATGAACCAGATGTAACAGTAAAACCGTATAAATGTAATGTAAAAGAAACGTAACGACTTTTTAACTTGTTACTTAGCTTTTTCTGTATTTATTATTTATTCAAGTTCATTTCCATAGATGTAAAAAAATATAACTGTGTAACCATATATGATAAAACTAACATTTAAGACAGTCATACATTTTAATTTACCTTGTCACGGGCCACATAAAATGATGTGTGGCGGGCCGCATTTGGCCCACAGGCCTTGAGTTTGACACTCGTGATCTAGAGTGTAAATAATAGATAAGAAAACATGAATGACTCTCAAACTTGTGCCTGCAGTTTGTGCCCAAGTTTGAGTGTTTTTGTCGGTGAGAGCACATTTGGTGTGTCCTGTCCCACACAGTGTATCCTGGGCAGGTGGAGGATCAGGGATTATTATGAGTTTGTGTGGAGTTTGTGTGGAGTTTGTTTGGCTGCTGTCTCTGTCTGCTCTGCTCTCACGGCTGACCTTAAGCCTGTTAGTGATTTCTAACTTAGTTTTACAGAGCTCCACATACAACTCCTGCAGACTAACAAGACTACACCTGTTCTGCACCGGAAACAAGAGGCAGGTCTGGACATCGAGTTTGGCCATATTGAGGACATAGCACTTACATAATCATACAGTATAACAAAGATAATAACCTGAAATCTTTAAATATTTGTTCAAGTTTCATTCTGTATCATGATCAGGAATGTAACAATCATGTTGTCATATTGTCTTATGAAAAATGAACATTACAGAGTTTGTGAGAGGCCCCTCCCTGCACGGGCCCTGGGAAAACAGCACCCTTTACCCCCCAGTCTGACGCCCCTCATCATGCTAAACTTTATTTTAGTGATCCTTGAATGTTTTTTGCCAAGTTGGGCTTTGCAAATGAATTTTAAACATGTAAAGAAACTTATCTTAAAGTGGACCTATTCTGCAAAACTGACTTTGAGTAGTTTCCTTCTCATTTACCCTCTGATGTTGTTTTTGGAGAGATTCTTGCATGTTTTTGCGCAAAAAATCAGTTTGAGTGACCTTTTATTATTCGTCTGTCTACATCTCCAAAGCTCAAAATGCTCCGTTCCACCTTGTGATGTCATGAAGTGTTCGTTTTCAAGTTAACAGCTAACTTTTACCTATAGTTCAGTAGAGATTAGCAATTCCAAGGCTGAAATTATCCAAATGATTCTAGTGAAGGTGTGTGGAGTTTAAAAACACAGCAGAGCACTTCCTGTATTACCACATGATGACATCACAAGGTGGAACTGAGTGTTTTCAGTTTGAGAGAAAAACTCAAACTAAATATACAGAGTTTGTGTGTTAAACATGTGAATGAAACAAAACACAACTCCAGCTCTGTTTTTGATGAGGAAACGACATTATATGATAGATGAGGAAGTAGCGTAACATGGGCCCTTTAATTCAGCCCAGTACTTACTTCATAATGAACAAACGGTTTATTAAAAATGACAGTTAGTTACAGTTTTTTTTATAAACCTCACAAGAACACACCTTCTCTCTCTCCCTCTCTCTGTCCTCTCACCATCGTTTTTCACTGCAGCCATTTAGCGTCCAAATGGGGCCAGGAACATCATGGCAGTATCATTTTGCCGGGGAAGGATATCAGCGTGACACATCCCTTTGTCTTTCCTATTTATCGAGCGGCCTTGGAGCGGATGGGAAAAGCCTGCTAGCAACAGGGTAACTAATGACAGCACATCTCCGCCATAGGGCCCGCGGATGTTTGGGGTTTTGTGGGTTTTTTTGGAGAGAGGGAGGGTAATTTGTGAGTGGAGGAGAGGGGCCATCCGTCATTGTAAGGATTAGTTAGTGTGCGGAGTGCAAAAGGACATTTTTCTGATGGCGTGACACGGCCCCGTGCTCCTGAACTGACACAGAGTTAAACTGTTTTCTGTTCTTTAAAAATGAATCAACGATGACAAAAGAGAGGAGGAAACATGGGTGTTGTACATGAAGTAAAGTATTCCACGTTTTAGATGAGCGAGTCATGGTTTTGGAAAATAAAATGGATTTGATGAATAAAAATATACATATCAAAAACATGTGAATGAATGCATTGATAATTCAGTCTTTTTCTTTTTTTTTTTTTCTTTTTTGAATCAGTAATGACAAAAGAAAGGAGAAAAAATGGGTGTTGTATATAAAGTATTTCAAACTGGAAGAGAAGGTAGATTTTGAGTAATGACTTTGAAAAATAAAATGGATTTAGTGAACGAAAATATAAATGTCTTAAAAATTGTGAATGAATTCTGTGATATTTTTTTTTTTTTTTTTTTATGAATCAGTAATAACAAAAGAGACAAGAAAAAGAGGAGAAAAAAATTAGTGTTGGAATGTTTGAAGAATAAGGGGAAATACTATGAAACTACATCTTAAATTGTAAAGACATGATTTAAAAATATATATTATACATTTAAATAAATAAAAAAATAAACAATGAAAATTAATTATGAATGAAGGTTAAGACAATCCTGTTCTTTAAAAATATACTACCAAAGACAAAAAGAGAGTAAGTGAAAAAGGGGAAAACTTTTGTAACGTAATGATTTTGAAAAAAAATTTGGATTTTGTGAATAAAAAAAAAAAAAAATTGCAAAAAAAAATTGGTGGATGGAATAATTTGCTTAATGGCCATCATGTTCTTTAAAAATAAATGACAAAAAGAGGGAAGTTTGTGGAGAAAAGGGAAATACTTTGAAACTACATCCCGTATTTTACTAAGACAAGTCATGATTTTGAAAAATAAAGTCATTTTTGTGGCCAAAAATATAAATTTCTTGAAAATTATGAATGAATGCTAAACCAGTGATAAAACCAAAGAAGTGCAATAAGGCAAATATATATGAAATTAAATATGTTTCCCACATTCATGGTTGATGGTAAAATCAATAAATAAATCTGTTTTAGCATTTAAGCTACAAAAAAAAAATTTAAAAAAAATATGATGAATGAAGGCTGTGACGATATAAACCACTCAAGACAAGAGTGAGTGGGGTCTCCTCTTCATAGATCTGACCTGGAAAATCCTGCACAAAAAGTAACATAGTGTACCTTTAAACATAGTGCCAATCTGAATGAGGTGTAGATTCACTTGATTTTAGACAATACAATAGGAAATGAGATGATGCAGGATATACTTGTAAAAAATTTAATAAAAATTGAAACCGGCACTTTAAAATTTCTAAAATATGGAATTATGTGGCCACGACTAGACCAAGACTAGACCAGGACTAGACCAGGACTAGAACTGGACCAAACCAAATCTATCAGGACTAAACCAGAACTAGACCATGTGTGAACCCAAGATTCACAAACCCATCTATTCATGTTTTCGCTTTTGTTTTATGACATTGCTCTCTAAACAAAGATGCTAATTCCTCACCGGTACAGCTCGGGCCTTAGCAGTGCCAGCCCTCCGCACCCTTACACTCTGATAACGCTGAGAAACGCTGGCTCCCTGCAGACGATAAACCAAGTGGACATGTTGTACTCTCTCCCCTTACATACTCTCCAGCTCTGTAACATAAATCTACTCGAACTGCGACCCCCGACAGTGATTTAGAGCCATTGGACCCTATTCATTTAAACCTTAACAACACACTGGAACACGCGAGTACAGGGGACACGGGGATGAGAGAGGGGGGGGAGGGCAGTGGAACAGCTCGCGGGTACAGTAATATATAGCATTTTTGAGGTCGCCATGGTAATTTTTACTTTCATCATGAGCTCTATGAGTACAAATGGGATAAAGGTTCTGCACTGTTGGGGGGTTTCGGACTATTCTGGGGCACGCTCGATACACACAACACGGTAAAGTTCCACATGGTTTTTAATCTCATATTTCGTTTGTTTAGCTTCTGTCGGTCAAGATATCGAACTCCTCAGTCACTCGACGATAAGCTACCGGTGAAGCCACAGCTGCCTTGGGTTTGATTAATAAAAAGGACGGATGCTAATCTGCGCCCGAAAAACGCCAACTGATCGCTCAATCGTTTTGTTTGCCCGATGAAAAGGGGTTAAAGTAGATGAAATGTCTTGCTCAAGGACACAATGACAGTATTAGCACAGGATTTAAAGTGTCAGTGTTCGTAAAATCTGGTTCGTAGGCAGGGCTGGTGACAGAAATTTGGGGGCCCAGGGCAAGACGTCTCACATGGGCCCCCTCTCTAACATAAATGAGTAGGGAGAGGGTCCAATTCTTGGCCCATAAGACCAGGACAACCCCTTTAGAAAACCCCTTATACAGAAAAACTATTAATTACAATTACTTTTGTTATAAATCCCACAGTGGAGACCAGATTTTTACTGTCTTGAAAACTTGAAAAACAGAACTAGTTCATTTTAATGGTTTGCAGTGGTCCAAAGTTGTTCCTCATGTACCTTATGCATTCAGAACAATCTAATTATTCACCATGATGAGTTTATAAGTGCTTTTCACAACTCTCAGAGACCAGAGTGGAGCTTAGCCATGACTGTAATGCTAACAACAACTAGCATGATTATGATTAAGCTTCTAATTAGATGCAGACAGCTCACATCGGACTTATTTTTGACCCAATGAGCTGCGTGTACAATATATCTGTACTGGAACAAGACAAGTTTTGCTTAAAAAAGAAAGAGTACAGGGTCTTTACAGTCTGCACAGCTAAATTATCCAAATCCTAGTCCTGCAAAAGAGCCGCGATTTCATCTGGACATTTCGTTTTTGCATGAACGCATCAAACACTAAAGTAATTAAGTCTTCTTAGGATGTTTTCGGGGGGTAGGGTTGTTATCAGAGCGGTTTTTACAATATAAATTGTGATTGTCTTGTGAGGTGTGTTTATCAATCGTTTTTGTGTGTTTTTCATAAGCGCACATCCAGCCATCCAGCCACTGTTCCTCATTAACCTTTAGGGAGATAAGCGCGTTTTTAAGCCATGTTTGAACAGCCTGTGTGAAGTATCTCCCACTGATAGCTATGTGCGGCTAACACTAACACACACCAAATTAAAACACACTAAAAAAATCTCTCGCCCCAAAATGCAGTTTTCACACTTTGGCTTTGAGATAATTTTCTAGTTTACCAAGACTTTATACTCACATTTATAAACTTGTTGCCAAAAAGGGACCAAATTATGAAAAAATTATTAAGAAGAAAAGTGTTGCCACGGTGTCGTCTGGATAGGGAAGTGAACTGCTCAACTACTACAAGAAATATTCCCCAACTTTTGAAGAAAAAATATTGCTTTTTTACACTTCAAAGTCTTTAAATGATGGAAAATGATTCTATTATCCTTGGGTTTCGGTTCCTGTTTCAGTGGTGCCATTTTGGGGACTGCTGACCATTCAAAAGATATAATATTTAGTTTTGAATTGTCGATCGCTATGGCAACAGTTCTAGCTTTCACCATTCTGAAACTCACGGATGTGTGGTGATTTTTCAAATAGAATATAACCTAACCTAGAAGGAAAGACGTAACTATTCCTTACACAGCGGGGTGTCTGAAAAACTTTAGAGAATTTTCAGACAGTACGAGATTCCTGCGTTTTTCAGAGCTACAAACACTTTAAGACAGAAACTGGTTCACCCTAAGGACAAAACACCGAGCCACCAAACAAAGTAATGTAGTCTACTCTATTCAGTGGAGTGAAGAGTGAAGTGAGTGGGACATTGGAGAAACGAAACAGCTACTTCATAAAAGGATGAACACCGGCGTGAGAGCTGCTCTGGACCCCAGTCTGCTGTACATCTCCATCTCAAAGACACTAACCACTCCTTTGAAGATAGTGAAGTTCAGATCTTAGCCAGAGAAAAGAAATGGTTTGAGAGGGGAGTTAAAGAAGCTATTTTTGTTAGGAAAGACAATCCTTTAAACAGAAATAAGGGCCTGAGACATCATCTCCGACAGATCTACAACTCCATCCTCAACTCTAGATCATAGCAGGGTCGTTAAAGGTTGAATAGGGTCGTTTAAGCTGAAACTGGAGATAATATCTGTCTATAGTTTCAGTGTAGTTAGCTCCTCCCTTCAGACAGATATAAAGCAGAGTTCACCAGCGATCTGACCAGAACTGAAGAAGCGGTGAAACGTCTTCACTCCTACAACGATTTAAACTTCGTCTTTTGCCATGGATCAGACCTGGACGACTGAGGGTTTACACAAACAATAGAATATAACTTTATTTGTCTGTTCCAAGTACTTCTAGATACAACAACTTCAATCCAAACATGTGTGAAATGGTGTTGTGCAGCTGTGGGCCCGAGTGTCAGTGAAGAATGGGTCAAATGTAAAGGTTAAACTTCTCCGATGAAAAATATCTTACTATAACGGGTCAGATCTTCAGCTCGTACATTTCGTGACTGGATATTTGAGATGGGATTCATGGGATAGTGCATTTAAAGTAACAACATAATACAATTTAAGCGGAAACACCACAAACACAAGCGTGGGCGACAGTGGCTCAGTGGTTAGAGCATTGGTCTCCCAACCCGAAGGTCGGAGGATCGAGTCCAGCTCGGACCAAGTTCTGTCGTTGTGTCCTTAGGCAAGACACTTCACCCACATTGCCTAGTATGAAAGTGGTGTGTGTACGAATGATCGGTGGTGGTCGGAGGGGCTGATGGCGCAAACTGGCAGCCTCGCTTCCGTCAGTCTACCCCAGGGCAGCTGTGGCTACAGTAGTAGCTTACCATCACCAAGTGTGGAGTGAACGAATAATGACTTCAGTGTAGCGCTTTGAGAGGCTTTGATAAAGCACATTACAAATGTAAGGCATTATTATTATTATTATTATAAACAAAATCAACTTGCCTCCATGGAGTTATAGGTGACATTGTAAATTTAAAGGCCGTTTTCTCAAAATGCATTTCCCCCATAAGGACATAAGGATCACCTCTTAAAGTTGCACCTACACACACCAAACTTTACAATCTTGTACTTGACAAGGTTTTGACAAAACATACAGAAGGATTTTTAAAACTGTCTAATTCCAAGTCTGATTTCTTAAAGTTTTAACACCAAATAATGAGGCGAAAATTGAAGTTTTAGGCAATTTTTCAGCGAGATTCAGTTTACTCTAAATCTCTAAATACTAAATAAAATATCCAAAATCTCCTCTGTGTATTTTTAGTATCTAATATGTTAATAAAACGAAGCTAGAAATTGAAACCTGGATCTTTTTGTGTTTCTGTTTTAAATGTATTTTTTTATGTGTAGTTTTTACACATAAAATGCCTTATTTTTACATGAACATAACATGATTAAAAACTTGTAATACATTTTTTTCTTACATTTCTACAAGCAAACTACAGCAAAAGTTTCTCTAAATTTCAGATTTTTTGCTATTCACCTGTAGTGCCTCATCTTAAAGCTCTGTCGCCCGACTCGACTCATTATTCCCCCGGAGAAAGTACTTTCAGTAGTATTCTTAACCCATTTTCCTCTGTTTATCTTTTTCTGATATACATGTACTCTGACATACTCTTATGATATAATATTTGCTCTCTGATGCTAATTACTAAACATTTTATTGATCGCAAACCCAGAAGAAAGGGCTAAAGAAACGTTGCTTAACTCTAGCGTCGGATGCTGTCTCCGCCGATAGACTCGCGGTTGTGGACTTTCTGTTACCGTAACTCCGCAACCAGTTGTGCTTCATGTAAATTCAAACGGCGTCTCAAAGCAGAGGCATGAGGCTCTTTAAATATGTTACTGTCATTACGGTAATGTGCTCACGTCATGCTTCAAAGACGACCAATCAGAGCGCAGGAGCCGCCGGGATTGTCCCAGTCAGTTATTTGAAGCATCAAAGGAAAAATAAGGACGGATTGAGGGGAAAAAAATTGTAACACTTTTGTTTCTAAATATTTTTATTTTATTTTTTCAGAGCATTTAGAACTATCCTTCCGACATAAATATGAGCAAATACAGCACCGAGGAACAAACCCTCATTGTGCAGTGGTACTTTGAGTCACATGGGTCAAATTTAGCAACGTTACCATCGACATTTTAATACCAGAGATGCCCCGAGTGTAAATGCCATTAAAGGAATAATAAGTGTTTTTCACAGACAGGGGGCAGTATGTGATCTCCACAGACCTGACTAGTCCTGATTTCTTCCTGTGGGACTATCTTAAAGAAAAGATGTTTGTGAATAAACCTCAGACAATAAACGACTTAAAACGTAACATCGAGGATCAAATAAGAGCCATAAGCCGGAAATGCTTTAAATGTTATAAAAGTGTGTTGGATCAGGATATTCAGTGTGAAACCCAAAATGGTGGACACTTAAACATTATTTTAAAAAATGTGGTCAGTTTTACTTCCCCCAGTTCAAGTATAATAAGTTCAAGTGTAAGTGAACAATTATAACTGTATATATTGACAAAACTCTCAGAAGGTTCAGTTTATCTACTGCTCAAATTTGGTGAGTATAACTTAAGAATTATAGGAGCTACTGAAGATTTAAAAGTGTCAGTGACTTTTGGGCCACCCTGTATTCTCAAAACCAGACACTCATTTGAGCAGGTAAAAAAAGTCACATTGACGGGACAGAAATGAACCGTTCCTGAACAGTTCCCAGTGTGCCAGGACCCTCCGAGACCCCCTGTCTGTCCCCCTCTCCTCCCTCCTCTTTGATTTCACCAGAATTCAATTTCAATTTCAATCAGCCTCCACAAATCTCCATAAAGCGCGCACCTGAGCCACCTTTAATTGCGGAACAAGCGCGGCGGGGCGGCACGCGGCGCTGGCTAACCGCTAACAAGGTCAAAGGTGCAGAGTGTGTGAAATGGGAGGCACAAGAATCATTGAGTAATTGTTAACACGGTGTAAGTGTTAGCCAGCTAGCGCGCTATCTGCCTCGGCAGCGGGCTGTTTTAGCGAGCTGTGGAAATGCCAGGAGCACCTTGTTAGAAGCGCTAGGCTAGAAGTAATGTAATTTAGCTAAGTGGTGAGCGCGGAGCTGCCAGATGTGCTACTGGAAGATAGTGAAAGAGAGAGATGGAGGGAAGGAGAGAAAGACAGAGGGAGAGAGAGAAAAGACAAACAAGTATTTTTATTATCTATACTATTACTTTTTATCCTTACTTATTATTATTACTTAGTACTTTTTATCCTTTCCTCCCTTTTTTTTCCCTACTTTTTAATTATATTATTATCTATACTATTGCTAGTTAGGGTTTTAAAGAGAAAGAAAGAGGAAGGGAAGAGAGAGAAAGAGAGGCAGAGAGGGGGAATAGACATACAGAAAGAAAAGAGAGAGAGAGAGAGGAAGAATGAGAAAGTGAGAGTAGAGATAAGAAGGAACTAGACAGATATAGAAAGAAGGAGGAGAGAAGGAACGACAGAGAGAGAAAGATAAAGTGAGAGAGAGAGGGGGTGGGATGAGAGAGAAATAGACAGATATAGAGAGAAGATAGGGGAAAACAAACGGGGAAAGAGAGAGAGAGAGGAAGAATGAGAAAGTAAAAACAGAGAGGAAGCAAAAAAAAGAAGGAGGAAGAGAGAGAAAGAGAGACAAAGAGACAAACAGGGGGAATGGACATACAGAAAGAAAAGAGAGGAGAGAGGGAGACAGAAACTGAGAGAAGGAATAATAAGGGAGGAGAAAAGAAATGACAGAGAGAGAGAGAGAAAGTGAGAGAGAGGGAAAATGAGAGAAAGAGGGGGAAGTGGCATGAGACAGAAATAGACAGATATAGAGAGAAATGAGGGAAGAACAGAGAGGGGGAGAGAAGATCTTAAAGTGGAATCTTTAGTGTCTTAAGTAGAAAATGTAGTGAGTCTGGTGTATGTTTTCTCATGAGAGACACAAATGGTTTTATAATGTGAAGTTTTGCGATATCTTGCGAGTTCTTCTCTCAAATGAAAAATACTTATGAAAACGCTGTTCCACCTTGTGATGTCATCATGTGGTGATACAGGAAGTGCTCTGCTGTGTTTTTAAACTCCACACACCTTCACTAGAATCATTTAGATGATTTCAGCCCTGGAACTGCCGATCTCGACTGAACTAAAGGTAAAAGGAGCTGGTAACTACCACTTCATGACATCACAAGGTGGAACTGAGCATTTTGAGCTTTGGAGATGTGGACAGACTAATAAGAAAGGATTACTGAATGAAACAAATCACAACTCCAGGTCTGTTTTTGAGGAGGTAACAACATTAAAACATGACTTAAAGCTCAGAAGAGTCAATTTGACATAATATAGGACCTTTAAATAAAGGTAAAATGAAATAAAAATATGAATTAAATGCCAGCAGTGGTTGAAAATGATCTGCTTTTACCATGTGCTGTGTGCGAGGTTTAAAACTGACGCCCTGTTTTGATCAGCCTCACCAAAAACATTCAGCTTCATGTTAAAACTCTAAGGATTAAATAAAATGACGTGATGCAAATAAATTCAAAGTTTGAAATTAAAATGTAATTAGTCTAATTTCCCAAACCCGGCTCACAGCTGCTGGGGCTGTTACCATGGATACTCTGCAAAGATAAAGACTTTTGATGTCGTTTGTTGTAATTTTATCTTAGGCTTTAAAATATGCATGGGCCAAAATATTAAATACATGTTGCTGCTGGAATAAAAGTAATGTGTCCCATATGACAGCTGATTACTAACAATGGTGGTAGTAGTACTATAATTTATTGATTTTAACCAAGAATTTGTGGGAGAAAATATCAGTTTTCTATTTGAAATCTCTGACTGTAGACGGGGATGAGACAGTTTCCATATGATGTACAAACAGGTTCATTCTCTCTGTATTGAACCTGAATGTAACAGATATTCAAATCTGTGTCATTATGAAAGATGTTCATCTGAAGAGCAGAAGATAAACTCTCTCTCCTCTCTCTCTTATCCTCTCTCTTCTTTCTCTCCTCTCTCCTCTTTCCTCTCTTCTCCTCTTTTCTCTCCTCTTCACCTCTCCTCTTCTCTCTCCTCTCTTCTCTCTCATCTTCACCTCTCCTCTTCTCTCTCCTCTTCCCCTCTCCTCTTCTTTCTCCTCTCTTCTCTCTCATCTTCACCTCTCTCCTCTTCTCTCTCTGCTTCACCTCTCTCCTCTCCTCTTCTATCTCCTCTCCTCTCTTCTCTTCACTCTCCTCTTCACCTCTCTTCTCTTTTCCTCTCCTCTCTCTCCTCTTCCCCTTTCCTCTCCCCCTTTTCTCCTTTCCTCCCTTTTTCTTTCATATCTTCTCTCCTTTCCCCCCCCTTCTATCTCCTCTCCTCTTCTCCCTTCTTTCCTTTTTCATCTCCTCTGCTCTCCCTCTTTTCTCCTTTCCTCTCCTCTCATCTCTCTGCTCCTCTCTCCTCCCCTCCTCTTCTTTTCTCCTCCTCTCCTCTTTCCTCTCTCATCGCATCTCCTCTGCTCTCCTCTCTTTTCTCTTCTCTCCTCTCTCTGTCCTCCCCTCTCTCTGCTCTTCTCTCCTCACCTCTCTCTTTTCTCTCCTCTCCTCCTCTCTCTCTCTCCTCTCCTCACCTCTCTTCTTTTCTCTCCTCTTCTCTCTCCTCTTCTTTTCTCTCATCTCCTCTGTTGTCCCCCTCTCTTTTCTCCTCCCTCTCTTCTTCTTCTCCCCTCTCTCTCCTCTTTCCTCTCCTCTCTCATCTCCTCTGCTCTCCTCTCTCTTTTCTCTCCTCTCCTCTCTCTCTCCTCCCCTCTCTCTGCTCTTCTCTTCTCTCTCCTCTCCTTTCTCTTCTTTTCTCTCATCTCCTCTCTTCTCTCTCCTCTCCTCTCTCTTCTTTTCTCTCATCTCCTCTGTTGTCCCCTCTCTTCTCTCCTATGCTCTCTTCTCCCCTCTCTTCTTTTCTCCTCCTCTCCTCTTTCCTCTCTCATCTCCTCTGCTCTCCTCTCTTTTCTCTCCTCTGTCTTCTTTCCTCTCATCTCCTCTGTTGTCCCCTCTCTTCTCTCCTCTCCTCTCTCTCTCCTCCCCTCTCTCTGCTCTCCTCTCTTCTTCCCTCTCTTCTTTTCTCTCCTCTTCTCTCCTCTCTCTCCTCTCCTCTCATCTCCTCTGTTGTCCCCTCTCTTCTCTCCTCTCCTCTCTTCTCTCTTCTCCCCTCTCTTCTCTTCTCCTCCTCTCCTCTCTCCTGTCTTTTGTCTTTGGTGAGGACCACGTTCTATCCAGGGAATAATCGCTGAGTTTGTCAAACGCTCTGCTCTTTGTTTTACGAGTGTCGACCGCAGGCGCTGAATTAAAGACAATCAAACACACATTATACTGTATGAGAGAGAAAAGAGAGAAAGAGAAAGAGGAGAGAGAAGAGAGACAGAGAGAGAGAGCGGAGAGAAACAAGACATGGGAGGGAGAAAAATGTGATACAGGCAGTGAGAAAGAGATGAGGAGAAGGAGAGCGAAAGAGAGGGGGGAGAGGGAGGAAGAGAAATGGAGGAGTGAGGGGGCAAGAGAAGAGAGGGAGGAGAGAGAGAAAGAGAGGGAGAAGAGAGAAATGAGAAAGAGAGTGAGAGGAAAGAGGAGAGAGAGAGGAGAGAGAACAGAGAGTGAAAGAGAGGAGAGAGAAAGGGGAGAGAAAGAGAGAAGGAGGAGAGAGAGAGGAAAGGGGAGGACAGAGAGAGGAGAGAAAAGACGGGGAGGGAGAGAGAAAAATGTGATGCAGGCAGTGAGAAAGAGTTGGGGAGAAGGAGAGAGAAAGGGGAGAGAAAGAAAGAGAGGAAGAAGAGAGAAATGACAGAGAGCAAGAGGAGAGAGAGCGAGAGAGGAAGGAGAGAGAATGAGGAGAGAGAAGAGAGAAAGGAGACCAAAAGAGAGGGAGGAGAGAGAAAGGGGTCAGAAAGAGAGGGGGAGGAGAGAGACAGGGGGAAAGCGAAATGGGATGGAGGCAGTGAGAAAGAGAAAAGACTGAAGTTACTCAGACACAACACAGGGCTCAAACACACTTTTACCAGAGTCTTTTTACATCATTAAATCCCAAATCTAAATGTAAACTGTAGTCAGATATAATTGCGTATTATGTAATGCAAGAGAGTAAAAGGAGAGTCTTCTGTGAACGCTGCGGCTCTGCTCGTTTAGATGTTTGTTTGTTTACTGTGGTCTGATTCTGATCCCTGGTCTACAGCTCCAGATGTTCCTTACGTGTCCACACTCCAAACACGGTCACTGCACACAGCCCGAGCAGCCAACTCCCAGGGGCCAATCTGGCAACCGCACGTGTTAAACTCACTGGGAGAAAAGGGACTAAAACACTAGTACTAAACAGCCTCGTCTGTCATGCTCGATGGGACACAATTATAGGTTTAAATCTGCATATTTACAACATAAATATCTAAGTTTTATCCTTTAATTTGGATTTGATGGATCTAAAATGCAAAGATGATTTACACAAGGAAGCCATTTTTTTCAGACAGTTTAAACATTGATTTAACATTAGTTGGCTGTGCATTTTTATTTGTCAAATCATAACTATGGTATAATTGAGACACATTTTGGCCCTTGCTAACATACCCCTAGGTTTCACACTGATGAAAACGGTTGCCATAGCAATTAACAATTCAAAATAAAATACTATGCCTTTTGAATGGTCAACCGTCCTCAAAATGACACAGAACAATTGCAAACTTAAACCAATGTATATATTTAGAAATAAATTACAATTGAAACAAAAAAAACAAAAACAAAAAAATGGCCATAAAATAATTCTACTGTATTATTCAGTTAGATACAAAATCATGTTACTGAAAAGTAAGAAACCGGGTAAATGAAACAGGAAGTGAATAATGGTTGTTATGTTATGAATTCTACAATGTTATGTTATGAATTCTGGGTTATGTTATGTTGTGAATTATATATTTTTATGTTATGAATTCTGCATTATGTTAGGTTATGAATTCTATATTGTTATGTTATATCATGTTATGAATTCTGAATTATGTTATGAATTGTATGTCGTTATGTTATGCTATGAATTCTGCGTTATGTTATGAATTCTACAATGTTATGTTATGAATTCTGCTCAATGTAATGCTATGAATTCTGCGTTAGGTTATGAATTCTATATTGTTATGTTATGTTATGTCATGTTATGAATTCTGCGTTATGTTATGAATTCTACATTGTTATGTTATGAATTCTGCACAATGTTATGTTATGAATTCCAGGTTGTTATGTTATGAATTTACGCAGATGTTGAAGTCTTCTACGGCTTCAAATGTAGTGATTTTGATGGAAGCAACTTAATCAGTATTTTTTTTAATCTGGTTTTATTTGTATAATCTTGTTCCCTCAAACTACGCACGGTGTTAGTAATAAACCTTCAGCCTTTTCAGCAGGTCTCAGACAATAATTAAAAAATACCTTTTCTTTTCTGTCCTGTTTAAAAATGTGGAGTAGACAGAACAGACACATGCGCTCAAATGTCGTGAAATAAAAGTTTGTTACTGAGGTTACATGGGATTTGTTGGTCTCAGGTCGCAGCGTCATCTGTAAAGTCGGCGTTTGGTTAACAACTGAATGTATAGAGCCATGTCGGGGGTAAAAATCTGATATTTTATAATAGCTGTGATCAGATGAGATATTTTTATAAAGTGGTCTAATGATATCACGACTGAAGTGAAGTGCTGTTTAGAGCGTCTCATTACGAGTCCAGCGTCTGACTCAGTGTAACCTTAATGAAGTCAGGCGAGGTCTAGTGCTGGCGTTCTACATTTAACTCGCTCACACAAAGCGCTAATGCTCCGAAGCCCTAGCCGCGCGCTAACAATGCTAAATGAATCGTCCACTTAGAATTAATGGCTTCTTGAGCGCCGACAAATTTGATTGTGTTAGCGGCTAACGAGCAATCCACTGTGAAAACCAGACTCCCATTTAACCAGGAAAGAATACCTGCTCTAGACCTAATAGTGCAAGTGCATAGACAATACAGACGATTGACACGCGCTGAAACGAACACGCCGTTTGTTCTCTATTAGGTGCAGCGCAGCCACGGGAGCTCCCTTGACAATATTATCTCGTACTCCCAGACAAATCACTTCTTTGTTTTAAGGACATGGGGAAAAAAAAACGGCGTTGCATGTATAAATAGGTAAAAAGCAAAGCACTCGAAGCATATCTAAAGTGCCACTTATATGGAGAGAGACGGAGACAGAGAGAAAGACAGAATATCGTTTATTTTTTCCGTGTATTGCGGCGCGTATGCTAGCTGCTGCTCTGATCAAACCAAGGTTACCCCGTCCTCTCGCTCGCCAGCGCGCTAGCACGCCACAGCTAATTGTGTAATTTGTATCAGAATTAGCCGCTAATAGCAGTTTCAGGTCTCTCACTCTACTGTTTTTTCACTCTCTTTTGGTCTCTCTCTCTCTCTCTTTTTTTTCTGTATACCCCCCCTCTCTCTCACTCTCTCTCCCTCTCTCGCATACTCTCTCTCAACATCCTCTCTCTTCCTCTTTCTTTCTGTTATCTACCCATCTATTATGGTCTCTCTCACAATCAGTTATATCTCTTTCCGTCTCTCTCTCCCAATGTTTTATTCTCTCTATCTTTCATTCTCTCTCTTACAATATGTTGTGTGTCGCTCTACCTCTCTCTCTATTCTCACAACCTTTTTAATCTCTTTTATGATCTCTCTTTCCCTCTCTCTCAATAACTTCACTCTTTCTTTTTCTTTCTAACTCTTTCCATCTCTTTCTCCTCTCGCTACCCTCTTTCTCTCTATCTGTCATTTCCTCTCTTTTCCCCTCTTTCCTTTCTGTCTCTCTCCCAATATCTTACTCTCTCTCTTTTTCTCTCTTCCTGTTTCTATCTCTACTCCCCTCTCTCTCGTTCTTTCAATACCCTTTCCCTATCTCTTATTTTCTTTCTCCCTCAGTCTCTTTTTTAAAACACATACCTTTCCTCTACCTCTCTTTCTCATCTTTCTCTCTCTTAGTCTCTCACTCTACCTGCCTCTTTCTCTCTCTCTCGCTCTATCCCTCCCTCTCTTTCTTTCTCTCTTCTCACTCTCTCTTTCCTCTTAGTCTCTCACACTTCTTGTCTTTTCGCCATCTCTCTTTTTTCCCTCCCTCTTTCTTTCTTTTTCTTAGTCCCTCACTCTTTTTGCCCTTTCGCTCTCTCCTTTCCTCATCTTTCTTTTTCTCTCCCTTCCTTCCTTTTTTCCTTCTTTCTTTCTCTTAGTCTCTCACTCTTCATGTCTTTTTGCTCTCTCCTTTCTCTCCCTCTCTCTTTTTCCCTCCCTCCCTGTCTTTCTTTCTTTCTTTCTCTCTCCCATCGCTCACTCTTCTGGTCTTTTTTGCCATCTGCCTCTTTCGCTCTCTCCATCCCCTCCTCTTTTTCTCTCTTTCATGTGGCTGTATATGAAATCCCGTATCACTTTATAATAACTACACTTTAAACAGGTTTATAAAGCATGAACAAAGACTTAATTCATAATGAACAGTGGGTCTATTAAGCACGATTCAGATCATTCAGATGATTCAGGCTCAGTAACGTCTGCATTACTTGAGTCTGGACTTTCCCGCTCCAGCAGCATAAGCTAACAATGCTCCGTTTGTGTCGTCATTTCTCACCCAGCCGAGTTCCGTTTAAAAAAAAAAAAAAAAAAAAACGCAGACAGAAAATATGAAGTTTGTGGAATGATTCACTGTCGGAGCCACTGCCCCCTCACAACCGAGCAATAACCCTCTGCTCCCCGCAATAAGCAGCCTGCATCTCAAAGCTCCGCAAACACAGAGGAGGAGAGGAGAGAGGGAGGAGGAGAGAGGGAGGAGAGAGGAGGAGAGGAGAGAGGAGGAGACAGGGAGGAGAGAGGAGGAGACAGGAGAGAGAGGGAGGAGAGAGGAGGAGAGAGGAGGAGAGAGAGGAGAGAGGAGGAGAGGGAGGGAGAGAGGAGGAGGAGGGAGGAGGAGAGGAGGAGAGAGGAGGAGGAGACAGGGAGGAGAGAGGAGGAGAGAGCGAGGAGGAGAGGAGAGAGGAGGAGAGGAGAGAGGGAGGAGGAGAGGAGAGAGGAGAGGAGAGAGAGGAGGAGAGGAGAGAGGGAGGAGAGAGAGGAGGAGGAGAGGAGAGAGGGAGGGAGAGAGGAGGAGAGAGGAGGAGAGAGAGGAGGGGAGGAGAGGAGGAGGAGAGAGGGAGGAGAGAGGGAGGAGGAGAAGAGAGAGGAGGAGAGGAGAGAGGAGGAGAGGAGAGAGGGAGGAGGAGAGAGGAGGAGACAGGGAGACAGGGAGGAGGAGAGAGGGGAGAGGGAGGGAGAGAGGAGAGAGGAGGAGAGGAGAGAGGGAGGAGAGGAGAAAAGAGGAGAGAGGGGAGAGGAGGAGAGGAGAGAGGGAGAGGAGAGAGGTGAGAGAGGGGGAGGACAGAGGAGGACAGAGGTGTGAGGGGGGGAGAGAGGAGGAGAGAGAGGGGGGGTATACAAGAGAGAGACAGAGGAGAGAGAGAGGGAGAGGTATACAGGAGGAGAGAGAGAGAGGAGAGAGAGGGAGGGGGGTATACAGGAGAGAGAGAGAGGGAGAGAGAGGGAGAGAAACGGGGTATACAAGAGAGGGAGTGGAGAGGGAGGGGAGATGGATATTGGCTGGAGAAAGGAAGAAGTGTAGAAGAGAAAAGGAGGTGGAGAGAGGAGAGATAACAGAAAACAACAGAGATGTGGTGAAGCGATGCCGGGTCCAGGTGTCAATCAATGTCTTTATTAACAACATGGAGCCGCAGGTTTGGACTAAAAAACTCAGAAGAAAGAGACAGATACAGGAAGAGGCTGGAAAAGGCAGAGTGGACATGTCAGGACGGGCTGTGGGTGAAGTGTCTTGCCTAAGGACACAACAACAGATTTTGGTCCGGGCGGGAATCGATCCCACGACCTTCGGGCTGGGGAGCTTTCTCGTCTCCATGGAAACACATAAGCGCTTTCATTATACTGTATCCGCCTGAAATGAGGGTGAAGAGGTTGCACTGGCCCCTTTTGCACCCGTAGCCCCGCGCCTGCAATGCCATACTGTGGAACATTCAAACCAAAGCAATAACATCCCCACGGACACGAGCAGATGAAAAGTTCCACAGTGCACCTTTAAACGGACGGCTAAATCACTGTGTTATTTTATAGTTTGACACAGCTGACCCCACTCTAATGCCTTTTACAGCGACATGTGACAGAACGCCGGTGCGAGCGGGCGGCATTTTTCAAATTAAAGGTCATTTTAAGTGAAACTATTAACGGCGTTGTCACGGTGACGGGTTCGGACTGCGCCCCCTCCTCTGTTTGGTGCACACAGCTCGTGTTTACCGAAAATGTTAATATTCCACATAATCACATGACTCGACACGGGGAGCCAACCACCTATATCACTCCCTCTCTCCATCTCCTTCTTTTTCCCTCTCTCTTTCTCACTTTCTCGCCATCTCTTTTTCTATATCGTCTTTTCTCTCCCTCACTTTCTCTCTGTCGCTCTCACCCCCTCCCTCTCGCTTTCTCTCTATTTCTCTCCTCTCTCTCTCTTTCTCCCCTCTCTCTATCCTGCCCTCTCTATCGCTCTTTCTATCACATACACATCTCTCTCTGTTATTCTTTCTTTTTGTCTCTCTCCCTCACTTTTATTTTTTATCTATCTATCTATCTTTCTATCTATCTATCTATCATCTACTTTCTCTCTCTCCCCTTGCTCACTCTCCATTCTGTCATTCTCTGTCTCTCTCTTTCTCTCACACTTTCTCCCTTTTCCTCTCTCCATCTCTTTCTCTCCCTCTATATCTTTCCCTCTCTTTTCCTCCCTCGCCCAACTCTCTTTTTGGCACAGCTCTCTCTCTTTTCTTTTCTTCTCTTTTCTTTTCTTCCTTGGTGTGGCACAGCTCCTTCTCTTCTCTTTTCTTTTCTTTTCTTCCTCGGTGTGGCACAGCTCCTTCTCTTCTCTTTTCTTTTCTTTTCTTCCTCGGTGTGGCACAGCTCCCTCTCTTTTCTTTTCTTTTCTTTTCTTTTCTTCCTCGGTGTGGCACAGCTCCTTCTCTTCTCTTTTCTTTTCTTCCTCGGTGTGGCACAGCTCCCTCTCTTTTCTTCTCTTCTCTTCTCTTTTCTTCTCTTCCTCGGTGTTCTACTCAGACCTCGGGGCGTCAGAGTTTTCATTAAGGTTCTTTCCCGGCGTCACCTTCAAACGACGAAACCAGAGCTCGGTCCAAACACAGAGTCGACTCGGTTCTCGTTGAACGTCCCTCGTTGAACGTCCCTCATGTCAGATTATATAGTTTAGTCTCATTGTTATAAAGAGTTTCCTCGTGTGGCTCTGAGCTGCATCGAAAACTGGGACTAATTTCTAATCAGCAGTTTCTCTCCTAGAATCTGGAGCAGAGAGACAGGCAAAATGTTTATGTGTTTAACAGACGTAGTGTTGTTGTGTCCATGAGCAAGACACTTCTGCACCAGTGAGAGCGACAGTTCAATGCTCAAAGTTCAGTGGAATAGGCCGACATATTTTAACTGTGTTTTTCATTAATCTAACCGCGGTGGTCCTCATAGTCATATGTTCTCCCCCAATGGATACTCTGCAGCTGACATCTGGAATTTCCCCATTGTGGGACTAATAAAGGCTTATCTTATCTTATCTTATCTTATCAATATTATCTAAAGGGTGAAGCTAACTGGAGGCACTGCTCTGTCTGAAGCTCTGTTACGCAAGTTAGACTTTAATCCGAGCTTTATTTGACCAAATCTGACCAGAAAAAGCTGGTTTAGCTGGAAGTACAAGAGGTGAGCTGATCTGTGCTGTTAAACAAGTCTCTCTAAAATAACATTCACAAGCTAGCTAGCATTAGCCAACAGTTGTTCTCATCTTTTTAGTTGAAATTAAAACTCCTGAACAGGACCATGAGCGCTCGTGTTGATCACAGGCTCCTGAAAATGTGCTGTTTAAATATATTTTGTATTTTTTCTAGAGTTTTCAGACCATCTTAAAATGTTTTTGACAAGGTTTGCTAATGTGTGCATTGTGTCACCATGGCAACTGCTGAACATCCCACCATAGACATACATGATACATAAAAGTTTAAATGAATTGGTTGCTCCTTCCTCCATTCTATGAGGAAACAACATTATAACATAAATCAGAAACAGCGTGATATGTGCGCTTTAAGACATCACATATGTTGTACCAAAGTAATAATGTGTATAGTGTATATAAGTATAAGTATCTCAGTACACAGGTCGTCTACAAAACCAATCGCACACAGGACCCACCCGCCTCCAGCCGCTCGACACGGGCGTAAAATTGTGCCGTTATTGGCTCCGAGTGTCATAATTTCTCCCTCCCCCCGCCGTCCACCACCAAGATAATAAATAAATAAAAATACTTAAAAATAGTCCAGGCAATATCAGCAGCGAGCAGAGAGGCAGCGTGACCTGTCTCTCCCCTCGTCTCCGCTAAACCTCCTGCACAACACACACACACATTTTACACACAACAAAGAAGTTAATAACTGTCTTACCTGTTTCGGCGAGTCAGCAGGATCGGAAACGAGAGAGAAACAGAGAAACGAGGTTAGGAAAATAATGCACATGAGGCGTACTGTACCAGCAATTTAAAACAATACCATAAGAACGATATCGTAGCCCAGCACAGACACGTCGTACAGTCAGCTCTAGAGGTCAAACGTCTAACCCTGGAGAACTCAAGAACCCTTTTCTTCTTTGGAACATTATGAACATTGCATTAAATTACTGCTATAAGTTCACTGAACACTGAAATGTCCACTTTTTCAATTTTAACTCTTTATTCCCAAATTTAGGATCAGGGCCAAATTTGACCCATTGGGCTCGCTAATGTATCCAAAAATAATATAAAATGTACTTCTAGATATTCTGCAAGCTATTACTAAAAAGATTAACAAAAAAAAAACCCACAATTTTCCCAGCCGCTGGTTTGCTGAGATGATTTTGTTTGGGTAATTTTCCAGCTCAACAGGTCGGCCATCTTGTCACTACCACTCTGACTCATTTTAGTTCAATATTCATCCACTAGGTGTTGCTATGCAGGGGCCAGAAGTGGCACTCTGGGCTTTTTGAATTTTCTGACTAGAAATTAGCTTTTGTTGTTTTGTTTGTTTGTTCATTTTGGGTAGCAGCAATTAACTGCGGCCAAATTTGACCCCGCGGGTTCTCCGGGGCTAATTATACTGTGTTTTATTGTCCAATAATCAGGAAGTGCACGTTAGCATGCTAGTTGCTGTTAGGTTTACTGTCGTGAAACTCCGCTCCGGTCTCTGAGATATGTGAAAAGAGCTTATAAAGTCATTTTTGAGTGTTTGACAAACTGTAGACCAATCGAGTTAAAGCATTAACGTCTCCATAGAAACAAGCAACAGGCGGACTGTTCATCAGAAAAGTTACACAATGCACCTTTAAATAAGCTGTAAATAAGACCTGCCCCTTTACGTCAAATAAAACACCAGTCAGATACCAAAATGTTTGAGTAATCCTTTATAATTAGTCTGTCTAAAGCTCAAAATCCTCTGTTCCACCTTGTGATGTCATGAAGTGGTAGTTTTCAAGTTACCAGCTCGTTTTACCTTCAGTTCAGTAGAGATTTGCAATTCCAGAGCTGAAATTATCCAAATGATTCTACTGAAGGGATATTTAGTTAAAAAAACAAACACAGTAGAGCACTTCCTGTATTACCACATGATGACATCACAAGGTGGAGCTGAGTGTTTCATTTTGAGAGAAGAACTCAGCCTAAATATGCAGCGTTTGTGTTAAACATGTGAATGAAACAAAACATAACTCCAGGTCTGTTTTTGACGAGGAGACAACATTACCCCACCGGTCACAGAGCAGTATAATACTTTAATACTTTTTGTAGTGAAATGTTACACATATACATCAAAAGTGCCATTTAAAAATCCTACAGTGACATTCAAACATCAGGACACAAATGAAACGTGTGAATGGAAAGTGCCTGGTGCAGATTTTCAGTCCCTCTGCAGCGCTGACATCGGGAAGGTGACTTTGAACGCCGCCTCTACAGCAAAGCATGATGGGAGCACATGACCCAGATTCTGTAGAAATGGCAGCTCTCACCTTCTTCCAGGTCACGGCGTCCCCGATTGTCTCGTACTGGCTCGAGATGAGGACATGTTCATTTAATTATGTGTTTGGGACAAAAATCAGTCGCTGTCACGTGTGAAAACAATCCTGACCTCACTGTGACTCATTTGAAACCTGTGTTATCTTTCCAAAATGTTTCTTGTTAATTGTGTGTGTGTTGTACAGGAGGATTTTAACGTCCTTCTTGTTCTGTAAAGCACTTTGAATTACTTTGTGTATGAATTGTGCTGTACAAATAAACTTGCCCAGGAATCGGGCTGTTAGCATGCTAGTTATCGTTAGCTTTCACGCTTACAATATTCAGAATTATAGAGCCTGTCAATTTGAGATATGTCTGCACCTATTTATAAAGTGTTTCATCATCCGAGGACCATGAATTGTGCTGTTAGCATGCTAGTTGTTGTTAGCTTTTCTGCATCAGTCTGCATTTTTTTTTGTCTGAGGACCAAGAACTGCATAGTATTTAGACTTATAGACCCCATCAACTTTAAATAAAATGTCTGCATCTAATTATAAAGTGTTTTATCATCTGAGGACCCGGAATTGTGCTGTTAACATGCTAGTTATTGTTATCTTTTCTGCTCTGGTCTCTGAAAGTTTGGAAAAACACATGGACTTAAAAATTTAGAAATCTGAATAATAATAATAAAGCATTAGTCTCATGTAGTGCTTTTCCAGACGCTCAAAGTCTATTTACCACGTTGTGCATTATTCATTCACTTTGTACTTGATGACGGTAAACTACTGATGTAGCCACAGCTGCCCTGGAGCAAACTGACAGAAGAGAGACGACCAGTCTGTGCTCTCCACACCCCGACAACCACCAACCACCACCAACACCAACACTCGCACACAGCTGCGATGTGGTTGAAGTGCCTTGCCAAAGGACGCAACAACAGTTCTTGTCACTCTTGTTCTCAGCTCTGTCCCGTCTCAGCTCTGTCCCACCTCAGCTCTGTCCCGTCTCAGCTCTGTCCCGTCTCAGCGTCTCAGCTCTGTCTCGCCTCAGCTCTGTCCCGTCTCAGCGTCTCAGCTCTGTCCCGTCTCAGCTCTGCCCCGTCTCAGCTCTGCCCCGTCTCAGCTCTGTCCCACCTCAGCTCTGTCCCGTCTCAGAATTTCAGCTCTGTCTCGTCTCAGCGTCTCAGCTCTGTCCCGTCTCAGCGTCTCAGCTCTGTCTCGCCTCAGCTCTGCCCCGTCTCAGCTCTGCCCCGTCTCAGCTCTGTCCCACCTCAGCTCTGTCCCGTCTCAGAATTTCAGCTCTGTCTCGTCTCAGCGTCTCAGCTCTGTCCCGTCTCAGCGTCTCAGCTCTGCCCTGTCTCAGCTCTGTCCCGTCTCAGCTCTGTCCCGTCTCAGCTCTGCCCCGTCTCAGCTCTGCCCCGTCTCACCTCTGTCCCGTCTCAGCTCTGCCCCGTCTCAGCTCTGTCCTGCCCCAGCACCAGACCCAGCCCCACTTTGCCTCTGATGGGACCAGGCTTTGACAAGGAGGTCTGGCCATGACACAACAATCCAGGCAAAATGTGAACGGAGCGTTTTTGAATGCTCAGAAACAACTTTGGATGAACTGATTATAATGAAACACGTGTGAATGAATCAAAATACAACTCTTTTGCTTTTGACCAGGGGACAGAACAACAATATGACATGGTTAAAAACTCAAAAAAAGTCCATTTTGCACAATGTGTGTCCTTTAAAAGCTCATCCCTGTTTGCATCTACAACCCTCCTTCTCTGCATTCTCCTTCCCAAACAAACATATTTAAACTGCAGAGGACGTGTCTGAAAGAGCCGAGGAGCGCTGAGCAGAGGCTGTGAAAACCTCCTCCTCTGATTGGCTCCTCTGCGCGCGAGCCCGAGCTGCAGATTTCAATCCAGATTTGTGACAGTCTATTAGGATTGGCATAGGTTATCATTACCCTGTGTCTGCAGCCTAATGCGTGTTCCCCTTATCGACGCACAGCACATTGATAACAGCCAAATGTCATTGTAAAGGCCGTAAAGGTAAAACTGCATGTCTTTGGCAAACAATGCAGCTGCCTTTGAAATAATGAGGTTATCGGCGGCGGACAGCTTTACACAACCATTGTAAGCTAATTTAAAGATTGAAACTCTCTAATCTATACAGCTAAATGACTGGGCTCTGTCGAGGGGAACAAAGGACTGGACATGTTACTTAAATATATTATATACACACCCATATATATCTACCTTTAAATACAACGTAATGCAGGGTCGGTGTGGGGTTACGTGCTGCTACAGTGTGTTACGGTACTTCATCTACACTTTATCGATGCCTCAGTAAAGGGCCGATATTATGCAATTTTTTGTGTCATGTGGTGATACAGGAAGTGCTCCACTGTGTTCCTAAACTCCATACACCTTCACTAGAATCATTTAGATCAGAGGTGGCCAAACTTTTTTTTTTTTTTAATCGAGGGCCACATCTCAAAACATATTCAAAGCAGAGGGCCACAGACGGTGATCAGTGCAGTGCGGTGCTTTAAACACAGCTTTGACAGAGCCGCTGTGTGTTATTAAGGCTTGAAACACATTTATTTTAGGTCTGTATCACACTGCAATGGGATGTTTGAGGATATAGTGGTAGAAATAGTTTAATTTGCTGTTAAAAGTACTGCTTATGATCAACTGGGCTGTTTTCAGTAGGAGGGCCAATAAAAACTGGTCTGAGGGCTGAATTTGGCCCTTGAGCCATAGTTTGGACACCCCTGATTTAGATGATTTCACCCCTGGGATTGGCAATCTCTACTACAAAAGGTAAAAGGTAGGTGTCAATTTAAAAAAAAACCAAAAAAAACTACCACTTCATGACATCACAAAGAGGAACAGAGCATTTGGAGCTTTGGAGATGTACACAGACTAATAGTAAAGTAGTACTCTAAGTATGTTTTATGACGAGGTAACAGCATTATAACACGGCTTACAGCTCACAAGAGTCAATTCTGTGTAATATTGAACTTTTAAATAGATAAAACAATATGGAAGAAGCTGGATTAAGCCTTAGTACAATGTAATTACAGGTTTAGTTTAGTTTATAGTGACACTCTGTAAGACTGTGGCGCTGTGTATTGCACTGTTGTTAATGTGGTGTGTACACTGAAGCACGTATAAAGTAAAATAATGTTACACTATTAATACTAATCTATACACATTCAAAATAACAAACTAATTGAATTGCTGACTTAATCTATAGCCCACGGGTTTGCCAGAGCATCAAGGGAGAGATAGCACGGGTTTGTATTTTGACATTTACGCCGCAGCTATAACATTCTACCGCGCTGACATTTGTGGAAAAATACGTTTTTTTTTTGTTTTGTTTTGGTTTTTTTGTGAGAATTTAGGATGACAGTGGCTCAGCTGGTAGTGTTTGTCCACAGATCTGAAGGTTGCCCGCCTCTCGACATTGCGATTCCAGCTCCAACAGATGAACGCTGCCGTTGTGTCCTTGAGCAAGACACTTTTCCCGCCTCGCCCCCCCCCAGTGTGTGCGTACATCGGCGTGTGGAGGCTAAGACAAAACAGTGATTTAATATAAAAAGTACTAGACAATTATGAACAGACTGACAAACGAGGATTTAAAACTAGAATTAGTGATTAATTAAGACGTCTTGTCACAATCCTGGCTGTTACTTGATTTGTGGTTGTAGACAGGAGACGGCAGAGCGTGTTTAAAATGAAAACTTCTCCCTGTCTTGTTGAGTTTTGTGATTGTGAGTGCGCTGGGTCCAGATGTGCGTCACATCTGTGGACGCTGCTGCAGGATACAAGTTTGGTTGTGTCTACTTTGTCACAATACATCTGCGAGTCTGTGGATGCAAATGAGGAAAATTATAATAGACTGTACTAAACATGAAGTGCACCAAAGAGGTTTTCAAACTTCAGTTCACGGTCACTGGTGGTGGTTTCAGACATTTGCACGACCTGTTGTTCAGGACTGTAGACCATTGTCCATCAGTCTCCTCCATGTTGGATCGCAGTGTGACTCTTAAGTGCTGTATGTTTGCAAGTTTTCTCCCCGACAAAACCCACAACGTCGATGAAACGTTCTGGACCGACGAAGGTTTGAACTTTGAGAGAGTTTAAACGAGAGAGAAATGTCAGAAAATGTTAATGCCTGTGTGAGAAAAGTGTATAAAGTGTGTGGTGAGGAGTTTTACAGCCAAGAAACATCTAGAATCATTGTAAAAAATAAAGGTGACCACTACTAGTCCAGCTTTTTACCTCCATTGGGCGCTCAAAGTTGCATTACAGAGAAGGTATTATGCAAGATTTTGGAGCTTGTTGAATTTGCTTTAGATGTCATCCATGCATGTTTGAACAATCTAGCGATCTCTCCTGGGCCTTAATCAAACCTTCATTACGATTAGCCGAACAAGCCAAAGCTCAGCCCACAAATCTACATCATCCATGCTCCCACACAACAATTTACCATAAATATACATACGCGTGATACAAAACAATACACTACAACTTCACAAACCTGATTCGATGTGCAGTAGTTTCATTAGCGGGATGCAGGCTGATTGTGCTGTGCTCTGAAGGGGGAGTGATTTAGCTTGGGGAGAGCAAAAAAAAAAAAAAAAAAAAAAGTGACACTTACTAAACATGTTAACATTGTTTTCGCTAATTTAGCATTTCGATATAAATATGTTATGTGTTAGAGCCACTCCCCCGTCCGTGTACACAGACTGACTGGGGAGGCAGGTTCAGTGTCTTGCCAAAGGACACAACAACACAACAACAATATGACCAGTAATGACCAACACTCTACCAACTGAGCCACTGCCAGCCACACACCCAAGTTTAGGTGTAATTTAGTCCGGTTTACTTGGTTTAGACCAGATTTCGTCTTGAAAAGTAGCATTTTGGCTAGTTGAAAAGGCCCAACGACACCAACAGTATGTTAACTCGACACCCACAGTATGTAAACTCCCACGATTTAAACACTCCCAAAACAATCCGGCGACATCTTGCTGTATTCGCTTATCTGAACACTGTCACATACAAATGACATTGCATTGGGTCCTATTGTTCCTGTTTTGCTGACGACTCTGCCAGCTTATCTCCGCTCCTGGCCCCTCACACACACACACACACACACACACAGACACACACACACACACACACACACACACACACACATACCAGATGTTTCAATGTTGTCGCGCGTAAGTCTCCTATGATTTGATTGGCAGACGCTTTCTAGTCCGCTACATAATTACCGATAGTGCAGAGTGCATAAAACAACAATCGCGTTTCAAGCAAGCGGCATTCATCTCAACACAAGCTAACATCTTTGTGCTAACATCGCTCAATCGCGGGGGTAATTGATGTATTTTTGCAGCTACAAGCGAGCTCGGGGGGGAAGCAGTACAGACGCATTCAGACTCGCTAGCGCTTGCTTTTAGCTTGCGACACCTGCCATAGCGCGGTGCTTTGGGGGAGACGGGCTGGGTGTTGGATGTCGGTTGTTCAGACGGAGCAGGCGAAGAAGAAGAGGAAAGATGAGAGTGACGAGTGGAGGCGAGCCGACAAGTAAACTGACAACAGGAAGAGGCGGAGTCGGTTTGGGATTTTGACAATCGAAAGGCGTCTGGGTTTTGAATGTGCTCTCGCTGTTATAAGTTACAAGTGGAACATATCAGTGATTTAAGACGTCAGAGCAACTGTTGTCACGGGACTAAAAACATCCATCCACCCATTTTCTTCAGCTTATCCGGGGCCGGGTCGCGGGGGGAGCAGTCTAACCAGGGACTCCCAGACTTCCCTCACCCCAGACACTTCCTCTAGCTCCTCCCAGGCCAGCCGAGAGACATTGTCCCTTTAGCTTTAGCTTTTCATAGTACTGAAGTGCCACTAGAACACAATATAATACAATACAAGACAGGATTTGTTCTTTGCTCTTTCTTTTTTTTTTTATTTATTTTTTTTTTAAATCTGAATAACAAACATCGTGGCCACATTAAAATACTATTTGTCATCGACACTTTGAGATAACATTATGAGCCGAGATAGCCTCCCAAGCAATAACACGAAACCTTCTGCATTAAAATTAACTATTTAAATTGTGCAACACTTATCAAATCAATTATTTTATGTTAATCCAAGCAAATCATTTAGATTAACATGATCTATTTAAACATCTATATTTAACATAATACATTTAAACAGGATTAAAATTGTGTTTTTGTGATTGTGCAGTTCATTTATTAACTTAACACAACCACAGCCATGTTTAACACAGTGAGTTTAACACAGTGAGTTTAACACAGTGAGTTCAACACAGTGAGTTAACACAGTGAGTTTTAACAGTGAGTTTAACACAGTGAGTTTAACACAGTGAGTTTTTAACACAGTGAGGTTAACACAGTGAGGTTAACACAGTGAGTTTAACACAGTGAGTTTAACACAGTGAGTTTAACACAGTGAGTTTAACACAGTGAGGTTAACACAGTGAGGTTAACACAGTGAGGTTAACACAGTGAGTTTAACACAGTGAGTTTAACACAGTGAGTTTAACACAGTGAGTTCAACACAGTGAGTTTAACACAGTGAGTTTAACACAGTGAGTTTAACACAGTGAGGTTAACACAGTGAGGTTAACACAGTGAGGTTAACACAGTGAGGTTAACACAGTGAGTTTAACACAGTGAGAGCAGTAGTTCACATGTCTTATATTTCCAAATGTGTTATAAACTATTAAACACAGTGAGGGCATTATTACACACGCTCCCTAACAAAACTGGAGATGTATAAATGTGTTTGAAAATGAAATTCACCAAGACAGGTCCCTAAAATCTGCAGAGGATGAAAGAGTGATGTGACCAGAGGGGAGGGAGGAAAGAGAAAGAGAGGGAAAGAAAGGAGGGAGGAAGGGAGAGAGAGAGGAGAGAGGAAAGAGAGAGAGAGAGAGAGGAGGGAGGGAGGGAGAAAGAGGGAAAAGGTGAGGAAAGAGAGAGAGAGAAGACAGAAAGAAGAGAGAGAGAAAGGAGAGACAGAAGGAGAGAAGGGAAGAAGGGAGAGAGTGGGGGGAGGGAGAAAGAGAAATAGAGAAAAGGGAGGAGAGAAAGAGAAAGGGGAGAGAGATGACAGAAAGAAAAGAGAGAGAGAAAAGAGACAGGAGAGAGAAAGAAAGAGAGGGAGAAGAGAGAGAGAGGACAGAGGCAGCGAGAGAAGAGAGGAGGAAGAGAGAGAAAGGGAGAGAGAAAGGAGATAGAGAGAAAGAGAGAAACAAGAGAGAAGGGGAGAGAAAGAGAGAGTGAGAAAAGAAAGAGAGAAGAAGAGAGGGGAGTCGTGTTGAAGAGAGAAGAGAGGCAGAAGACAGGAGAGAGGGAGAAAGAGAGAGAGGAAGAGAGGGAGAGAGAGAGAGAGGGAGAGAGGGGAGTCGTGCTGGCATCCATCCATCCACCGCAGAGCTCCTGACACCAGCCCCAGTGTCAGGCCATTAAAAACGCAGGAGCAGCGCCGCACTCATCAATCACCCAAACACACACACATATATACACACATACACACACATACACACACATACACACATATACACACACACATATAACCTAACGCACTTCCACTTCATTACGATCATGTAAATATTGATGCAGGTTGTACGCCGAGCCCACACAGGGGTCAAAGTTCAGGGCATGTTCCATTTGTGAAGTCCCACACAGGGATTTGAGGCTAAATGTTTGTTTTGTCCAAGATGAGAAGACGCAACTGTCAATGTAGAGACGTTATTAAAGCCACTGTGCGTGATTTTTACCGGCTAAACTATTTGAAAAACAGGAACAGTTCATTTTAAGTTGTTTGCACTTTGTTTCCTCTGCATAATTAGCCACGTGCTCTCAGGATGAGCGTCTTTTCACAGGCCTCACTGCTGTTTTTACTCACGCTCTGTGGTACAAAGTGACCAAGTACAAAAGTAAAAGTGCTTAACTCATCACCAAGATTTAGTCCTCACGATCTCATTTGTTCTTGTTCTTTAGAGACAGTCTTATATCTTTCTATATCAAAATGGAGTAGCGTTAGTTCACTTCTTCACAATGTGTGGTCTCAGACTGGTATCGGTATCAGCAAGTATCGGAATCAGATCAAGTTTTAATAAGGAGATCATCGGTTTACATTTTGTTCACTGTAAGTCGCCACATTGATCTAAAACGACTTTAAAATACAATCAGGTTTAAGTGACTTCCTGTTCCACTATAGCACGCAGCGGATTTTCATTTACCTCTTTTTATTTTTGAAAAGTGTGTATATGTATGACATGGAGTATGATTTTTTTTTTTTTTCTCAGAATTTTCTTGACTAATAAATGTGGGTGGAGATAGGGGGTAGGTGAAAACAGACATTTTCTGAGCACTGAAGCGGGACAAAACAGGATTACTCAAACATAAATGAATCAATTAAAGCTATAAGCACTTCTGTCACATGGTTTAAAGCTCATACAAGTTCATTTTGATTAAAGTATCTGTGAAAAACAACAACTCTGAGGAAAAGACAAGATATTTATATTTATATTCTTTTTATATTTCTTTTTAAAATGGTCGAGGGAGGGTTAGACCAAAGAGGAGATAAAACAATGTACAGTAAGGTGACATGAGATTAGTTTTCACAATGGATCAGGTTATGGATCAAAGACTTTGGGTAATCTAGTGATCTGTCCCGAACATCATTTCATTTTTCATTTCATTTATTCATTTCGAGCACATGTTTCACGCACATCCACAGCACATCTCACAGATTTGATCCTATACAAGCTCGAAAAGGAGTAGGAAGAAGGAAACTTATTAAGTCCCACCCCTATTTTCCATTAGAATATAACTGAATGCTTTGTTTAAACTTCCTATTCAGTTGAAAAAGAAAAAAAAAAGAATACATATATGTGCCTATGCTCACATACATACATATATATATACACACATACATACTATATATACATACACATAGATACACACATACAAGCACATATACATACACAGACTCATTCAATTCATGACAATAAATGCAGCAAAAGGTCACCGACAATAATTTAGATGTACAGAGTTACTATAAGTATCATGAGGCATTTTTAAATTGCAACAGAAAGAAAAACACCAACCTTCTGAACAGTTAGTATTAGGATCCTGTCCAAAGCTCCGCCCACAACCCTGCGTCACCCATGCTCACGACAATTTACCATAACTATATAAAATCATGATACAAAACAATACACTACAACTTCACAAACCTGATTCAATGTGTGTTATGATAGTGCTCTGAAGGGGGAGTGAGTTAGCACGGAGAGCAAAGGGAGGGGAGACTCAGAGCATCAACAATGAAAGTGAAACGAAAGTAAAAATGTTAATACGTTGCTTTCGGAAAATATAGCATTTTCAGCACAATCCAAGGTAACATGGTGATGGAACATGTTTTGTGTTACAGTTAAAAGTGTAGCTCATCACGTGTGGTTGACTTTAACATAAACTGAGACGAGACTTGACCTATTTGTATGTACGGGCGAACAGCACCAGGGTGAAGGCCCATTCTTCTGCCATCTGCTGCACACTGAGCCCCAGTCGCCCACTGCCACCATTGATTTGAACTGGCGAGAAGTGCAACCGTTGACACACAAGGAGAGCCATTCATTTTGTGCCAAACGCGGTCTAGCTAACACACAAATTACTCCACAGCTAGCCCAAAACACAGGAACAAATGAAGCCATAACACGGTGCTCAGAATGCATGATAATTGCCGTTACATCTGTTTGTCATTTTCCTGAACTTTCTGCCACTGCGCGAAAACAAAACCCAACTGACTAATTAGAAATAGGTTACGTGGTTAAATGTAAATGTGTCATTATTTTGTATCTGCAAGGCCAAGCGTTTCCGCGCGCTAGGCCTAATTAAAATGCGAAGTTTGTTTGCTCATAAAGCCATTGAACCTTGATGTAGCAAGCGATCTCATTAAAAACAACAGTGACGAGAACAGAGATGGATAGATGGGCCGTTATAGGAACGCTTGGATGAAGATATGTAAAGTTTGAAGACGAGGTGGCTGTCAAACCAAGCAGAGGATGAGTACAATATAAACAAGAGAGGGAGGGAGAGAGGGATAGAGAGAGGAGGACAGAGAGCAGGTGGGAAGTGGCGTTGTCAACCTGTGCGTTGTCAGCGACGTGATTGGACGGTTGAGGCGTAACAGTGGAGATGCTAAGTTTGGAGCATCCTCTGACAAACAACAGGAGAGAGTTGTCGCTGTCACCGTGACGACCAGACAAAGATGGCAGCCGTCACAAACGCAGTGGAGCCTGAAGTCTAAATACACGGAGGCAAGTTGATAAGGAACAACTTTAGTTTGTGAGTGTGGTTTCCCGAGGCCCATGTATCACACTCAGCCAATGTGGGTAATTATAACAATTCTGGACCATTGACTAGATTTGGACATAGCTAACCTACTATTTTTTTATTTTATTTTGTTGAAGTTTATCATTTAACTTCCTGGTTGGACACGGGCAGCAGGTATGGCATATGTATAAAGATCATTTCATAACTGTCAGCTGTACTATAATGTTAAAAAAACTTGACTAAACTGCACAATATGTGTGATTTGGCTAATAAAAATAAATTGCAACAGTTTTATTTTGTTAAATGTAGGGTTAAAATTCCTTCCTTGTGCTTATTTGGACAGAGTTTTCTGTGTTCCCGACATAGGTAGAGGGATTCAGTTTTAGGTCTCACCTTTACTTCCTGTATTTTCGTACTTTTCTTCTCAACTTTTTTCCACAAACTTCCACTGAACTGATGTAAAAGAATGATACATATTTACCACAGGAACTAGCCATAGACTGTATAATTAATATAACCTGTTAGCGGCCGCGTTCCATATAGGAAGTGATCATGGGCGCGCTTCTGGTTCCATCAACTCTGGCTCCAATTCACTTTACATTGAAAAACTGTCGGTCCTCTCTCAGTATGTGCTGCTGTCAGGCTCGTCATTTTAGTCTTAAAATGTTCGTATTAACCCGCTATACATGATCCAAAACTCAAGATATGAACATTAATAACAGACAAATCAGGCGCCTTCTTTCCTCGACATCGCTCCCGCTAGCGTTAGCAACAGGTTTGATTTACAGTGTTGTTAAGCGCCTGCTCCCTGCTAAACCAGAGGTGCGGGAGAGAAGGGGCGTTACCTTCAACAGCCTCGCCCCGCATTGGCTCTTTGGTTGCTATGATACTTGAAGTCGTAATCCAAATATGAAACTCGGCTCTAGATTCGCTGCTACCATCAATGAGCTTCATTTGACGTCTGCGGTTCTGATAGACAACTTTAGATCAGATGGGAAATACTGTGTTGTAATTCAAACACTTGTATAATTAAATATTTTATTTTCCTGGAATATTTCGCAATATGGCATTAAACTTTTTTGCACGTTATTAGTCAAAAACACCTTCACAAACATTTGCTTGTCTCCATGGAGATATGCAAGTTCATTGAAATACAGTGGAACATTCGAGACCACACATGTCAAACTCATGTGAGATCATATGAAATGTGTATTAGAGCTGGTCCGCCGGTATATAGCACATGCCTCACTAATACTACAAATCCCAGAATGCTTTGCTAGTGCGCTGAAGTCGAGACCAGCGAGTGCCCCTCCTTTTCTGTTGACACTCGTTAGCGACCAAGCTACTGTTCACCTTGAATTTCTAATATGTTTGTAATATCAAGCTTGAGTTGTTCCAAATTTTGTCTTTAAGCAAAACTAAAGTTGTTTCCATATGATAAGATTAAACATTACAAATCAGGTGCACTCAATTTTTTAGTAAATTTTGAGTTTGGCCCGTGAATTTGTCTCAGTTTTTTAAATTTCGGCCCACTGTGAATTTGAGTTTGACACCTCTGTTCTAGACAAAGCAATGACATCTCTATGGAGACAAGGAGAAATGTTACACAGTGCACTTTAAACTGTGTAACAACAACAGCAACACAACTAAATCACGCTTGACGAGTTCGACACATCGGATTTTAACCCTTTCAACCACAGTTTTCCTATATAACAGTCAGTAACACCTTAGGTTACATAATTATAGAGCAACTTAATGGACCAGACCAGTCAAACTATACCTCAAGGCTTTTAATATTAACATTTCAACGCGTCACCTCAGTCTTTCCTCTTAGAGTGGTCACTTTTGGGGTAATTGTTGGGTTTTGGACACTGGTGGAGGAGTGTGGGGCGGCAGCACTGTATTCTTCGCCGTGACAACTTGAAGTGTAGGTGCCACCGCTGCCAGCCCCTGTACAGCACGGGCACTACCCCTCCCCCTCCTGGCACCTGCCTCCTCTTTACGGCTAAATATGCCACCACGAGTAGGCGCGTGGCAGCCTTTCAAATATGACTCAGGAAGTACAGGCCAATTGGCAAAACCACGTCTCAAAATGATATCATGGATTCTTGGAGCGATGTCTTTATTAAGCTTTGAACCTTGTCCAAAAATAATCGAACTGCCCCCAAAAGTTTTACCCCTCCCTCATGTTTAAAAGCCCTCAGCCGTAAGACAAACACGTGGATATGTGGGAAGCACGAGGAGTATCTCTGTTATTCTGAACTGTAAAGTACATGAGTAATGAACAGTACAACCTGAAGGATTTTACTGACTATAGCTGTAAGGACAGAGTCTAAGAAGGAAAAGCTCTTTTGAATATTTAAAGTGTTTATTGAAGTAACACAAAGTACTCACAATGTTGAAATGTCCGCCCTGTGTTTTCTCTGCTTCCTCTCATCAGCCAAAACAATCTGTAGGTTTATTCTGCTCATGACTGACTCACACTGTTTTAATCTGGCTCATTCCAGACTGGTAGATGTAGTACTCTCAGATGAGTTCTACATATTACAGTCCTACATACTGCAATCAGGGCCTCTCTGAACTCCAGGCTGGGCCCTATCGCACAGAGAGAAGAGGACAAGATGGATCCTCGTGAGTTTGTGAACTCACAAATATCACAATTCTATCTTGCTGTATATAAGACAATAAGAAAATAAGACTTTTTTGTCTCTGAATGGAAATTTGTCTTCACCATTTGACACATTCTTCAATACTGTCACAAACTGTTCAAACAGGAGAAACCACAGTATCTAGAAGAGCATGTTTGTATAATTTAACTAATACTCCCTTAGTCTAATAAAGTGCTTTTCTAAACACTCAAAGTCGCTTTACAATTTAATTAATTATGAATTCAGTCTACACACAGTAGTATAAGATACTATTGCAGCCACAGCTGCCCTGGGGCAGACCTTTCTCATACAGAGCTATATAACTGTGTAACACCGTGTGCACTGAATGTACCTCATGTATTTGTGCAATATTGTGTAATTCCTCTGGGGCTCTTATGAGAAACAGACATTTCAAAGCTTCTCGCCCCCATCCCGAGCAGCAGATCAGCCTATAGACCCCACCTCTTCTCCTGCGATTAACCAGACCACGGAGCAAAGTGTCACTTAAAGTCCTGCCGCGCTGTTCTGCTGGGATTGTGGCACTGTTTGTCTTTTTAAATCTACAACAGCGACTGGGCAAATGAACCTAGTGTTCGATGAATAAAACAACAGGGGAGGGCAGAGGAGGAGCGGGGAAAGCCTCTCGCGCTCGGATCATTTCAGGAACAGCAGGAAACCAGCAGAGACCAGATTGGAGCCGACGGAGCGGGTTTGGACTCACCTGAAGACGGGGAATAACAGTGCATTTGTAACGTCACGGGAGGGAGGCTGGGACTTAGCAGAAACACTTAAGAAATGTGGGTTTTAGATTTTAAATACAAAGTTCAACTGCACTGTGCAACTTTTGTGATGCAGAATCCTCACATGTTTGTCTACAGGGTGATGTCTGGAATGTTCCACACTGTGGCATTAAACTTATCTATCTTACATTTATACAATTACAGGTGGTTTTATTGCTCAAACATATTATGAAAAACATGGATTGTTACTACTGAGTCTGGTCAGCTTTACATTTATACACCTGGACTAAACCAGGACTAAACCTGGACTAAACCTGGACTAAATCTGGACTAAACCAGGACTAAACCTGTACTAAACCAAGACTAAACCAGAACTAAACCAGGACTAAACCGGGACTAAACCGGGACTAAACCAAGACTAAAAGTGGACTAAACCAGGACTAAACCAAGACTAAACCAGGACTAAACCTGGATTAATCCAGTATTAATGCACTATGTAACAAGTGTGATGGAGGGTCCAACTCCAGCTTACATCCAGGAAAAAGATATTGCATTGCCTGGAATATTCCAAAGATAAGTCCAAAGAGAAGATTTAGAAAATAATACGATATTAAATGGGGAAAAATAATTTACCATAATGATAGAATTAGCTAACACATAATAAATAAAAATGTAGCCATAAATCCGTTTGGAGCAGTTGCCATGGTAAATGGGTTTAATCTATCACATTTGGGCTGTGATTTGGTAACTATGATGTCACTGCACAGCTTTGACCAAAATGTGCAAATCTTTTACAAAGCAATTAGAAAATTATGGGTATTGAACAAATGCCACACACCATTAGGCACTATAATGGCCTGGTAACATCTGATATAGTCACACTTAGCTTGACCCCATGCTAGGGTTGCCAAAAATATCGTAAATCCGATATTAATCGAGCATCAAAACTAGATACTAAAAAGTCACATTCACAGGACAGAAATGAACCTTTAGAATGATCCTGAGCTGCATCAGAACAAGTACAAGACACATAGACTAATATACACCCATGGACCACTATGAACCTACTGGACGACTGAGATATTACACAGATATAAGACACATGGGAATAGAAATTAAAGTACTACCATTTAATGTTGTCTGTGTAATCCCTCAGTCGCCAGGTCTGATCCACAGCAAAAGACAAAGTTTAAATCTGTCAAATGGACAAATTGTTGTAAGAGTGAAGACGTTTCTTCAGTTCTGGTCAGTTTGCTGGTGGACACTGTCTTATATCTGTCTGAAGGGGGGAGCTAACTATACTGAAACTGTAAAAAGCTATTGTCTCCAGTTTCAGCTGAAACTACCCTATTCAGACCTTAACGGCCCTGCGATTGTTCTTGTTGTTCTAGGTCTGAGGATGGAGTTGTAGATGGGGGAGATATTATGTCTCCTAACAAAAGCTTCCCCTCTCAAACCATTTCTTTTCTCTGGCTAAGATCTGAACTTCACTATCTTCAAAGGAGTGGTTAGTGTCTTTGAGATGTACAGCAGACCGGGGTCCAGAGGAGCTCTCATGTTGGTGTTCATTCTCTTATGGAGTAGCTGTTTCGTTTCTCCAATGTCCTGCTCACTTTACTCTTCACTCCACTGAATGTCGTAGTTTCAGCTGAAACTGGAGACAATAGCTGTTTACAGTTTCAGTGTAGTTAGTCCCTCCCTGCAGATAGATATAAGGCAGTGTCCACCAGTAATCTGACCAGAACTGAAGAAGCGGCTTGGACGAGCAGCGAAACGTCTTAACTCCATCTTTTACCATTTAATGTTGAAATCACTTTCTATCGTTTAAAGAAAGAGTGTTTTTAATTCTCATCGATATCGAATTGGTATTGAGTATCGAGTTTATTCCTTACCATAGAAATAGAGCTGGAAATGTTTGTATCGTAACACTACCCCCTACTGGACAATCTGTCTGTATAATGATTCTATTTTGTAAACTTGTCCAAAAGGTATGACAAAATTGCAACTCAAGTCTAAAAATAAAACAAAAGTACACCATTGTTGTACCTGTAACACTACAAGTAACTCAGTTTTGACCCTACATTGGTACAAGTTGTTCCGGTTGTCCAATTAGGTCTTTACATTTCTCTCCTATAGGTTGTCTCGTTTTGGCTGAAAAACCTCTCCACTACATGGCAACCAATCTGGCAACAACATGAGGTCATTAGTCCACAGAGAAGGTTTGGTCCAAGTGACATTTTGGTCAGTCATTTCTCACTAATGAATATGTTTTGTGTCTGTCTAAAAAGCTTCAGTGCGGGTTTTTATCTGGAGAGTGCAGGCGACGCGGAGGTGGATCGTACAGGGACTGACAAACAAGCTGCCAATAAGATGGAGAGGGCAGGGAAGTCCCATCTCTGAGCTGATATTAATATGTCAAACACACCGGGAATGTGAGGAGAGCAAAGCGAGCATGGTGCAACTCACATGTGAGCTGAGACAATGGGCTCGTACGATACAGGCTGTGTGGTCACCATAGACTGGATATATAAATAGCTAACCTGCTAGCCGCTGCGTTTGAAAGAGGAAGTGAGCATGGGCGCGCTTCCGGCTCCATCCATCGGCTCCAATTCAGTTTCTATTGAAAAACTGTCGCCTCTCTCTCTGCCGCTGCTGTCAGATTCATCACTTTGCTCTTAAAATGTTCATATTAACCCGCATACATCAACATATGAACATTAATAACGGACAAATCAGGCGCCTTCTTTCCCCGAGTTCGCTCCTGCAAGTGTTAGCGACAAGTTTGATTGGTAGCGTTGTTAAGCGCCCCCGGCCTGTTAAACCAAAGATGCAGGCGGGAAGGGGCGTTTCCTTAACCCTTTAAGGACTGAGCTCACTATAGACCAGTACAGCTCACCTAGACTTTGATTCTTTTTGTATCCATAAAAATCATGTTAAAGGGAGTATCAGAATATACTGCATTTTTCACACAACTATCTCTATTTTACATATGCATCTGTATTTTTTATTTGACGCATTGAATAAGCGGCTGGGAAAATCCCCGCGGCTCCTGCGCTCTCATTCGTCATCTTCGAGGGACAACAGAGGCTTATTACTGTAAGGACGTTAACATATCTAAAGAGCCCCATGCCTCTGCTCTGAGACACCGTTTGAATTTACATGAAGCACAGTTGTTTGCGGAGTTATGGTAATAAAAAGTCTGCAACCACGAGTCTATCGGCGGCGATAACACCTGACGCTTAAGGGTTAAACAGCCTCGCTCTGGATTGGCTCTTTGGTTCCTGTGGTTCTCACAGTCGAAATTCCACATATGGAACTTGGCTCCAGATTCACCCCCGTAACGGCTCGAACCTCGATGAGCTTCATTTGACTGGAGTCGAACACTGTGGGTGATGTTACACTCACTTCACTTCTTTACACAGTCTATGATTGACGCGTGTCCTGTTTGATCCTGCTTCAGTCTTGAGACTTGACTTGAGAATAGAATCTTCAATCTAATGTTTGTTTGTTTTCTCATTCAATGACAATTAAGGAATCAATACTTAAATAGATTATAGCGATATAGCAGACACGAGCAAAACGGGTCTGCTTTAAAGGTGCTGTTTTAGTTCATTTTAAACTGTTTGCACCCTTCCAAATGTATTACCATGAGTTTATAAGCACTTTTCACATCTTTCAATGGCCGGAGCAGAGTTTCAAGTCATGGTAAAACTAACTAACATTGGCATGCTAATAATGGACTTCCTGCTTCACAGACATTAAAACACTTTATAATTAGATACAGACAGCAGACATCTGTTATATTTTCACCCTGAGAGCTGCTTTTGCCATATGTCTATACTAAGGCAAAACAGATTTTACTATTACAGATGTAAAATTACAAATGTAAAAAAAAAATCAAGAGTAAACATGTACTGAAAGCGGTGTCGTATTTGACCCACTGACTCGCTGTACCATGGGTCTTTGTGGCAGACGTAGTGGTCCGTCTGGTGTTGGTGGACAATAATTAGCCCTGCACTGGGCCATATGCGTTATTCATTTGTGTAGGAGGAGGTTTGGCCAAAGGAAAACCTGAACTCCATGTGATTGCTTCTCTGCTCGCCTCCTCCAAATCAAGTGGTTTTGTAATATATTAGCATAAACAGCCCTCAGAGAATGGGGATTTAGAGCTAAACATGTAGCTTAAAAGGTGCACTATGTCACATTTCAGGGTCCATCAGATCGACACTCTGAATCCCTGTGCGTTTGCTTCCTTTTCCACATCATTACACCAGGTTTGTGAAGTCGTACTATATTGTTTTGCATCATTCTTTTGCATATTTATGGAAAATTGTTGTGCAGGGGCATGGGTGATGGAGGCTGGGGGGCTAAGGTTTGGATGGGATTGTACAGCTAACCGTATGGAGGGTTCGAATAGAGCTTGGGAGAGATCACTAGATTACTCAAACTGGCATGGACAGCACATAAAACCACTTTTTTAATGAGGGAACATTATAACAAAGTGAGCTCCAAAAAGTAAAATTTGCATAATATCCTCTCTTTAATTGCATTTTAGTGAAATTAGCAGTTTAACCTGTCATCTAATATCTAAATCGATATGTTTTCTGTAATAAATAACAATCTAGCTAGCAAAGTTCTGTTTTATAAAGTATCCATGGATCCTAGCTCATTTGTTTTTATCTAACAATGTGAATTTACACTTTTAAAAGATTCACTATATTTCTCAGGCAGTTCTCCAAAAGGCAGACAAATATAGATTGATCATCAGAGACCCCGGGCTAATAAAGTGTTTTGGATGGCTCCTCTGTGCTGTAATAACATGCCCTGCGAGCTTCGGTTCATACACAGATCCAGTGCCAGCGCTGATCGAGGCTGGCACAAGCGCCTTTAAAGGAGCAGATAAAACACACGAAGAGCACATGGCACCGAGTCAAGTGCTGAATCAAACCGTGGCTGGAGTTCAGTCAAAGGGCTCACGAGTGCTCGCTGTGTGCTGTTTTAGCTGTAATGATGGAGGTACGGAGCGAGTACGGCCGGTGTTTGTGAGCGTTTGTTAAAGGTAGAGTATGCAACTTTCTGGAGGTTCGGTCAAAGGGATAGCGAGCGCTTGGTATTTGCTGGTTTCAATTCTAATTTATTCATATCGCCCTAACATTTGGATAGGATTGTATTGCTGACTGTAATGAGGGTTCGAATAGCACCCGGGTGAGATCACTAGATTACTCAAACATGCATGGATTTTTTTTTTTTTTTTTTAATTGAGGGAATGTTATTATAAGAGTAAGTAAACTCCAAAAAGTAAAACTTGCATAATACCCCCTCTTTATCTATGTTTTAGTGACATTAGTAGTCTGTTTGGATTGTTAAAGGTACAGTATGCAATTTGCTGGAGTTTCAGTCAAAGGGCTCATGAGAGTGTTGTATTTGCTGTTTTCAATTCAATTTTATTTATATAGCACATTTAGAAGCAACTTCAGCTGCCCAAAGTGCTTCAAATAAAAAGTTAATAAAAAACAAATACACAGATAACACCATACATAGGCAAAAAACTATAAAACATGTAGATATCCTGTCTACTTAGTGTTAAATGCCAGGGAGAAGAGGTTAGTTTTCAGTCTCGTCTTAAACTGCGTTAAAGACTGAGAGGATCTGACAGGCAGAGGGCGCTGTTCCATAGTCTGGTTGCTGCCACAGAAAAGGCTCAGTATGGATGGAAATATGAAGCGAATTTGGTGAATATTTATGTGTATCTGATCTGTTTGTTTTGTTAAAGGTACAGTATTTAACTTTCTTCAGTTCAGGTTTTTATTCTGCACTCAATGTTTTAATGTCAATTTTTTTATGATTATTTGTGATTATTTACACGGATCATAAAAAAAACAAAACCCAAAAACCCACATTGTTAGGGGTTAGAGTCCCCGGTGAGGGTTAAAGTCCCTCACGAAGAAAGGTTCTGTGTTCAGGTTAAAGTCCTGATAGTAAAACAGGTTAAAGTCCTGTATACAGGTTTGAAATTTTGAATTGTATTGTTTTGATTTCTGTGATTTCAGTGTCTTTCTTATTCTGTTCAGCATTTACCTTGTGTCCAAATTGTGCTATACAAATAAACTTGCCTTGCCTTTCTGGAGGTGGCATGTCGCCTGCATGATTCCGTGGAAATATAAAGTTAAAACAATACTTCGGAACATTCTCCATAGAGATAGATACGTCTTATGCCATACTGTGGAATATTGTAGCCAAAGGAACAACATTTCCATGGAAACAATCAGGTGAGCCCTCCACCAGGTCAAATAAGAGTCAGGTTTGTGGAGATGCAAGCCCAGTCACAGTAAAGACTTTTTCAGTGCAATAAACACAACCAACTTAGATTAAAATGTACATACTGTAGCTTTAAAAGATTTATTTTCCTTTAAGAGTAAAAATCTGACACCACGTGACTTAAAGGTTTGGGAACGTGTGGGAAATTGAACCCCTCACCTCCCACAATGGTAAGGAAGTAACACTGCACTAGCATTTTATCCTATTCATGGGTTTCAAGCTATGGCAATGGTCCATTAATACTACAAAATTTAAGTGGAAATATTATATCTTTGAATGGGGAAAAGTCTTAAAAAATACTTCAAATCTGGAAGGAATCATTTGCCTGCAATCTATAAATAGCACTGTCATAGAAAGGCAATAGAATATAAATAGCATAGTGGAGAAGTTTGCATTAATGAGGTCATCAGGTCATCAGGCAATCAGGCAATTTATTTTGTGCAGTTGCAGTTAAATTCCTTCTTTCAGCCACTAGATGTCACCAGAACAGCCAAAACAACGCAGAACACATTCTCCAATCACTAAGCACTTGAATCAAGCACTTGAATATCAAATTGGCTTAGGACAACAACTCTGAAGTCTAGATCAAGACCCTTAGCTTTGCCATTCTAACAAGCCTGGTTTAGCGGTTAGCTCTAATCTAGCATTAGCCTGAGAGCACCATCTGCTTAACCACACGTTTGGAGGAAGTTGAAAGGCAATCATCGCCACAATTTATTAGCATTTGTCCATTTAAATAGCTTAGCGGCCGCGGCAATCTGCAGAGGGCACCTTCAGCAATCAACAGCTGCCACGCGAGGTGCATTGTGGGTAGCCGCGAGAGCCGAACAATGCGGTTAATCCAAGAAAAAAAGGCAGGATTCCAGACAGTAGTGCGGTCTATTTGCTATGCACAGGTTTGAATAAGTGCTTCATTTAATCATAATTGATGGAGGGGCCATTTTGGAGTTGAGGTGCAAAGTACAGCGACACAAGATTCGCTCCTCTGCCTGCTAGCTTTTCTCCACTCCTCTCCTGCAGGATTGTATTTTGTGCTTGACTGAATTAGGTGATCATTTTTTATCTTACATGCGGCGCTGGCTTGTGGAGTTTGGAGCCGGGAAGCGAAAATTGGAGGGGTAGAGGAAGTTGAACATTTATCGCGTGCCGGGGTTAATCTCCTGAAATGGCGCGGATTTGGTCGGAGGAGAGGGAAAGCACAAAATCCACGCTAGCACACTCGCGGAAAGCTGTATTACCCTCATCTTCCTCCCCTCTTCATCCTGACTTACTGAGAGGAAGAAAAAAGTCAAGCCTTAGCCGCTTCGACACTGGTGACAAGAAGCAATGCATAAATTAAGGGACAGACTGTACCATCATTCACTTTGGGATGTGCTAATAATCCGCGGTGTTGTGCGATCATCGTTTACGGTTGGTGAGAGTAAGCTAGCACCTTTGAAGGAGTGTTAGGGCCGTAGCAACAGATTGTGTGAAATGTTTACTACATGATCTCATCACAAGACACCGGGGATGCGAGGCCCGAGATGTCGTCAAAAGCGAGACAATGTCATATGGACTGCTGAAATATAAACAAGGCACATGTAAAATGTAAAATGGATCTTAAAACATGTTTTCACAAAGAGCAAAGTCAGATTCGTGAGTTTAGCTTCCTTCTTCTGAGTAATGTTTTGAAGACTTTAGTTTTGCCCATTCAAAATATAACATTTTCATTAGAGATAGACCGATATATCGTTTCGCCGAACACTTCAATGCAAAGAAATAATTGCACAAAACGTGGCTACACAGTTTCTCATTAGATATTGAAGTAAAGAAGAGCTTTGGGTGAGTTTATTTGTAGTAAATTTAAGGTACATAATAATCTAAATTGATCCTATATATCATCCACAAAATATTGGCAGATCTTATCAGAAATCGGTTGCTTTTGAATTATAAACCATCAGCATCACCCATGAAAAAAAGAAAAACATATCGGCCAATCTCATCTGTCAAATTAATGGAATTATTATCATTATAGCAGTAAACCAAAATTAAACAGAAATGCAGATGTGAACACTTTGTGACGCCAAATCGAAGAGCAGTTCCCAAATACATCTGTCAATAGTTTGACCATGTTTGGGTCTGGGTTAGGAGTAGTTTAGTCCTGGTCCAGTCCTGGTTTAGACCTGGTTTAGTCCTGGTTTAGTCCAGCTTTTGCCCTGGTTTAGACCTGGTTAAGTCCTGGTTTAGACCTGGTTTAGACCTGGTTTAGACCTGGTTTAGTCCTGGTTTAGACCTGGTTCAGTCCTGGTTTAGACCTGGTTTAGTCCTGGTTTAGTCCTGATTTTAATCCTGGTTTAGTCCTGGTTTAGTCCTGGTTTAGACCTGGTTTAGACCTGGTTTAGACCTGGTTTAGTCCTGGTTTAGTCCTGGTTTAGACCTGGTTAAGACCTGGTTTAGTCCTGGTTTAGTCCTGGTTTAGACCTGGTTTAGTCCTGGTTTAGACCTGGTTTAGACCTGGTTTAGACCTGGTTTAGACCTGGTTTAGACCTGGTTTAGACCTGGTTTAGTCCTGGTTTAGACCTGGTTTAGACCTGGTTTAGACCTGGTTCAGTCCTGGTTTAGTCCTGGTTTAGACCTGGTTTAGTCCTGGTTTAGTCCTGGTTTAGACCTGGTTTAGACCTGGTTTAGACCTGGTTTAGACCTGGTTTAGTCCTGGTTTAGTCCTGATTTTAGTCCTGGTTTAGTCCTGGTTTAGTCCTGGTTTAGTCCTGGTTTAGACCTGGTTTAGACCTGGTTTAGACCTGGTTTAGACCTGGTTTAGACCTGGTTTAGTCCTGGTTTAGTCCTGGTTTAGACCTGGTTTAGTCCTGGTTTAGTCCTGGTTTAGACCTGGTTAAGACCTGGTTTAGTCCTGGTTTAGACATGGTTCAGTCCTGGTTTAGTCCTGGTTTAGACCTGGTTTAGTCCTGGTTTAGACCTGGTTTAGTCCTGGTTTAGTCCTGGTTTAGTCCTGGTTTAGTCCTGGTTTAGACCTGGTTTAGACCTGGTTTAGACCTGGTTTAGACCTGGTTTAGTCCTGGTTTAGTCCTGGTTTAGTCCTGGTTTAGACCTGGTTTAGTCCTGGTTTAGACCTGGTTTAGTCCTGGTTTAGTCCTGGTTTAGACCTGGTTTAGTCCTGGTTTATTCCTGGTTTAGACCTGGTTTAGTCCTGGTTTATTCCTGGTTTAGTCCTGGTTTAGTCCTGGTTTAGTCCTGGTTTAGACCTGGTTTAGACCTGGTTTAGACCTGGTTTAGTCCTGGTCCAGTCTTGGTTTAGTCCTGGTTTAGTCCTGGTTTAGACCTGGTTTAGTTCTGGTCCAGTCCTGGTTTAGTCCTGATTTTCATCTTTGGTATTTGTATTTTCTGTATTTGTCAGTTCCCTCTAGCCCTTGTTAGTACAGATTTATTTTCGTTGTAGTCCAAGAATAGACCCGGTTTAGTCCTGGTCTTAGTTCCAGTCCATTTTCTAGTTTAGTCTTTTGTGCAAACACTTTTTCCTAACTTAGTCCTTCCTGTGTTGCTACCTAATCCACGCTGGGCCAGATTTATCCCCTTTGGAAGTTTGATAGTTGATCATTTCATTAGACGAGCCAAGTACTGAACACCTCTCATCATAACTTATTTTTGGGCCCTTTTCCAGCCAACTTTGTTCTTGTCTGAGCAGGTGTCGACACGTTCTTTTCCCTTTATATCTTCACACATTTACAGGTTCAAAAGCCCTCACCACATTCAAATGTCAAGCCTTTATGTCTGATTGGCCTCCAAATGTCAAGTGGCCTGCACTTTAATCAACTTTTATGGACAAGTTTGTCAAAGTTTGGGCTCAAAGATCTACGGATCGAGGAAGACATCGCGCCTCTTTTGAATTCTGGCTTTTAAGATGTTTTTAACTGGAAAAAAAGTGCCATTCGCGATCACGCCACGTAGCAAGCATTTCCATCACACCTTACAACACGTCTGGGGGCATTTCTGTGCAACCACGCTGCGTACCTTTCCTGAACATCGCACCAACATTATATTAAGTGGATTCGCGTCGGTTGATTTATACCTGCACTTTATGGCATTTGCAAATGACTAACCCTGTAGTGGCAGAGTAATTCCAAGCTGTCATATTTGTCTTTTGAAAGCGGTTACAAATTATCAAGTTTATGCTGAAAAGAAATCCATCTCCAGTTTTTTTTTTGCTTATTTTAGACCCGAGGAGAGCAGTCTGCCATGTTGAATTCATACATTTATTTGTCCGTAGCCGCGACAGGTGACAGTATGCTCATTCTACCTCTTGCTTTTTGACGCAGGACCACCTTTTTTGCCAATAGCCACCCCCAAACCATCAGCCCTCCATCATTCGCTCCCCTCTTTCTTTGACTCTCCTCTTTGGGCTGTCAGTATTGCTCCGGTTGTCATCTCGTGGGACAGGAGAAGGGTAATTGGAGTAGGAGTCTCTAGCTGTCGGTGCGTGTGTGTTGGTTGGACAATGCAGTTTCGTGGCAGATGTAACTCAACATTTTTTCGCTATCTGCTAATGAGGCCGTGACGGTGGAAGAGGAGAGTGTCCCCAAAAGACCCCTCAGTGTCCGCCCCCTACCCCCGAGACCCTCTGAAGTCAAGAGAAGCCAAGCAGGTGTCAGTCAAATAGGAGATCTCAGGCCACAAAGAGGGTCTATAGAGGTACTGGCAAAACTCATTCAGTTCAATCAATGAGATGTAAATGTACTAGGGTTGTCAAAAGTATCGAAAATCAGATACTAATCGATACTAAAACTGTTATCGAAACTACTCTTTTGAGCAAGTATCCATGGACCACTATGGAACCAACTTGGACGACTGAGGGATTACACAGATATTAGACCACATGGGAATATAAAAGACAGTCCTACCATTTAATGTGGAAAATCTCATTCTATTGTCTAAATAAAGAAGGTTTTTAAGCATCATCGTGGCATCGGGATCTGTATTCCGTCTGTATCGAAATGGAGTTTAACATTTTAGTATCGCGCGAACAGACGCAACTAGGTCCTTTGTTACCTTGAGATGAAAGTCCTTTATAACATGGACAAAACTGATTGATACTTTTAAAACGTGTTACTATGAAATGTAAAACAGTCTCGTAACGTTCTTTCAGCTGTCGCCTCCTTAAGCTAAACTTGCTCTGAGCGCACGAGGTCAACAGTATCATCGCTCAGACCGTCGTATACTATCTCTTCTCTCATTATCTACCCCTCCACACTCCCCACACCCTCATCCCCCTCCCCTCTCCGTCCCCCCTCAGGCAGGACCCTCTGTAATGTGCAGTTGTCTCATTAACGCGTCATGTCACTTTCGTTTAGCAGATATTCGGTGCATTCTCTGGCCTTTTCCCCAATACAACCTTCTGGACCGCTACAGAATAACCAATGATTTGCCTATGATTACATTACAACAGTGGAGTTTGAGTAAGAGGAGTGACGATGTCCAATCTTATCTCAAAGGTGAAGTGTCTAACATGCCGAGATATGTGTCAGGTCTGTGGAGAGGCGACCCTGCGACTGTCAAAATTAATGTTGTTTTTTTTTTTGCAGTTATAACATCTGTAATTGGATAAATGCAAGATACAAAAGTTGAACGCCTCACTGCAGACCATTCCAAAGTAACATCTCAGTTCTTTCTGTAAAAAAAAAATCAAATTTGTGCCTGTTTATTTCAGAATTAATGCGTTTTCTGCTGCAATAAAAAATACATGCTACTCCCATAGTAAATAGGACAAAAATGCGGCATTGTAAATATGTTATGAGGGTACTATATTTTCATAATTGGAGTTTAAAAAAAAGTTATTTTCTGAGTTTATTTTCACTGGGAGTTTAGCTGATACCCAGTGTTCGTTGACGCTGGAGGGACTATGTCTCTCTGCGGGCCTGGATACATCTCAGTCCCACTGGAGGAGCTGGAGGACGTGTCTGGGGTGAGGGAAGTCTGGGGAGTCCCTGCTCAGACTGCTGCCCCCGCGACCCGGCACCGGATAAGAGGAAGAACATGGACAGATGGGTGGGTTCAGTTAATAATGACTTATTGTATTTATTTTCTTTAAGCCGTGATTTTTGATATTTTATTTAAACTTTCTTAACTTTGTTTTGGATAATACCGTTCTAGGCGAGGTTTATTTCTATAGCACAATTCATACACACAGTAATTCAGCTTTACAAAATAAGAAAGACATTAAAATCATACAAATAAAAAAATAAATAATCACAAATAATTATCATAAAATTAATATTAAAACAGAAAAGTGCAGAATATAAACCTTTCAGTCATATGCACAGCCAAAAAACTGTTTTGAGTCTGAATTTAAACATTGTCACAGTAGAGGCCTGTCTCTCATCTTCAGGAAAAAGGTTTTAGTTGCATAAAACTGCTGGTCAACTGCCTGTCTGACTCTGATAGGCAGGGCCGGCCCAGACTATAATCAGAATAAGCGGCTGCATAGGGCCCCAAGGCCAGCAGAGGGCCCCCAAGAGCCCAAACATTTACATTGAAAATAATATATCAAGTTTATATCGGGCTTGTGTGTTTACAGCAGCCTAAATATCCCTCTAAAACAATGACATTTGTTTTATATCTATAGCAGCAAAATATCTGCTGCTGCTGCTACATGTGTTTTTGAGTCGGGCAGAGGTGAGGACAGCAAAAATCTTGAGCCCCCCCTTATATGTTTGTGTTCTGTTCTTGTGACTGTGATAATTGTGACACTATGGATGTTTTCAGTCTGATGTTGGTCAGATAAACACAATTACAACTGGTCAAAGTGATGAGAGCAGAGTCATAATGTGTCAAATGTGAATCACCAGTAGCTGAGCCAGGAGGGATCTTGTGTCGGGGGCCAAAGAGACAAATTCAGCTTAGGGCCCCTTGAAAGCTGGGGCCGGCCCTGCTGATAGAAGCCCTGAATTTGTCTATGCCGGTATTGTAAGATTACTAGGCTATATATTGGAAATCACATTATTGCCAGTACATACATAGCTATATATTTATTTTACTTTACACAAGGAACAATCAACCAATTTGCTACCTAAGAATACGATCTGATCAAACATTACTTTTATTACTGCTCTATTTTTCAATGTTGTTCAATGTGGAAATCCTCAACCAATCAGGACGCCCCATACTAGAACGTCCCGTAACTTTAGCTTTGCCATATTGACGCCGAATGCTTCAGTCTTCACTCATTACGGTGTATTGTCGAAACATATTCCCCACAGAGTCCCTCCAATTTAAGCCGGTGTTAAACGTGTGCGGTGAAGAGTTAATCTAATCACGCTCATTAGATTTGATGAAGACGAGGGATTTTCGAGAGGACCAGTCGCTGCCCTGCGCTAGCCTTATCATGGCCACATCTTAATGCACAAATGAGAAAATGTACATTACTGTCCACAGGGAGCCATGATTATAACACTTATACAACGTGCGGATGGAAGAGCAGTGATTTCGATGCAGAATAATCGTATCTTATTTTGTGTTTGCTTTTCTTGACACATTTATATATCACCTATGCAAAATGTACATATTTTCTGCTACTATATAGAAAGTTAAAGGCAGTGTACCTCGTTTTTACTCTTAAAATGGGGAAAAACAGAAGTCCAAAGTTATCCCTCGCTTACCTTATGCATTCTGAACATCCTAATTATTCACCACAATGAGTTTATAAGCACTTTTCACAACTCTGAGATCAGTGTGGAGTTTTTTAGTGACGGTAAAGCTAACAACACCAAAAAACACAAAAATAACCCATCCTTCCTCACATTTCATAAAGAATTTGCCTTTTTTCTCATCTGTAAAAAAAAAAAAAAAAAAAAGCAAGATGCGATAAAATTTAAAAATGTAATAGATGATTTAACTCCTAGTATCGTGTTTTTGTTTCGTTTTTCTTTCCGCATTCCTATATAATACTCTTTTGATGAACTGTTCTAATATGCCATAAATGTTGTATACCTTTATTATTAATTTAAAAAAAAACAAAAAAACTTACCATGCTAATGCGCACTTCCTGATTATCGGACAATGTTTTAGTACCGGTTCAAATCTGGTAGCACACAAACATTTTCTTTGGTGGTACTTGATATTACAAATTTGAGAATGCCAAGCTCATAGGTTAAGAATTTTTCAGTCTCCTTATGAGAAATATAGTAAAAAAAAAGTGTGGTATAACTTTGATTAGCAGAGAGAAAAGAAAAAATACAACATTTAATGAACAATTTAAAGGGCAAATATTATGCTGTTTTCTGATGTATTATAATGTCATTTCCTCATCAAAAACAAACCTGGACTTATGCAAATTGTGTCTTATTTTGTTTCACTGACATATGTTTTACATCCAAATCCTGCATTTTTAGGCTGAGTTCTTCTCTCAAACTGAAAACACTCTGTTCCACCTTATGATGTCATCATGTGGTAATACAGGAAGTGCTCCACTGTCTTTTTAAACTCCACTCACCTTCACTAGAATCATTTGGATAATTTCAGCTCTGGAATTGCAAATCTCTACTGAACAAAAGGTAAAAGGAGCTTGAAAACTACCACTTCATGACATCACAAGGTGCAACAGAGCATTTAGAGTGTTGGAGATGTAACAGACTAATAATAAAGTGTTACTCAAACATATGAATGAAACAAAACCCAACTCCAGGTCTGTTTTTGAGGCGGTAACAGCGTTAAAACATGGCTTAAAGCTAAAGAAATAGTAGAGCTATCTTGTTTTTGACACTCTAGTTTAGTTCAAATCTCATCTCACTACGGGTGTAATTTTCACACTACAGAAAAATATATTGAAAAGTGCAGATGTAATGTGTGTAATTCAAACCTTCACAGTTGTAATAGGCTTGGTATCACAGTCACCAATTCACTTACAGTCTGAAGAGGTTTACAGAAACACAATGCAACAGCAGTTTAGGCAAATTAGTTTCAATTGTCTCCACAAAGTGAATTAAAGGCATATTGCAATTGAGTTAACGCGATTAGACGAGAAATATTACACCCTCACAGAAGCAAGGCCCGCAGGCTCGCACAAGTACAGCCGTTTGGTGCAGCGTTTTGATCTGCACATTTCAACATTAGCGGCTTACAGAAGACACTGGGAGACACTTCAAATACAACAGTTTGAGTTGAAGAAAAATACTCTGCTTTTGGTTCAATGGCAAAAGGAACAGCTCTTATACTATAATAATGTACATACAAGATACTGCACTGATCTGCAGACAACCTGTGTCCACACAGGACTACACCAGGACTAAACCGGGACTAAACCGGGACTAAACCGGGACTAAACCGGGACTAAACCGGGACTACACCGGGACTAAACCGGGACTAGACCGGGACTAGACCGGGACTAGACCGGGACTAGACCGGGACTAGACCGGGACTAGACCGGGACTACACCGGGACTACACCGGGACTACACCGGGACTATACCGGGACTATACCGGGACTATACCGGGACTATACCGGGACTAAACCGGGACTAAACCGGGACTATACCGGGACTATACCGGGACTAAACCGGGACTAAACCGGGACTAAACCGGGACTAAACCGGGACTAAACCGGGACTACACCGGGACTAAACCGGGACTAGACCGAGACTAGACCGGGACTAAACCGGGACTAAATCGGGACTACACCGGGACTAAACCGGGACTATACCGGGACTAAACCAGGACTAAACCAGGACTAAATCAGGTCTAAACCAGGACTAAATCAGGACTGAACCAGGACTGAACCAGGACTGAACCAGGACTAAATCAGGACTGAACCAGGACTGAACCAGGACTGAATCAGAACTAAACCAGGAATAAACCAGGACTAAACCAGGACTGAACCAGGACTGAACCAGGACTAAACCAGGACTAAACCAGGACTGAACCAGGTCTTCACTGATCGTAGGCTGAAAGACCCCACAGGAGCTGCTGGAGATGTTGTGAAGTAGCGTTCAGAATTGAGCTATAATAAAGAATAAGGATCTGGCAACCCAAAGTGAGACAGTCATTCTGTACAGGGATTTTTGTCTGTCCAGTGTTTTTGTGGATGTAAATACATTTTAGATAAAACAATTTATTCCCTTAAAACTTGTCAAAACTTATCTGAACCTTCAAAATAAAGTTTTTTCCACTACAGACATGTATTTTTTTCTGTGTTGTAAACGTGACACGTGGGCGGTGCAGTTAAATGTTGTGTATTGTTAGCTTTGGGCTTGTGGGTACAATTAGCATTTGTAGCTGGTCAGCAGAACCACATAAGCTAAAGTTAGCGGTCAGTGATGTATACACATGTACAGCTAATGTGCGTGGTCCTGCTCCAGTCGAATCAATGAGAACACGGCTTCAGCCCACAGCCTTTTAGTCCGGGAGCGGCGGCCATCTTGGATCCTAATGGTCCGTCTGACACACGCTCGGGGATTTCACGTCAGTTTGTCTCGATGACGGTGCGCGGCGGAGGACAAATCAATAACACACCGAGCGTTAAGACCCCAGCGACCGTTTAGAGACCCCCCCCCCCCCCCCCCCCCGTCCCCACGTCCCCACTTCACCCCCGCCCCCCCCCCTCCACCACGCAGGCACTTTCACAGGTTTGGACGTTTGACATAAATTGTGTCGCCAAGTCTGCTTTTTGTTACTGAGAAACTTGAGTAAATAAGGCCGGCTGTGAGCTTCAGTCGAGCAAATACAAAGAACTCTACAGGGTAAAAAAGTAAAAGTATCCGAAAAGATTCATAAAAATGTACCACAGCATCTCCCCAGAACTGAAAATGAAAGGATACGATTCACTATTACATGTACTCTCAAGATTTCTGAATTGACAAGCAAAGCGGGTTTCTTTAAAAAAATATATAATATATAGTAAAGTAGTATAAAAAACACCATTCAAACATAAGAGCTGGAACAGTACTACTGACTTCTATTTGTAATAAACGACTCACCCTCCCACTCAACCGCCGACCCTCTGAACCTGCTCCGACACGTTTCCCATGGAGAATGTGCCACCTGCGCGTGTCCTTGGACATGTTCTTCATTTTATTTCAGTCATAAAATATAAAAAGGCATCAACAGTGTCGTTAAGTTACACATACATGAAATTAATGAAAAGCAGCAGAAAGAAGAGAAATCTTATGTCATCTGCCCCTTTTCCAGACAATAATTTAACGCTGATGGTAACTTTGAAGCGCTTCAATGCACCACGAGCTTTGATCCACTGTGGACATTTGTGCAGGACTAAATCAGGACTAAACCAGGACTAAATCAGGACTAAACCAGGACTAAATCAGGACTAAATCAGGACTAAACCAGGACTAAACCAGGACTAAACCAGGACTAAACCAGGACTAAATCAGGACTAAATCAGGACTAAACCAGGACTAAACCAGGACTAAACCAGGACTAAACCAGGACTAAACCAGGACTAAATCAGGACTAAATCAGGACTAAACCAGGACTAAACCAGGACTAAATCAGGACTAAACCAGGACTAAGTCAGGACTAAACCAGGACTGAAGCAGGACTAAACCAGGACTAAATCAGGACTAAACCAGGACTAAATCAGGACTAAACCAGGACTAAACCAGGACTAAACCAGGACTAAACCAGGACTAAATCAGGACTAAACCAGGACTAAACCAGGACTAAACCAGGACTAAACCAGGACTAAATCAGGACTAAACCAGGACTAAGTCAGGACTAAACCAGGACTGAAGCAGGACTGAAGCAGGACTAAACCAGGACTAAAACAGGACTAAAACAGGACTAAACCCAGACTAAATGAGGACTAAACCAGAACTAAACCAGGACTAAACCAGGACTAAACCAGGACTAAATCAGGACTAAACTAGATAGTGTGTATATGGAGTCCCCACAAGGACGATTTTGTGTGTGTGCGTGAGCGTGTGAGTGTGTATGTGTGTACAGTGAGAGTGGACAGTGTTCTTATTGTTGCCTGATAATAATTGTATTGTACAGTTTATTTCTGTAAATCAGCGAGTGCAAATGAAACTGGCTATGATCTGGTGTGGAACATCTCGTTTTTTTATGAGATTAATGTCTAGACACTGTCACGATAATCACTATACTGACTTATTGTCGGTGTACGAGAGCTGGGACAGTATTTTTTTTCATTTGCTCATTTTCTTTGCACTACTGTTATTTTTTGACTATATGATTAAGCCTTATAAGGTGGAAATGAATAACTTCTATGACTAAACAAACAATTTAGATGTTGCAGCTCATGATTTTTTTAACAATAATGTACAGTTAGAGTCATTTTTGTGGTTTAAATTGTGTTGTGTTTGTCTCAGTGGCATAAGTGCGTTTTTGTATTATCGTTTATTGTCTGTATTTACTTCCTTATAGTACTTTTTTACTTCTACCGTTGCTTAAGTCACTTAAACGTGCCTCCATCTTTGTGCCTCCCTGTGACTCTCTCCCTAACGCCCGTACCTGGCTGTAGCGGCGGAGCAGAAGCCCGCGGCACCGTCTATTAGCCCAGGCGCTGATTTGTTAACTGTCTGGATTAATGCGCTACATTTGGTATGGCAGACCACCTGTTCAGGCAGCTCTCCCGCTCGCTCCTAATCTGCCTCTGAGGGCGATAGTGGGTTTCTATGGCGTGATAAGACTCCTCTCCTCCTCCTCCTCTCCCCCTCTCTCTCTTTCCCTCTCTATCCCTCCATCTCTCCCCCGCTCTCTGCTCTGTCCAGGAAATGTGTGAGTGGTTAATTTGATCATGAGAGGCTCTTGACCCTGAGGAGCGGTCTATGCGCTGACTGCTGATGCTAATGGAGTGTGTGTCAACTCTGACTCTGCTGTCCAAAGCTTTTATCCAGGAAATAGTCCGCACCAGGTATCGGTCTCTCCGGGCTATACGCGTTTAGAAATCATTTATTCACCGTGTAGGAGAGAAATAGGAGGTGTAATGACAATGAATGAACCGGTGTCATGCTCAAGCTATTAAAGGTGCACTGTGTAACTTTTCTAATGGGGGTCCGCTACGCGATTGTGTCCATGGTTACAGTATGGCATGAAACATATTTTTCGGCATTGATTTAATTATGAATAGTAGCATCATCTGTTTATCTTCATGGAAACTGAAAAGTTTAATGTTTTACTTTGGAACATTTTAGGCAAAGACATAACTTCTCCATGGAGACAAGCAGGATGATACGTTCACACTGGCATTAAACATCAAAATTCTGTCTGAACTGAGACTAAACCTGGACTAAACCGGGACTAGAGCAGGACTAGACCAGGACTAGAAGAGGACTAAACCTAGACTAGACCGGGACTAAACCAGGACTAGATGAGGACTAGAACAGGACTAAACCTGTACTAGACCAGGACTAGACCAGGACTAGACCAGGGCTAGACTAAGACTAAACCAGGACTAAACCAGGACTAAGCTGGGACTAAACCAGGACTAAGCCAGGACTAAACCAGGACTAAACCAGGACTAAACCAGGACTAAACTAAGACTAAACCAGGACTAGACCAGGACTAGACCAGGACTGAATCAGGACTGAACCAGGACTAAACCAGGACTAAACTAGGACTAAACTAGGACTAAACCAGGACTAAACCAGGACTAAACCAGGACTAAACCAGGACTAAACTAGGACTGAACCAGGACTAAACCAGGAGTAAACCAGGACTAAACCAGGACTAAACCAGGACTAAACCAGGAGTAAACCAGGACTAAACCAGGACTAAACCAGGACTGAACCAGGACTATACCAAGACTATACCAGGACTAAACTAGGACTGAACCAGGACTAAACCAGGACTAGACCAGAACTGAACCAGGACTAAACTAGGACTAGACCAGAACTAGACTAAGACTAAACCAGGACTGAAGCAGGACTGAAGCAGGACTGAACCAGGACTAGACCAGGACTAGACCAGGACTGAACCAGGACTAAACCAGGACTGAACCAGGACTAAACCAGGACTAGACCAGAACTGAACCAGGACTAAACCAGGACTAAACCAGGACTGAACCAGGACTAAACCAGGACTAAACCAGGACTGAACCAGGACTGAACCAGGACTAAACCAGGACTGAACCAGGACTAAACCAGGACTAAACCAGGACTGAACCAGAGCTAAACCAGGACTAAACCAGGACTGAACCAGGACTGAACCAGGACTGAACCAGGACTAAACCGGGACTAAACCAGGACTGAACCAAAGCTAAACCAGGTCTACAACTGCGCCAAACCAAGTCTACTTTTAGTCTTTGCTCTAAAACAAGATCAAACCATGAACCTAAGACAATATCCAATGCAACTTTCTCTCACATAATTAACATGCACACGTGTGGGTTGCAGTGTCTTGCTGAAAGGCACAACAAAAGTAAACCCTATAGTCATCTGTAGTATTTACAGTACAATGACACACAGACTGCTGCTAGCTTGTCTGTGCTGTCGCTAATCTTAAATACATAAACATTTACAAGCTGTCATCTCAGCACAGAACAGACTTAAACCTCAAGGCATAAACTCGCTGTGGTGAATGAGCTGCTCAGACGCCAACATCACTCCTACATCACCAACACTTAGAAAACTATATATATACAGGCTCCTATAGTTTTTTCAAGTTTCTTAATTTCGTTGAAGTTTATCATTTAACTTCCTGGTTGGACACGGGGAGCAGATATGACATATGTACAAAGATCGTTTCATAAGTGTTAGCTCGCAATTATGATGATAACAAACTTGACTAAACTGCACAATATCTATGATTTGGCCAATTAAAATAAATGGACAGTTTTCTGTGTTGCGGACATAGGTAGAGGGATTCAGTTTTAGGTCTCACCTTTACTTCCTGTATTTTCGTACTTTTCTTCTCAACTTTTTTCCACAAACTTCCACTGAACTGATGTAAAAGAATGATACATATTTACTACAGGAACTATCCATAGACTGTATAATTATATAACCTGTTAGCGGCCGCGTTTCATATATGAAGAGATCATGGGCGCGCTACTGGTTCCATCGACTCCAATTCACTTTACATTGAAAAACTGCCGCTCCTCTCTCTGTAACTGCTGCTGTCAGACCTGTCATTTTAGTCCTAAATATTTGTATTAACCCACTCTACATGATCCTGGTGTTTTTATTTCACTACTGTCTCCGTAAATCCAGATATAAACATTAATAACAGACAAATCAGGCGCCTTCTTTCCCCGAAGTCGCGCTCGCTAGCGTTAGCAACAGGTTTGATTGACAGCATTAATAAGCACCCGCTAAACCAGCGGTGCGGGTGAGAAGGGGCGTTAACTTCAACAGCCTCGCTCCGGATTGGCTCTTTGGTTGCTATGATACTCGTGGACGGAATTCCTAATATGGAACTCGGCTCCAAATTTGCCGCTATAACTTCTAGCCTCGACGAGCTTCATTTGACCGGAGCTGAACGCTGTGGGCGACATCACACTCACTTAGTCCACTTCTTTATACAGTTTATGGTACTTTCCCATCAAACCAAGTCATAATTCGAAAAAAAAAACATGAAAAACTGGGATATGCACTTTAAACTAGAATACACAAATTATGAAAAATGGTTCATCATCCACGGGGGCTCATGGTACGTGGAGTTAAAATCAATGAAAAATGTCAAAGATAGTCTTACATGTACAGACACATACAGACACATGCAGAGGTGTAAAGACGATGTGATGTGGTTTAACAAACCCAGGAGCTTCAATGCAGAGAAATGATGTGTGAATGTTCAGGGCAAGTCACTGTAAAGACGCAGTACGGGACATTAAAGGCAACATGCGAGTCTCTATGTTTACAGATACAAACGCCTACGTGAGTATAAAGATGGTGGTGTTTTAGGATGTCATTGGTTTGTCATGCTATACAACTTAAAGGTGCACTTCGTAACGTCAGTACATTACCTGAAATGTTCCACATGCTTTAAATGTATCTATACTACACAAAATGGACTCTTGTGAGCTTTAAGTCGTGTTATAAAAAACATATCCGGACTTGTGTTTTGTTTCATTCACACATGTTTGAGTGACACTTTATTATCAGCCTGTTACATCTCCAAAGCTCAAAATGCTCTGTTCCACCTTGTGATGTCATGAAGTGGCAGTTTTCAAGTTAACTACCATCTACCTTTTACATTTTGTTCAGTAGAGATTAAAAATTTATCTATATCTATGGAGCTAAGCAGGACAAACAGGATCAGTACAGACTAATTGATTAAATGCAAGATAAAAACTTGAAATGCCATACTGTGAAACATTCCACAACATCTCCTTAGACACAACACAAAGTACTTTTACTATTTGTTTCTCCTTGTCGCTCCATTATGCAGCTGTTTTAAGATGTTCTACTTACAGATTACTGATACTTTGCAGATACTTTAACTTTTTTCTGTACTTTTAAATACTATCTTGAAACTTTTTTGACAGTGTTTGCTAATGTGTGCATTGTGTCGTCATGGTAACTGCTGAACATGCCGCCACGTCCACACAGAACCCCCCCAGCGCGATGTCAGTGCAAAGTATCAGTAGTTATCATTTCCATCACATACTCGAGCAGCTAAAATTTAAACCCAGATTTTTCCAGCCTAAATCCCAAACATTAATGCCTCCAGCTTTCTGTCTTTGGTGATCACCATTTTTCTATCACTCCGCTGCTCCATCCTTCCTACTTTCCTTCTACAATTCGTTCATTCCGACTCAAATCAAACGAAACTTTCTTTTTCCCTCCGTATATAACTCCTAAGTCTTTGGCAGATTGTAAAACACCAAGATGTGAATATGATTTGAAAGTAGCTCCGTCCGACCTCCCGTCTCCGTGGTGACGCGACAACCCCCCCTTCCCGTCCGCTCACCCTCCCCGACCGCCCGAGGGTCCTACCGCCATAAAAGCAGTAATACAGTGAACACACATTTTTCATTAGCTATTGATTCATTTCCAATTCTCCATTAATTTCGGGGGGCAGTGCAGTGGCCTCTCTCGTCCCCGCGGCAACGCTCGCCAGCTACGCCTGACATAAGCGAGGTAATTACTGTGCGCCCGCCCTGCAAGCTGTTCACAGTCGCTCTCCGCACTAAAAACTCAACGAGGACACTCCAGCAGATACGAAAAGGAAGGAGGAAAAACAGACAGGGGACGTGTTAAAAATATGGTGCGATAAAGCTGGAATAATAGTGATGATTGGATGGGCTCTTCAGACGAATTCGTGAGACTGAGCCAAAATTACAATAGTCTTAGGGAGACTTCTATTTCTGACAACAATATAAAATGAATAGTGATTATGCAGACAGTGGAATATAGCGTGGAACCCTCAGATGCAGCTAATTGATACTTTGCAGCTGATGCTAACAGTAGGCATGCTCTGTCTGAAGCGCAGTTGCTCAAGTTAGACTTTAATCTGCACTTTATTTCAACACAGTCTGACCAGAAAGAACTGATTTAGCTGGAACAGATGAGCTGATTTGTGCTGTTAAACAAGTCCCTCTTAAATAACAATACAGTCGCAAGCTAGCTAGCGTTAGCCAACAGTTTTTCAGTTAGTCCCTCTCACCTTTTTGCTGAAAATCCAACACATAAACAGGATTATAGATCAAAAACTCCTGAAAATGTTCCGTCTAAACCCGTCTTGTCTTTTTTTCCTTGAGTTTTCAGTCAAACTTTTGCTGTGTGTGCACTGCTAAACATTCTACCATAGACATACATGCAGAACGCCCCCCCCCCCCCCCCCCCCCCCCCCCACCCACAGCATGATGTCACTGTAAAATAACAATTGCAGCAGTTTAAGGTAATGTCTAAACTGCAATTAAGTTTGTATGCGTAGACCTAAAGGTGCACTATGTAACATTTTTGGTGAGCTTGTCTCTACAACGACCTTATTGCTTCGCTTGGAATGTTTCATCATATGGCATTAATCTTCTATCATGGATTTATTTATTTTTAATACCTAAAAACGAGCTTGAAAAAGAGACATCGTTTCAGTGAGCGGGCTTGCCCCTCTACAGACATGACTTGTAACTCAGCCTAACTGTAAAATAAAATCTCCATGGAAACAAGAAGTTACAAGTAGTTACAATTGTTCACTGGCTTGTGTGTTTTTCAATGACACACTCTGATTATAATAGTAGGAAACTGCTGTTCATACATGTACTGTACCACTGTATTACTGAATACCTTAAACACATCTAGAGGCATGTCTCTGTCTATGTGTGATGTAATGTATGCACTTCTGTAACTGTTTAATATGCAGTATTAGTATTCACATATTGAGAAGTCTTTATCAGATAGATTGTTTGTAGATTGTGTTTTAAACGTGTCGGTCATTTTGTTCTTGGGTCTTTTTTTGTGAGGTGAGTCAACACTGATCTGAGCCTCAGAGCCGCTGTACCAGATGATTCACATGACTCTACGAGACACTCAAGAAATCTACAGCGAACAAGACCACCCTCTCTTCTCCTCCCACTACTCACTCCTACCCTCTCTCCTCCCTCTCTTCTTTCTTCCTCCCTCTCTCCTCCCTTCGTCCCCTCCCCATTTCATCCCTCTCTTCTCCCCTCTCCTCCCTCTCTCTTCTTCTCCCTCCCTCCTCCCTCCCTCTCTTGTCTCTTCATCCCTCTCTCCTCCCTTCTCGCATCGCTCCTCTCTCCACCACCCTTTACTCTTTCCCCTCCCCATTTCATCCCTCTCTTCTCCCCCTCTCCTCCCTCTCGCCTTTTCTCCCTCCCTCTCTCCTCTTCTCCCCCCTCCTCCTCCCCTCCCCAACTACTCTTCTCCACCTCTGTCCTGCCTCCCTCCCTCCTCGTTTCTCCCCCTCTCTCCTCACTCTATCACCCCTTCTCTCTCTCCTCGATCCTTTACTCCCTTCCCTCCCCATTTCCTCCCTATCTTCTCCCCTCTCTCCTCCCTCCCTGTCTTCTTCCTTCTCTCCTCCTTCTATCCTCCCTCTCCCTTCTCCCTCTCCCTCCTCTCTCTTCCTCCCTCTCCTTCCCTCCATACAGTCCTTACGAGCGGCCATGTTTCTGCCCCTGTCATCACCATGGAGACATATGTGACACATAGAGACACAGAGTCGACCTGTGATTGACCCCGGGGCCTTGGTGTCAATCAAAGGTGTTGCTACGGCGATGGTGTCAGACATGATAGAGCTAAAGTCACAGAGGGGGCCACGTGAATGTGCACACACCCGTCGTCATAGGAACAGAGAGGGCTTACCTGATTGGACAATACCAGGAAACGACGGAAGCATGGAGAAAGAAAGAGAGAGAAGAAAAGGACATGTTAATGCTAATGCTTTATGGTTTAATTTCAGTCATGACTAAGAACTTTGCAGCATTCTTGAAAGCATAATTGGCAGGTACTACGCATCTTAAGTTACACTGGAAACTGATTTGATAAATACAGTAAAAACACACAGTAACAGGTCAGTTTTTTGTAGAGTTGCTGCTTGTCAAACCTAATCTAAACCCCAAAACCTGATCTCATCTGATCTCGGAAGCTAAGCAGGACCTGGTTAGTGCTTGGATGGGAGAACGTTGGGAATATCTGGTGCCAAAGTGAGGCATTTGGGCTCTAGTGCAAACTGCTGTTGTGTCCTTGGGCAAGACACTTCACCCATCTTGCTTAGTATGAATGTGGAGTGTGTCTGTACGGTGTTAGAGCGCAGATGGGCAGCTTCAATCGGTCTATAATAGAAGCTTACCACCGCAGAGTGTGGAGTGAACTGTAAAGAGTCCAAAAATCGCTATAAGTGTGCACTGATCCCTCGTTTATCGTGGGGGTTAAGTTTAAAAGTAACCCGCAATAGGCGAAATCCACAAAGTCGTCAGCTTTTTTCTTTTTTTTTTTTTTACAACTATTCTATATGTTTTGCGGCTGTAAAACCCCTCACCACACACTTTATACACTTTTCTCAGGCAGACATTAACATTTTCTCACATTTCTCTCTTGTTTAAACACTCTCAAAGTTCAAACCTTCGTATCATGCGTTTCTGAAATTTGTCGCTGCAGAACGATTCATCGAAATTATGGGTTTTGTCGGGGAGAAAACTTGCAAACATACAGCACTTAAGAGTCACACTGTGATCCAACATTTATGTAAATTGGTCTGAACACATTCTGTATAGACACGGCATGTTCATGTGCTGTAGAAAAGCATGCAAAATTGGACAAAAAACATCCACGAAACATAATTAGTTTAACCTATATATTCATTACAGATTAAATCAAATTACAGATTAAGATTACAGATTAATTACAGATTAAATTATGTTGATTTTTGTCCCCATAAAGAAGGGGTGTGGATACAGATTTTAGTCCCCACAATGTGCAAAATACCCCCCCGCAAATCCATTACAAACTCAAACTACGTGTTCAGCCGACTCCACCTCTCTGCCTGTATTTGTTAGCAGGAACATAGCTCCACTTCGCACTTATACACAGAGAAGAAACCTGTTTAGTAAGTGTCAGACATTACCATAGTGACACAGTGCACCGGAGACTTCACTTGACTGCCACCGAGGTACAGAGGGGTGGAGAAGCGAACAAATGAACTCC
>JAIEZT010000021.1:13136222-13535544 GCA_019594935.1 Periophthalmus modestus
CACCTAACTAATCACAAATAATCATCATAAGATTAACATTAAAGGAGAAAAGTGCAGGAATAAAAAACCTTTCAGTCATATGCACAGCTAAACAGAACTATTTTTTGAGCCTGGATTTAAACATCCCTGAAGTCCTCACAGTGATTTTTGCAGTGTTTTTAGATGGTAAAAAGCTGCAGATGTTATTGATTTAATGTGGCTGTTGAAGTTAAAGTTACTGGTTTCAGGCGTATTGTCTCAAGATTCATTCCTGATTTGAAGGATTTGGCATTGCAGTGGTCCTCTGTTGTTCATAGCGATAATGCAATTCAGATCAAAATATTACTGTTTTTAATATTTATTGCTTTGAATGGGGAAAAATGTCCTCACAAAATCCAAAATCCAAAAAAAACCCAAAGACAAAATAATATAGGCATTGGGTGCAGCCTGTCAGACACAATTCACTATTTAGGTCTTTTTTTTTTTTTTTTTTTTTTTTTTTTGTAGATGTAGAAAGTGAATTTTTATGTTTATTGTATTTTAACTAAATTTTATCTTTATTTATACAGGAAGACCCCAGTGAGAGCACTCAGACTCTCCTTTTCAAAAAAACACAGAACAACACAAACAACGAGAAGGAACAGCAACAGCAGCTCTACTCAAAGCAGTCATCCTGACACAAGATCGTGGGCGAAGTGTCACGCCCCCTGAGCCGGGATCGTACTCGCAAACCACTGACTCTTTGACCGGAACATATATGCAGTGTAAACTATTTTTGAACTGAGACCTTGTTGTTTCGGTGTCAAGTGTCAAAACAAATCCACGATACTGTAGAAAAATGGGAAGTGAAATCTGAAAAATCCGTCATACAGTTTGAATAAAATACTTATCTATGGTCTAAAATGCCATAGGAGATGATCGGGGTGAAGGCGTATGCTCCAAGCGCGTGTACAATAGTGAAATGAAACTTCTCGGAGAATCTAAAGTGTTTACAGCAAACGGGAGCGCGCTATCTGTGTCTGTCACTCACAGCCCTCATCAAGTCCTCAGTGCACAATGAGACCTGCCCACAGCCCTGCACGACGTCGACGCCCGGGCCCTATAGAGCACGCTATAGAGACGGGCCTCGTTTTAAAGCGCAATGAGTGGAAGTCTGTCCATAGGATTCACACTGATCTCAAATAAAGACCGTTGCCATAGCAGTTAACAATTTACAATGAAATGTTATATCTTTGCAATGGTAAAAAGTCCCTCAAAATGTCACCCAGAACGGGGAAGCTAAACCAAAGACTGTATATATAAATGGACATACTGTAGCTAACACGCTAGCGGTCCGCCGCTTTTCGAATAGGAAGTGATCATGGACGCGCGCTTCGGGCTCCATCGACTCTGGCTCCCAATTCACTTTACATTGGGAAAACTGTCGCTCCTCTCTCTGTACTCCTGCAGAGAGCCTCGTCATTTTGGTCTAAAATGTTCATTTTAACCAGCTCTACATGATCCTGGTGTTTTTTATTTCGGTATTTTGTCCGTCAATTACAGCCTCAGGTCTTCAGCTCCTTCTACAGTACAGTCCTGTGTGTTGTCCCTGCTGTCGCTCTCCATATACAAACTTTGATCCCATGGACCTCTCCTGCCATTGGTGTGCTCCTGGGCCCTAAGTGTGATTGGAGCGAGCGTCCCAGAGCCTGGTCAATCCTGACTTTCCACCTAAATCTTTCGTTTCTCAATATTTTTATTTAATTTTTTTCAGAGCATTTAGAACGACTCTTCCAACATTAATATGAGCAAATACAGCCACCGAGGAACAAACCCTCATTGTACAGTGGTACTTTGAGTCACATGGGTTACCATCGCACATTTTAATACCAGAGATGCCCCAAGTGTAAATGTCATTAAAGGAATAATAATGTGTTTTTCACAGACAGGGGGCAGTATTAGTGATCTCCACAGACCTGACTAGTCCTGATTTCCTCCTGTGGGACTATCTTAAAGAAAAGGTGTTTGTGAATAAACCTCAGACAGTAAACGACTTAAAACGACTACATCGAAGATAAATAAGACCCTAAGCATCGAGGCTTTAATGTTATGTAAGCCCCGGTGTTGTATCAAGAGTTCATAAGCCCTTCAAAATGGTGCTTTAAATAGTTATGTCAAATTAGGTGTCATTTTTACTTCCCCTAGATCAGTGATAATTCAGTGGGCGAAACTGAAAATGGTGGATCTTGCCTTAAAACCTGCTTAAATTTTTTTTATTGTGCGTTTTAGGTAGCTTTTTATTTTTTGGGAGCGTATTTTAGGTCATTTTTACTTCCCTAGTTTATTTTGCCTAAGTAGTGATAAGTTCAAGTTGTAAGTATTTTCTTAGTGATTTTTATATGCCTATCCATATCTAAATAACCGTTTATATTGCCTAAAATCTCTGAAGGTTCGTTTAACTACTCCTACAATTTGGTGAGTATAACTTAAGAATTATAGGAGCTACTGAAGATTTTAAAAGTGTCAGTGACTTTTGTGCCACTCTGTACCTGGAGTTGGCAATTTATGACACAAGCCTAAAAAATGACGACCTACCACAAATAATGCAACACTGTGTCACAATAACACATTTGGAAACACGATATATCGCTATAGAGAAATACAGCAATAAACGATCATGTTGAAACTACTTTATGCCACTGATTAAGATTTAAAAGGCAAAGATAATCCCAGTGAGCCATTTTTAAATACACTTTTTCATTGAAAGACATGAGCTGCAACAAATAAACAGCAGAATGAACCAATAATGAGCCATAGAAGTGACTTATTCAACCCTCCACAGCTCAAATCTTATCATATTACATCAAAAATACCCCAAATCTCCCACGTTTATAAAGGAAAATTACTCATTATAAATATAACTCCCAAAATATATTATCCAGCTTTCAAATGAAGAACGATAAGTCGATATAGTAATTATCGCGCGACAGGCCTAGTTTCATGTCACCTGGAAATAAAAGTAAAAGTAAAACTCATACCTCAATAAATAATCAAAAAAAGTTACATGGTGGGGCTTTAAATAGACCCGATTTTCTTCAAAACAAAACAAGGGTTTATCAAGAAGCTAATGTTTTATTTTATTTCAGAATTAAACTGACAAAGCAATGTATAAAGCAGGTTTCCATTTTTTTCAAATTTCCATTCCCCTCAAACAGTATTTTTCTTATTAAAGCATTGTTCTGATATTTGTGAATCAATTTGGAGGAATTAAAATGAAAATAACCAAATATGAATGACGAGACTATTGATTTCAAGTGACAAAGTTCAATCGCTTCTCCCAGCGACATTAGAATATAAATCGTTTGGCAAAAATACAACTTTTGAAATGAAAATCTTGCCCACAGCCTGAGAGCACAGAGCACAGTACAGTCCATTTCATATCGCTCTCGGGGAGACGTCCTCACTCTCGCCCTGCACCTTTGGGCGAGCTCTGCAGTTATCAGGGTGTCAATGCCCCCCCAGAGGACCCCCCCCCCCCAAAAAAAAAAAATCAGACTCTGCCCCGGGACGGACTGGACCAGGACCCGGAGGGGAGGGCTTAAACAGGAATGGACCAGTCACATGTAGTTGGACTCAGCTCTGATTACTGTGTATAATCTACAGGCCGACGTCAGACTTTGAAACCTTTAGATACACTTTCACTTGTTCATTTTTGTTTATATCGCATGACAAAGAGAGTTCACTGGACAGAAATTAAGCTTTAGAATGATCTTGAGCTGTATCAGGATAAGTATAAGACACATAGATTAGTATACACCCATGGACCACTATATCGAGGTTCACCTTTCGCAGTCTCGATTTTTTTGGTCCAATTTTGCATGTTATTTTCCCAGTGTATGAACGTGCATTGTGTTCTGCGTCCTGATTGGCTGAGGGACTGTAGACCATTGTCCATCAGTCTCCTCCGTGTCTCCGTGACAAATTTACATAAATATTCCATCGCAGTGTGACTCTTAAGTGCTGTATGTTTGCAAGTTTTCTCCCCGACAAAACCCACAATGCTGATGAAACGTTCTGCACCACACATTTCAGAAACTCTTTGGACTTAAAAGTGTTTCTGTGCACGGAGAGGCGCCTCTGTGGATACAGCTGGAGCAGAGACACGAGGACAACACATTTAAAGATCATCGAGGAAGAGGGAGATAATATACGAAGGTTTGAACTTTGAGAGAGTTTAAACAAGTGAGAAATGTGAGAAAATGTTAATGCGTGTGTGAGAAAAGTGTATAAAGTGTGTGGTTAGGGGTTTTACAGCCGCAAAACATATAATACTTGTAAAAAAAATTAATAAATAAAGCTGACTACATTGCGAATTTCACCTATTGCGGGTTATTTTTAGAACGTAACCACCATGATAAGCGAGGGGTCACTTTATACCCATGGATCTATTAATAAGAACCGGATAAGACACTCGCCCTCCGTCCATGTGTGAGATCAACTAGTGGCCGCTTCAGGTACTGCAGCTCCCAGGAGCTTGGGCCCAGGAAGATTTCTCCCATTTTTTTTTTCCATATAGCACAATAGTAAAAGCCGAAATTAAATCTGTCAACTGGACAAAATGTTGTAGGAGTGAAGACGTTTTGCTGCTCATCCAAGAGCACAATGCACTTTCAGTGAATTCAAACCACCCGTGTTCTGACAGGGCATCCACAGCTTTCACAAAGGTCGGGTTTTGTAGGGATTCTTCTGTATTTTCACAACTTAAACTTTTTACATTGTTTAATCTTCCAAAAATCCTACAAGTTAGCTTTGTAAGACTTTGCTAGCCCCGCTCTGAGCCCCGCTAGCTCTGATCACATGGTGCACGCTTCTGACGTCACATGTTGAGCGACGCTAGGCCGGTATTCAGGAAGTAATGCAGAAGTTTTTTGGCGTTTGAGTACATGTCTTTGAAAGCAATACGCCACCATCTTTACTTCATCTTCCAAATCTGATTAAACCTCCATGATTATACCCCAGTAATGCACAGTATTCGGTTGTATAGTAGTATTGCGTACTGCTTGTCCCTCATCTGTGCGTCCTACGGGGTGAGTTACAATACTTCAGCATCATTAACACATCAGGAGAGCCCAGTGAGTATTTCAAAGTCGTCTGCGCGATCCTCTTTAGCAGCGCCGGAACACTAATTAATTTCATTTTATTTGTTGGGAGAGAGTGAACGCTGCTCCAAAGCGATATAAATCCAGTCAGAGATTAATTCATGCGTCTTTTCACCGCCGCCTTTGAGAATGTAATTATGTCTGCAAACACAACTGCCTTATATCACCGCACGGGATGTAACACGCACTGTTCACTGTCACACACGGCATCAGAGGAGCTGGTTAGTGTAGCGCCGTCAAGATGCTAACTTTTCAAACTCGATTTCAATAGTGACGAATAGACTCGATGCTCAATACTGATTCTGATGAAGATAATAAAAAACACAATTTATTTAGACAATAGAATGTCATTTTCAACATGAAATGGTAGTACTTTCTTTCATATTCCCATGTGGCCTTATATCTGTGCACAGTGGTCCCTCGTTTATCGTGGGGGTTACGCTCTAAAAATAACCCGCAATAGGCAGGTTTACAGTTTATTCTATATGTTTTGCGGCTGTAAAACCCCTCACCACACACTATACACTTTTCTCACAAAGACATTAACATTTTCTCACATTTCTCTCTTGTTTAAACACTCTCAAAGTTCAAACCTTCGTATATTATCTCCCTCTTCCTCGATGATCTTTAAATGTGTTGTTCTCGTGCCTCTGCTCCAGCTGTATCCACAGAGGCGCCTCTCCGTGCACAGAAACACTTTTAAGTCCAAAGCGTTTCTGATTTTGTCTTTGCAGAACATTTAACCGACATTGTGGATTTTGTCGGGGAGAAAACTTACAAACATACAGCACTTAAGAGTCACACTGCGATCAAATATTTATGTAAATTTGTCACGGAGACACAGAGGAGACTGATGGACAATGGTCTACAGTCCCTCAGCCAATCAGGACACAGATCAAAATGCACGATCATACTCTGTAAAAAAAAAACATGAAAAATTGCAGTAAAAAAATCCACAAAACAGCGAGACCATGAAAGGTGAACCGCGATATAGCGAGGGACAATTGTACTGTAAGAAATGTAATGTGCGTGTTTCAGCTGCAAAGTATCAATTATTACTTACAAGGACTGCTTACCGCTTAGACTGCTGCCCCCGCGACCCGGCTCCGGACAAACGGAAGAAAATGGATGGATTTATAAGGAACCTAAACACTGGTCTACGTTCGCTATAACTCACTGAACACTGGACGAACATCCTAACACGTGTTTCTTTAAGTGCAGGTTTAGCCCACAGTTGAAAACATTCACACATTGACCCGCGTCTGTGTGAATCTAGGCCAGTCCATGTGAGTGATGGAGCGCATGTGTTGTACTGGTGACTCTGTTTAATGAATAGCTGTTAATCCAAGTGGTGAAGGCAGAAGAGGCCTGTTCACTGTAATTACAAAAGCTCATTTAGTTCATTAAGTCATTGGAGGTGTACTGGGATTTGTTTTACAAGAGCCGACACAGAGGCCAGAGAGGAGAGAGGAGGAGAGAGAAGGAGAAGGAAGTGGCGACTTAAGTCATTTCAGTGTTTTTCTACAGCAACAATATAAGTTGTAGATTTAGACTTTAGAATGCAGCAGTGCTCACTGTGTTGATTCATATTTTGTGTCATAGTTTTTGCCCATTAAAAAAAAAGAAAGATATCTAAATGTCTAGATATTTCAATAAAAAACAAAAAAAAAAAAAAAAAAAAAAAAAAACCCAAAAACAAATAAAAAATAAAAAAAATAAAATAAAATAACATTTTGAGAATTTTTGAGAAAGGGAGTTTTGAGCTGAATATAATTTGACTTGTTTGTAGTTGTACAGTTAGTAGTTTCTTTCAACAACTTTACAATCTGATGAAAAATAGGACCGTTGCCATAGCGATTAACAAGTCAACAACTACATCATATTGCAAAGTAGATACCGAATGTAGGAGTGTTCATTTTGTTGGCGTATATGTTTTGTGTTATAGTTTTGTTCTGATTACTACATTTTTTATTTGAGGACACACCCTCTCATTCAAGTTTTTTTTTTTCACACTTTCTACATTTTATATACACATAGAAGACATTAAATATACGATGTAAGATGTATAGAATTATGTAGCAAAGAAAAAAAGGGTCAGGGTCAAGAAATGCCAGGGTTCAAAGTAAAGGGTGTCTACTTTTACATTTTAAAATCTAAATCAAGTTTGCTCCACTCCACATGTGTCTGTTCATAGCTGTGATGCCTCCGGTGAGAGTCAGGGCTGTTTAGTTTAGTTTATTTATTTGAAGGATAATGTGCAGTTACGTTAAAAAGATGTCTGCACCAGATTTAGCACAAAGCTACTTTCCATCTGCAGTCCTCGACATACAAACATTTAACATATGTAAAAATAAAACATTACAGGTCAAATTCAATTACACAAAAATGCAAAATAAAACATTACAAATTAAATTAAATTATAAAAAAGTACTAAATATTCAGTTTTCAGTGCAGTTAGTAGTTACTGTCTTAATGAACCAGATGTAACAGTAAAACCGTATAAATGTAATGTAAAAGAAACGTAACCACTTTTTAACTTGTTACTTAGCTTTTTCTGTATTTATTATTTATTCAAGTTCATTTCCATAGATGTAAAAAATATAACTGTGTAACCGTGTATGATAAACTGACATTTTAAGACAGTCATACATTTTAATTTACCTTGTCACGGGCCATATAAAATGATGTGGCGGGCCGCATTTGGCCCACAGGCCTTGAGTTTGACACTCGTGATCTAGAGTGTAAATAATAGATAAGAAACATGAATGACTCTCAAACTTGTGCCTGCAGTTTGTGCCCAAGTTTGAGTGTTTTTGTCAGTGAGAGCACATTTGGTGTGTCCTGTCCCACACAGTGTATCCTGGTCAGGTGGAGGATCAGGGATTATTATGAGTTTGTGTGGAGTTTGTGTGGAGTTTGTTTGGCTGCTGTCTCTGTCTGCTCTGCTCTCACGGCTGACCTTAAGCCTGTTAGTGATTTCTAACTTAGTTTTACAGAGCTGCACATACAACTCCTGCAGACTAACAAGACTACACCTGTTCTGCACCGGAAACAAGAGGCAGGTCTGGACATCGAGTTCGGCCATATTGAGGACATAGCACTTACATAATCATACAGTATAACAAAGATAATAACCTGAAATCTTTAAATATTTGTTCAAGTTTCATTCTGTATCATGATCAGGGGTGTAACAACAAATTCTGGGCCCTTTGTAATGTTCATTTTTCATAAGACAATATGACAACATGATTTTTACCGAGTTTGTGAGAGGCCCCTCCCTGCACGGGCCCTGGGAAAACAGCACCCTTTACCCCCCAGTCTGACACCCCTCATCATGCTAAACTTTATTTTAGTGATCCTTGAATATTTTTTGCCAAGTTGGGCTTTGCAAATGAATTTTAAACATGTAAAGAAACTTATCTTAAAGTGGACCTATTCTGCAAAACTGACTTTGGGTAGTTTCCTTCTCATTTATCCTCTGATGTTGTTTTTGGAGAGATTCTTGCATGTTTTTGCGCAAAAAATCTGTTTGAGTAACCTTTTATTATTCATCTGTCTACATCTCCAAAGCTCAAAATGCTCCGTTCCACCTTGTGATGTCATGAAGTGGTCGTTTTCAAGTTAACAGCTACTTTTACCTATAGTTCAGGAGAGATTAGCTATTCCAAGGCTGAAATTATCCAAATGATTCTAGTGAAGGTGTGTGGAGTTTAAAAACACAACAGAGCACATCCTGTATTTACCACATGATGACATCACAAGGTGGAACTGAGTGTTTACAGTTTGAGAGAAAAACTCAAACTAAATATACAGGGTTTGTGTGTGTTAATGTGAATGAAACAAAACACAACTCCAGCTCTGTTTTTATGAGGAAACGACATTATATGATAGATGAGGAAGTAGCGTAACATGGGCCCTTTAATTCAGCCCAGCACTTACTTCATAATGAACAAACTGTTTATTAAAAATGACAGTTAGTTAGTTTTTTTTTTATAAACCTCACAAGAACAACACCTCTCTCTCCCTCTCTCTGTCCTCTCACCATCGTTTTTCACTGCAGCCATTTAGCGTCCAAATGGGGCCAGGAACATCATGGCAGTATCATTTTGCCGGGGAAGGATATCAGCGTGACACATCCCTTTGTCTTTCCTATTTATCGAGCGGCCTTGGAGCGGATGGGAAAAGCCTGCTAGCAACAGGGTAACTAATGACAGCACATCTCCGCCATAGGGCCCGCGGATGTTTGGGGTTTGGTGGGTTTTTTTTGGAGAGAGGGAGGGTAATTTGTGAGTGGAGGAGAGGGCCCATCCGTCATTGTAAGGATTAGTTAGTGTGCGGAGTGCAAAAGGACATTTTTCTGATGGCGTGACACGGCCCGTGCTCCTGAAACTGACACAGAGTTAAACTGTTTTCTGTTCTTTAAAAATGAATCAACGATGACAAAAGAGAGGAGGAAAAACATGGGTGTTGTACATGAAAGTAAAGTATTCCACGTTTTAGATGAGCGAGTCATGGTTTTGGAAAATAAAATGGATTTGATGAATAAAAATATACATATCAAAAACATGTGAATGAATGCATTGATAATTCAGTCTTTTTTTTTTTTTTTTTTTGAATCAGTAATGACAAAAGAAAGGAGAGAAAAAATGGGGTGTTGTATATAAAGTATTTCAAACTGGAAGAGAAGGTAGATTTTGAGTAATGACTTTGAAAAATTAAAATGGATTTAGTGAACGAAAATATAAATGTCTTAAAAATTGTGAATGAATTCTGTGATATATATATATTTTTTAATGAATCAGTAATAACAAAAGAGAGAGAGAAAAGAGAGGAAAAAAATGAGTGTTGGGATGTTTGAAGAATAAGGGGAAATATGAAACTACATCTTAAATTGTAAAGACATGATTAAAAATATATATTATAGATTTAAATAAATAAAAAAAGAAACAAGAAAGAAATGAAAATGAATTATGAATGAAGGTTAAGACAATCCTGTTCTTTAAAAATATATTACCAAAGACAAAAAGAGAGTAAGTGAAAAATAGGAAAACTTTTGCAACGTAATGATTTTAGAAAAAAAATTGGATTTTTGTGAATTAAAAAAAAAAAAAAAAAAAAAAAAAAAAAAAAAAGCAAAAAAAAAAATGTGTGGATGGAATAATTTGCTTAATGGCCATCCTGTTCTTTAAAAATAAATGACAAAAAGAGTTAATTTTGTGACGTAAGAGGAAATACTTTGAAACTACATCCCATATTTTACAAAGACTCACAAAGTCATGATTTTGAAATGATTTTTGTGGCCAAAAATATACATTTCATAAAATTATGAATGAATGCTGAACCAGTGATAAAACTAAAGGAGTGCAATAAGGCAAATATATATGAAATTAAATATGTTTCCCACATTCATGGTTGATGGTAAAATGAATAAATAAGTCTGTTTTAGCATTTAAGCTACAAAAAACAGTATGGACTGTTTCAAATATGATGAATGAAGGCTGTGACGATATAAACCACTCAAGACAAGAGTGAGTGGGGTCTCCTCTCCATAGAGCTGACCTGGATAATCCTGCACAAAAAGTTACATAGTGTATCTTTAAACATAGTGCCAACCTGAATGAGGCGTAGTTTCACTTGATTTTAGACAATACAATAGGAAATGAGATGATGCAGGATATACTTGTAAAACATTAAATAAAAATTGAAACCTGCACTTTAAAATTTCAAAAATATGGAATTATGTGGCCACGACTAGACCAAGACTAGACCAGGACCAGAACTAGAACTGGACAAAACCAAATCTATCAGGACTAAACCAGAACTAGACCATGTGTGAACCCAAGATTCACAAACCCATCTATTCATGTTTTCGCTTTTGTTTATGACATTGCTCTAAAACAAAGATGCTAATTCTTCACCGGTACAGCTCGGGCCTTAGCAGTGCCAGCCCTCCGCACCCTTACACTCTGATAACGCTGAGAAACGCTGGCTCCCTGCAGACGATAAACCAAGTGGACATGTTGTACTCTCTCCCCTTACAATACTCTCCAGCTCTGTAACATAAATCTACTCGAACTGCGACCGACAGTGATTTAGAGCCATTGGACCCTATTCATTTAACCTTAACAACACACTGGAACACGCGAGTACAGGGGACACGGGGATGAGAGGGGGGAGGGCAGTGGAACAGCTCGCGGGTACAGTAATATATAGCATTTTGAGGTCGCCATGGTAATTTTTACTTTCATCATGAGCTCTATGAGTACAAATGGGATAAAGGTTCTGCACTGTTGGGGTTTCGGACTATTCTGGGGCACGCTCGATACACAACACGGTAAAGTTCCACGTTTTAATCTTATATTTCGTTTGTTTAGCTTCTGTCAAGATATCGAACTCCTCAGTCACTCGACGATAAGCGACCGGTGAAGCCACAGCTGCCTTGGGTTTGATTAATAAAAAGACAGATGCTAATCTGCGCCCGAAAAACGCCAACCGATCGCTCAATCGTTTTGTTTGCCCAATGAAAAGGGTAAAGTAGATGAAATGTCTTGCTCAAGGACACAATGACAGTATTAGCACAGGATTTAAAGTGTCAGTGTTCGTAAAATCTGGTTCGTGGGCAGGGCTGGTGACAGAAATTTGGGGGCCCGGGGCAAGACGTCTCACATGGGCCCCCTCTCTAACATAAATGAGTAGGGAGAGGGTCCAATTCTTAGCCCATAAGACCAGGACAACCCCTTTAGAAAACCCCTTATACAGAAAACTATGAATTACAATTACTTTTGTTATAAATCCCACAGTGGAGACCAGATTTTTACTGTCTTGAAAACTTGAAAAACAGAACTAGTTCATTTTAATGTTTTGCAGTGGTCCAAAGTTGTTCCTCACTTACCTTATCCATTCAGAACAATCTAATTATTCACCATGATGAGTTTATAAGTGCTTTTCACAACTCTCAGAGACCAGAGTGGAGCTTTGCCATGACTGTAATGCTAACAACAACTAGCATGATTATGATTAAGCTTCTAACTAGGTGCAGACAGCTCACATCGGACTTATTTTTGACCCAATGAGCTACGTGTACAATATATCTGCACTGGAACAAGACAAGTTTTGCTTAAAAAAGAAAGAGTACAGGGTCTTTACAGTCTGCACAGCTAAATTATCCAAATCCTAGTCCTGCAAAAGAGCCGCGATTTCATCTGGACATTTCGTTTTTGCATGAACGCATCAAACACTAAAGTAATTAAGTCTTCTTAGGATGTTTCGGGGAGGTAGGATTGTATCATCGCTGTGTGTGTTTTTGTGTGTTTTTCATAAGCGCACATCCAGCCACTGTTCCTCATTAACCTTTAGGGAGATAAGCGCGTTTTAAGCCATGTTTGAACAGCCTGTGTGAAGTATCTCCCACTGATAGCTATGTGCGGCTAACACTAACACACACCAAATTAAAACACTAAAAAATCTCTCGCCCCAAAATGCAGTTTCACACTTTGGCTTTGAGATAATTTTCTAGTTTACCAAGACTTTATACTCACATTTATAAACTTGTTGCCAAAAAGGGACCAAATTATGAAAATTATTAAGAAGAAAAGTGTTGCCACGGTGTCGTCTGGATAGGGAAGTGAACTGCTCAACTACTACAAGAAATATTCCCCAACTTTTGAAGAAAAAATATTGCTTTTTACACTTCAAAGTCTTTAAATGATGGAAAATGATTCTATTATCCATGGGTTTCGGTTTCTGTTCAGTGGTGCCATTTTGGGGACTGCTGACCATTCAAAAAGATATAATATTTAGTTTTGAATTGTCGATCGCTATGGCAACAGTTCTAGCTTTCACCATTCTGAAACTCACGGATGTGTGGTGATTTTTCGAATAGAATATAACCTAACCTAGAAGGAAAGACGTAACTATTCCTTACACAGCGGGGTGTCTGAAAAACTTTAGAGAATTTTCAGACAGTACGAGATTCCTGCGTTTTTCAGAGCTACAAACACTTTAAGACAGAAACTGGTTCACCTAAGGACAAAACACCGAGCCACAAAACAAAGTAATGTAGTCTACTCCATTCAGTGGAGTGAAGAGTGAAGTGAGCGGGACATTGGAGAAACGAAACAGCTACTTCATAAGAGGATGAACACCGGCGTGAGAGCTGCTCTGGACCCCAGTCTGCTGTACATCTCCATCTCAAAGACACTAACCACTCCTTTGAAGATAGTGAAGTTCAGATTTTAACCAGAGAAAAGAAATGGTTTGAGAGCGGAGTTAAAGAAGCTATTTTTGTTAGGAAAGACAATCCTTTAAACAGAAATGAGGGCCTGAGACATCATCTCCGACAGATCTACAACTCCATCCTCAACCCTAGATCATAGCAGGGTCGTTAAAGGTTGAATAGGGTCGTTTAAGCTGAAACTGGAGATAATATCTGTTTATAGTTTCAGTGTAGTTAGCTCCTCCCTTCAGACAGATATAAAGCAGAGTTCACCAGCGATCTGACCAGAACTGAAGAAGCGGTGAAACGTCTTCACTCCTACGACGATTCGTCCAGTTGACAGATTTAAACTTCGTCTTTTGCCATGGATCAGACCTGGACGACTGAGGGTTTACACAAACAATAGAATATAACTTTATTTGTCTGTTCCAAGTACTTCTAGATACAACAACTTCAATCCAAACATGTGTGAAATGGTGTTGTGCAGCTGTGGGCCCGAGTGTCAGTGAAGAATGGGTCAAATGTAAAGGTTAAACTTCTCCGGTGAAAAATATCTTACTATAACGGGTCAGATCTTCAGCTCGTACATTTCGTGATTGGATATTTGAGATGGGATTCATGGGATAGTGCATTTAAAGTAACAACATAATACAATTTAAGCGGAAACACCACAAACAAAATCAACTTGCCTCCATAGAGTTATATGTGACATTGTAAATTTAAAGGCCGTTTTCTCAAAATGCATTTCCCCCATAAGGACATAAGGATCACCTCTTAAAGTTGCACCTACACACACCAAACTTTACAATCTTGTACTTGACAAGGTTTTGACGAAACATACAGAAGGATTTTTAAAACTGTCTAATTCCAAGTCTGATTTCTTAAAGTTTTAACACCAAATAATGAGGCGAAAATTGAAGTTTTAGGCAATTTTTCAGCGAGATTCAGTTTACTCTAAATCTCTAAATACTAAAATAAAATATCCAAAATCTCCTCTGTGTATTTTTAGTATCTAATATGTTAATTAAATGAAGCTAGAAATTGAAACCTGGATCTTTTGTGTTTCTGTTTTGAATGTATTTTTTTATGTGTAGTTTTTACACATAAAATGCCTTATTTTTACATGAACATAACATGATTAAAAAGTTGTAATACATTTTTTTCTTACATTTCTACGAGCAAACTACAGCAAAAGTTTCAAATTGATATCTCTAAATTTCTGATTTTTTGCTATTCACCTGTAGTGCCTCATCTCAAAGCTCTGTCGCCCGACTCGACTCATTATTCCCCCGGAGAAAGTACTTTCAGTAGTATTCTTAACCCATTTCCCTCTGTTTATCTTTTTCTGATATACATGTACTCTGATATACTCTTATGATATACTATTTGCTCTCTGATGCTAATTACTAAACATTTTATTGATTGCAAACCCAGAAGAAAGGGCTAAAGAAACGTTGCTTAACTCTATAACGTCGGATGCTGTCTCCGCCGATAGACTCGCGATTGTGGACTTTCCGTTACCGTAAGTCCGCAACCAATCGTGCTTCATGTAAATTCAAACGGCGTCTCAAAGCAGAGGCATGAGGCTCTTTAAATATGTTACTGTCATTACGGTAATGTGCTTATGTCGTCCCTCGAAGACGACCAATCAGAGCGCAGGAGCCGCCGGGATTGTCCCAGTCAGTTATTTGAAGCATCAAAGGAAAAATAAGGACGGATTGAGGTGTAAAATAGAGGAAGTTGTGTAAAAAAAGGCAAAAGTACATGCTGATACTTCCTTTAACATGATTTTTATGGCAAAAACTGCAAGTCTATCTGCGGCGATAGCATCCGACGCTATAGAGTTAAATATGTTTTAGGACGAGAGTGTGTTGGATGCACGATCTGCCATCTGAAAAACCTGTCAATCGATATTAAAACTACAGGGTGGCCCAAAAAACTCACCGACAGTTGAAAAAAAATCGTAACACTTTTGTTTCTAAATATTTTTATTTTATTTTTTCAGAGCATTTAGAACGACCCTTCCGACATTAATGTCCCAATTTCTTCCTGTGGGGCTATCTTAAAGAAAAGGTAGACACAGACTCAGACTCAGACAATAAATGACTTAAAACATAATATCGAGGATCAAATAAGAGCCATAAACCTGGAAATGCTTTAAATGTTATGTAAAGTGTGTTGGATCAGGATATTCAGTGTTATACCCAAAATGGTGGACACTTAAACATTATTTTAAAAAATTTGGTCAGTTTTACTTCCCCCAGTTCAAGTATAATAAGTTCAAGTGTAAGTGAACAATTATAACTATATATATTGTCAAAACTCTCAGAAGGTTCAATTTATCTACTGCTAAAATTTGGTGAGTATAACTTAATTATAGGAGCTACTGAAGATTTAAAAGTGTCAGTGACTTTTGGGCCACCCTGTATTCTCAAAACCAGACACTCATTTGAGCAGGTAAAAAAGTCACATTGACGGGACAGAAATGAACCGTTCCTGAACAGTTCCCAGTGTGCCAGGACCCTCCGAGACCCCCTGTCTGTCCCCCTCTCCTCCCTCCTCTTTGATTTCACCAGAATTCAATTTCAATTTCAATCAGCCTCCACAAATCTCCATAAAGCGCGCACCTGAGCCACCTTTAATTGCGGAACAAGCGCGGCGGGGCGGCGCGCGGCGCTGGCTAACCGCTAACAAGGTCAAAGGTGCAGAGTGTGTGAAATGGGAGGCACAAGAATCATTGAGTAATTGTTAACACGGTGTAAGTGTTAGCCAGCTAGCGCGCTATCTGCCTCGGCAGCGGGCTGTTTTAGCGAGCTGTGGAAATGCCAGGAGCACCTTGTTAGAAGCGCTAGGCTAGAAGTAATGTAATTTAGCTAAGTGGTGAGCGCGGAGCTGCCAGATGTGCTACTGGAAGATAGTGAAAGAGAGAGATGGAGGGAGGGAAGGAGAGAAAGACAGAGGGAGAGAGAGAAAAGACAAACAAATAAGTATTTTTATTAACTATACTATTACTTTTTATCCTTACTTATTATTATTACTTAGTACTTTTTATCCTTTCCTCCCTTTTTTCCTACTTTTTTATTATATTATTATCTATACTATTGCTAGTTAGAGTTTTAAAGAGAAAGAAAGAGGCGTGAAAGAAAGAGGAAGGAAGGGAGAGAAAGAGAGACAGAGAGGGGTAATGGACATATACAGAAAGAAAAGAGAGAGGGAGAGAGCGGGGAAGAGAGAAAGACAGAGGGAGAGAGAGAAAAAAGACAACAAAACAAGTATTTTGATTACCTATACATACTATTACTATAGACGTGGTTTTAGAAAGAAAGAGAGAGAAGGAGTGAAAGAAAGAGGAAGGGAAGAGAGAGAGACAGACAGAGAGGGGGAATGGACATATACAGAAAGAAAAGAGAGAGAGAGAGGAAGAATGAGAAAGTGAGAGAAGAGATAAGAAGGAACTAGACAGATATAGAAAGAAGGAGGAGAGAAGGAACGACAGAGAGAGACAGAGAAAGTGAGAGAGGGGGGGGTGGGATGAGAGAGAAATATACAGATATAGAGAGAAGAGAGGGGGGAGAACAACAGGAGGAGAGAGAGAGAGAGGAAGAATGAGAAAGTAAAAACAGAGAGGAAGCAAAAAGAGAAGGAGGAAGAGAGAGAAAGGGAGATAAAGAGACAAAGAGGGGGAATGGACATATACAGAAAGAAAAGAGGGAGAGAGGGAGTCAGAAAGTGAGAGAGGGAATAATAAGGGAGGAGAAAAGAAATGACAGAGAGAGAGAGAAAGTGAGAGAGAGGGAAAGTGAGAGAAAGAAGGGGAAATGGCATGAGAGAGAAATAGAAGGAAGGACAGACAGCAGGAGAGAGAGAGGAAGAATGAGAAAGTGAGAGGAGGAATAAGAAGGAACTAGACAGATATCAAAAGAAGGAGGAGAGAAGGAATGACGGAGAGAGAGAAAGTGAGAGAAAGAGGGGGTGGGATGAAAGAAATAGATATAGAGAGAAGAGAAGGAAGAACAGACAGGGGGAAAAAGAGAGAGGGGAAGAATGAGAAAGTGAAAAAGAGAGAGGAAGTGAAAAAGAGGGAGGAAGAGAGAGAAAGAGAGACAAAGAGGGGGAATGGACATATACAGAAAAAAGAGAGAGGAGAGAGGGAGACAGAAAGTGAGAGAAGGAATAATAAGGGAGGAGAAAAGAAATGACAGAGAGAGAGAGAGAAAGTGAGAGAGAGGGAAAATTAGAGAAAGAGGGGGAAGTGGCATGGGAGAGAAATAGACAGATATAGAGAGAAAAGAGGGAAGAACAGAAAGGGGGAGAGAAGATCTTAAAGTGGAATCTTTAGTGTCTTAAGTAGAAAATGTAGTGAGTCTGGTGTATGTTTTCTCATGAGAGACACAAATGGTTTTATAATGTGAAGTTTTGCGATATCTTGCTGAGTTCTTCTCTCAAATGAAAAATACTTATGAAAACGCTGTTCCACCTTGTGATGTCATCATGTGGTGATACAGGAAGTGCTCTGCTGTGTTTTTAAACTCCACACACCTTCACTAGAATCATTTAGATGATTTCAGCCCTGGAACTGCTGATCTCAACTGAACTAAAGGTAAAAGGAGCTGTTAACTACCACTTCATGACATCACAAGGTGGAACAGAGCATTTTGAGTTTTGGAGATGTGGACAGACTAATAAGAAAGAATTACTGAATGAAACAAATCACAACTCCAGGTCTGTTTTTGAGGAGGCAACAACATTAAAACATGACTTAAAGCTCAGAAGAGTCAATTTTTTTTTTTTTTTTTTTATGTATGATTTATTTAAAGATTTTTCAGAATATATACAACAACAACAGATTACAAAGAAAGGTGTAGTATCCAAGGCTAATATGAGAGATTAACAGTTTTCAGTGTACACACCTTAAGACATATATACACACAGCCCCCTCAAAACAAACCCCTGACAGATGAATGAGAAAACAAACAAAAAATAAATAAATAAAACTAAAACGCAACAAGAACAAAGAACAACCATAAACTGACAGAATATGCGCTACTAAAACACTTAGCTTAGTTAGATCAATCACTTGATATCCATGTATATATGAAACGAAAGGCAGTTCATGGGGTTATCTCCAGTGTCAAAGACGTGACATGATCTAGAAAAGGTAGCCAGACTTCTGTGAATTTAGAATCAGAGCCTTTGAGAGAGTGCCTTATTTTCTCCAGTTTCATAAAAGAAAGGGCATCTTTTATCCATTGAGAGTGAGTAGGTGGGTGAGGATCTTTCCAGCGCATCAGGATGGACCGCCTGGCCAACAATGTGAGAAAGGCAACAAGATCGACAAAACAGGGTGACAGGGAGTGATTGGCTGGAAGAATCCCAAAGAGAGCAGTCAGTGGGGACCGCCGAACTCTCGCATTGCAAATAACAGAAAGAGACTCAAATATAGTGTCCCAATATGTGGATAAGGCAGGGCAGGTCAAAAACATGTGAGTGAGATTGGCTGGGCCTAGATTGCATTTTACACAGTTAGGATTGGTGCCAGGGAAGATTCGGGCAAGCCTACTCTTAGACCAGTGTACTCTATGGACCACCTTACACTGAATAATACAATGCCGTGCACAGATTGAAGAGGAATGAATACGCTTGAGGATGGACCTCCACTGTTCATCATCGATCTCCACCTCGAGCTCCTCAGACCAGGCTACACGAAGATGGTCAGATGTGACATCGAGAGAGGAGAATAACAAGCTATATATTTTGGAGATTGCACCTTTCAGAGAGGGCTTGATTTCCATGATAGTATCGAAGATGGTAGGATCAGGTATACTAGGAGAGCAAGAAAGTGTCTGCCAATAAAGTTTCGGGCTTGTAGAAACCTAAAGAAGTGGGTATTGGGCAGATTAAAGTTTGAGGATAGTTGGGCAAATGAAGCCAAAACCCCCTCCACATAAAAATCCTTTACAGAAGCCAATCCACAGCTCCTCCATATATCAAAAGTGCTATCAGTAAGTGATGGAGGAAACAGAGGATTAGAAGAGAAAGGGGACAGACGAGGGATTCCCTGAAATCCAAAATGTTCTTTAACTGAGTCCAAATTTTAAGGCAGTTCTTGACTATAATATTATTAGAATAGGTTGTAGGTGATGATTTAAGAGGAAGGCACAAGAGGGAGAACAACGAAGCAGAATTACACGAAGTCTCCTCCATTGGCAACCAGAGTGGCATGTCATCATTATTACGGCACCAAAATAACATTGACCGGATATTAACAGCCCAGTAGTAGAATAAAAAATTGGGTAAGGCAAGGCCTCCATTCTCCCTGCTTTTTGCAATGCAATCTTCCGTATTCTGGGAGGTTTTTGTTCCATAGAAATTGTGTAATAGAGCTATCAAGTGATTGGAAAAAATGTTTAGGAATAAACACTGGTATGCATTGAAAAAGATAAAGAAATTTAGGTAGTATATTCATTTTGATGCAACTAATTCTACCTGCAAGAGAGAGAGGCAGCATGGACCAACGATGCAAGTCCTGAGTTAATTGGTCAAGCAATGGATTAAAGTTGGTCTTAAAGAGATCCGAAAATTCCCTGGTTACGTAAATACCCAAATACCTGATACTCTGTAGAGATACTTTAAAAGGCAAGGTGGCAAGAGGGTATGTAATGGCAGCTGGATTAACAGGGAGGAGTTCACTTTTATCAAGGTTTAATTTATAACCTGAAATCTCTCCAAATTCCTTTAGTAAAGTCAGAACTGTGGGCATAGAGATATCTGGGTCCGAAACAAAAAGCAGCAGGTCATCGGCATATAAAGCTACTTTATGGACCAAACCACCCCTCATGATGCCATGCATAGAACTGGATCTGATGGCAGCTGCAAGCGGTTCTATAGCTATTGCGAACAAGAGAGGAGACAGAGGGCAACCCTGACGGGTTCCGCGGCCCAAAGAGAAATATTCAGAAAAATTATTGTTGGTGCGAACACGTGCCATGGGAGAGGCATATAATAATTTGATCCAGGATATAAACTTGTCGCCAAAACCAAAGCGTTTCAAGGTGTAAAATAAATAAGGCCATTCTACCCTGTCGAAAGCCTTTTCGGCGTCCATGGATATAACTATTTCAGGGGTGTCGGATGCCGACGGGGAGTATAAAATGTCCATTAAGCGCCTAACATTGTGATATGAGTGTCTAGTCTTAATAAACCCTGTTTGGTCAGGACTGATTATTGTAGGCATTATTGACTCCACACGTTTAGCCAACATTTTTGCTAGAACTTTAACATCTGCACATAACAATGAGATAGGACGGTAGTTACAGCAAAAACGAGAGTCTTTTATCTTTCTTTAAAAATGAAGGAGATAGTGGCTTGCCGTAGAGTAACTGGGAGGACACCAGAATCTGCAGATTCCTGTAACATGTTGAGTATCAGGGGGGACAGCTTATCAATGAAAACCTTGTAAAATTCTGATGGAAAACCATCGGGACCAGGAGTTTTCCCACTTTGCATAGACATTACCGCATTCTTAAGTTCACGAGCGGTGAAGGGTGCATCCAATTCAGCTGCTGTATCTGGCTCAACTGTAGGTATAGAAAGGCGTGCAAAAAATGTTTCATAAGAGTTGTCAGATGGTGGACATTCCATTGTGTATAGAGAGGAATAAAAGTCCTTAAACTGATCATTAATGGCCTGAGGGTTAATTGTAAGTACATCAGAGACATAGATTTCAGTAATATGCTGAGCTGCTGAAGACTGCCGGATCTGATGGGAAAGTATTTTGTTAGGCTTATCACCAAACTCATAGTAGTCATGTCGAGTCTTTGGTTAATGCCTGCACAGCCTTATCAGTGGCCATAGAATCAAATTCAGCCTTTTAATGAGTAACTCTTTGGTAAGTTCAGCATTCGGGATTCTGCACACTTAGTTTGCAATTCAGATATAGCTGTGCAGAGAGCATGGGTCTTTTAAGAAGCAACGTTACTTCGGTGAGCTGTAAAAGATATGATCTCACCCCACAAAAAAGCCTTACACGTCTCAGAAGTTGTGGCTGCAGAAACATCTGGCATGACATTTGTTGACATAAAGAGGTCTATACGCTCACTAGTCATTTTAAACAAATTCCTTGTCATTGAGCAATAGTGAGTTCAGTCGCCAAGGAGAGCGAAGCAGGGAGTTGCCAGGTAAAGAGATGTCCAGAGTAATAGGTGTGTGGTCCAGTATTACTATGAGGGTGTACTCATGGGATTTCACTGTAGAAAACAGGTTATTGTCCACCAGGAAAAAGTCTATTTCTGAGAATGTGCTGTGCACCGGGGAAAAAAAAAAAAAAAAGAATCGTTGGGCACTTGGGTTGAAATATCGCCAAACATCTGAAACTCTGTACTGCTGCATAAATAGCTGTGTGACTGTGTGAAGATTTAGACATGGGATATAGTTTATTTGAGGAACGGTCAAGTGCTGGATTGAGACAACAGTTAAAATCACCTCCAATGATGACTTGGCTGTTTTTCAAGTCAGGAAGTGAAAAAAACATTTTCTTAAAAAAGTCATCACTGTCATATTGTGGTCCATATACATTTTACCAGAGCAAGGTTGTTCCCATACATTTTACCTAAAACTATAACATAGCATCTATTGGGGTCTGATATCACCTCAGTCACTGAAAGTAGAATAGCTTTATGAACAAGGATAGCAACATCCCGCGCTTTACTGTTAAAGGAGGAGTGGTATAATTGCCCCACCCACCCAAACCGGAGCTTAAGGTGATCTGCCATTTTCAAATGTGTTTCTTGCAAAAAAGCAATTTTTGTGTTTAACTGTTTTAAATGGTTAATTACTTTCTTTCTTTTTACTGGAGAGTTCAACCCCTTCACATTCCAACTAACTAGTCGTAGTGCACCGCTTGGTGCCGAAGAGATGTTAGCACTACACATACCCCATTATTAGGCCTATACACAGGCTTATATTAGGATCCAGTGATTGAAATTGATACATATCCTGTAGCACACATCTGGCAAAGTGAGTAGCACAAAGACAACAAAGATAAGACAAAAATACAAATAAAAAACGAGGTAAATAAAAAAAAAAAAAAGTTGCTACAAAAGGTAACAACCAAGCCCCTGATAAATCAATCAGCATATTGTAAAACTTCCTCATTCCTAACTCTCTGCAACCGCATTAGTAAACAGCAGAACCATAATACATAATAATGCCAAGTAAAGTATAAACACTATAATTTTCAACCCCCTCCAACCTCGCGTATCCCGCAACCCAGAACAGCTCGTGTCCACTGCGTATTTAATGTTCAGTACACACGGACCAGACAGCGAGCTCAAGTCTCCTCCCTGTCCGTGAGAGCGGGCAGGTAAACGTACAACCCACGTTAAGAACGTAAATTAAGACAATCTCACTGAGTCATAAAAAATAACAACTATATGTTAACACAAGAACAGAGTGGTTACCACATTTGTTTAGGAGTCGCTGTCTAAGTCCTGAACAAACTTGTCCGCCGCTGCTGCAGATGAGAGCCACTTGTTCTCCCCGCTCGGCAACACGATGCGCAGTCTGGCCGGGAACAGCAGCGCCGGGCGGTATCCTCGCTTGTACAGTTCAGCCATAGCAGTGCGGTACTCATTGCGCAGCTTCAGAACCTCCGGGCTGTAATCTTCGTAAAAGCGGATTGAATGTTCCTTATAAAATAGGGTTTTTCTCCCGCGGGACTCACGGATGATCAGGTCTTTCACTTGAAATCGGTGGAGACGGAGGATCACAGGACGCGGTTTGGCTCCCGCTGCAGGTTTAGCACCAGATGTCCGATGAGCACGGTCAATCTCCGGTGGAGTAGGGAGCACGCTGTCACCAAATACCTCTGTCAGAAGTTGAGAGAAGAAAGCGGTTGGGCGGGGACCCTCTATGTTCTCAGGTAAGCCAACAATGCGAATATTTTGACGTCTACTGCGTCCCTCCAGATCCGCCACCTTCTCCCTAAGCGCGCGGTTGTCTTGTTGCAAAGTACGGCACTTATCCTCCACATCAGTTAGGCGTTGTTCAAACGAATTTGCATTCTCCTCCAGTGATCTGATACGGTCCCCATGGTCCTTAATGGAGGCCTCAACACCGTCCAGTTTTGAGGCAAGAGACTGGAACGAGGCCTTGAACTCTGAAGAGAGAGCCTCTCTGTGTCCCTCCAAGAGCGTTGTAATGTCCTGTAGCGTTAAGCTAGCGCTAGCCGCGCCAGCCGCGTCTTTTTCGGCTTGTTTTCCCTTGGACTTTGACATGATGACCGCTGGAGACGATTCAGAGTGGCAACGAAAAAAGTTAGGAATCAACAGGCGCAGGGATAGGAGGGAATTGCGAAGTTCAAATGATGCAAATAATAAAACTAAAGCGGCAGCATGCGAGCGTGCGTCTATTACTCTCGCTCCATAACCCGGAAGTCCCAGAAGAGTCAATTTGACACAATATAGGACCTTTAATTAAAGGTAAAATGAAATAAAAAAATATTAATTAAATGCCAGCAGTGGTTGAAAATGATCTGCTTTTACCACGTGCTGTGAGCGAGATTTAAAACTGACGCCCTGTTTTGATCAGCCTCACCAAAAACATTCAGCACCAGTTCATGTTAAAACTCTGAGGATTAAATAAAATGACGTGATGCAAATAAATTCAAAGTTTGAAATTAAAATGTAATTAGTCTAATTTCCCAAACCCGGCTCACAGCTGCTGGGGCTGTTACCATGGATACTCTGCAAAGATAAAGACTTTTGATGTCGTTTGTTGTAATTTTATCTTAGGCTTTAAAATATGCATGGGCCAAAATATTAAATACATGTTGATGCTGGAATAAAAGTAATGTGTCCCATATGACAGCTGATTACTAACAATGGTGGTAGTAGTACTATAATTTATTGATTTTAACCAAGAATTTGTGGGAGAAAATATTAGTTTTCTATTTGAAATCTCTGACTGTTCACGGGGATGAGACAGTTTCCATATGATGTACAAACAGGTTCATTCTCTCTGTATTTAACCTGAATGTGACAGATATTCAAATCTGTGTCATTATGAAAGATGTTCATCTGAAGAGCAGAAGATAAACTCTCTCCTCTCTCTCTTATCCTCTCTCTTCTTTCCTCTCTCCTCTTTCCTCTCTTCTCCTCTTTTCTCTCCTCTTCACCTCTCCTCTTCTCTCTCCTCTCTTCTCTCTCATCTTCACCTCTCCTCTTCTCTTTCCTCTTCCCCTCTCCTCTTCTTTCTCCTCTCTTCTCTCTCATCTTCACCTCTCTCCTCTTCTCTCTCCTCTCCTCTCTTCTCTTCACTCTCCTCTTCACCTCTCTTCTCTTTCCTCTCCTCTCTCCTCTTCCCCTTTCCTCTCCCCCTTTTCTCCTTTCCTCCCTTTTCTTTCATATCTTCTCTCCTTTCCCCCTTCTCTCCTCTCCTCTTCTCCCTTCTTTCCTTTTTCATCTCCTCTGCTCTCCTCTTTTCTCCTTTCCTCTCCTCTCATCTCTCTGCTCCTCTCTCCTCCCCTCTCTTCTTTTCTCCTCCTCTCCTCTTTCCTCTCTCATCTCCTCTGCTCTCCTCTCTTTTCTCCCCTCTCTCTGTCCTCCCCTCTCTCTGCTCTTCTCTCCTCACCTCTCTTCTTTTCTCTCCCTCTTCTCTCCTCTCTCTCTCTCCTCTCCTCACCTCTCTCTTTTCTTTCTCTCCTCTTCTCTCTCCTCTTCTTTTCTCTCATCTCCTCTGTTGTCCCTCTCTCTTTCTCCTCCCCTCTCTTCTTTTCTCTCCTCTCCTCTTTCCTCTCTCATCTCCTCTGCTCTCCTCTCTTTTCTCTCCTCTCCTCTCTCTCTCCTCCCCTCTCTCTCTGCTCTTCTCTTCTCTCTCCTCTCCTTTCTCTTCTTTTCTCTCATCTCCTCTCTCGCTCTCTCTCCTCTCTCCTCTCTCTTCTTTTCTCTCATCTCCTCTGTTGTCCCCTCTCTTCTCTCCTATGCTCTCTTCTCTCTTCTCCCCTCTCTTCTTTTCTCCTCCTCTCCTCTTTCCTCTTTCCTCTCTCATCTCCTCTGCTCTCCTCTCTTTCTCTCCTCTGTCTTCTTTCCTCTCATCTCCTCTGTTGTCCCCTCTCTTCTCCTCTCCTCTCTCTCTCTCCTCCTCTCCCCCTCTCTCTGCTCTCCTCTCTCTTCCCTCTCTCTTTTTCTCTCTCCTCTCTCTCTCTCTCTCTCCTCTCCTCTCATCTCCTCTGTTGTCCCCTCTCTTCTCTCCTCTCCTCTCTTCTCTCTTCTCCCCTCTCTTCTCTTCTCCTCCTCTCCTCTCTCCTGTCTTTTGTCTTTGGTGAGGACCACGTTCTATCCAGGGAATAATCGCTGAGTTTGTCAAACGCTCTGCTCTTTGTTTTACGAGTGTCGACCGCAGGCGCTGAATTAAAGACAATCAAACACACATTATACTGTATGAGAGAGAAAAGAGAGAAAGAGAAAGAGGAGAGAGAAGAGAGACACAGAGAGAGAGCGGAGAGAAACAAGACATGGGAGGGAGAAAATGTGATACAGGCAGTGAGAAAGAGATGAGGAGAAGGAGAGAGAAAGAGAGGGGGGAGAGGGAGGAAGAGAAATGGAGGAGTGAGGGGGCAAGAGAAGAGAGGGAGGAGAGAGAGAAAGAGAGGGGGAGAAGAGAGAAATGAGAAGAGAGTGAGAGGAAAGAGGAGAGAGAGAGGAGAGAGAACAGAGAGTGAAAGAGAGGAGAGAGAAAGGGGAGAGAAAGAGAGAAGGAGGAGAGAGAGAGGAAAGGGGGAGACAGAGAGGGAGAGAGAGAAGACGGGGAGGGAGAGAGAGAAGAATGTGATGCAGGCAGTGAGAAAGAGTTGGGGAGAAGGAGAGAGAAAGGGGAGAGAAAGAAAGAGAGGAAGAAGAGAGAATGACAGAGAGGAGAGAGAGAGGAAGGAGAGAGGAAGGAGAGAGGAAAGGGAGGTGAGAGAGAATGAGGAGAGAGAAGAGAGAAAGGAGACCGAAAGAGAGGAAGGAGAGAGAAAGAAAGGGGTCAGAAAGAGAGGGGGAGGAGAGAAAATGGGGATGGAGGCAGTGAGAAAAGAGAAAAGACTGAAGTTACTCAGACACAACACAGGGCTCAAATACACTTTTACCAGAGTCTTTTTACATCATTAAATCCCAAATCTAAATGTAAACTGTAGTCAGATATAATTGCGTATTATGTAATGCGAGAGAGTAAAAGGAGAGTCTTCTGTGAACGCTGCGGCTCTGCTCGTTTAGATGTTTGTTTGTTTACTGTGGTCTGATTCTGATCCCTGGTCTACAGCTCCAGATGTTCCTTACGTGTCCACACTCCAAACACGGTCACTGCACACAGCCCGAGCAGCCGACTCCCAGGGGCCAATCTGGCAACCGCACGTGTTAAACTCACTGGGAGAAAAGGGACTAAAACACTAGTACTAAACAGCCTCGTCTGTCACGCTCGATGGGACACAATTATAGGTTTAAATCTGCATATTTACAACATAAATATCTAAGTTTTATCCTTTAATTTGGATTTGATGGATCTAAAATGCAAAGATGATTTACACAAGGAAGCCATTTTTTTCAGACAGTTTAAACATTGATTTAACATTAGTTTGCTGTGCATTTTTATTTGTCAAATCATAACTATTGTATAATTGAGACACATTTTGGCCCTTGCTAACATACCCCTAGGTTTCACACTGATGAAAACGGTTGCCATAGCAATTAACAATTCAAAATAAAATACTATGCCTTTTGAATGGTCAACCGTCCTCAAAATGACACCGAACAACTGCAAACTTAAACCAATGTATATATTTAGAAATAAATTACAATTGAAACAAAAAAAAAAAAAAATGGCCATAAAATAATTCTACTGTATTATTCAGTTAGACACAAAATCATGTTACTGAAAAGTAAGAAAGAGGGTAAATGAAACAGGAAGTGAATAATGGTTGTTAATGTTATGAATTCTACAATGTTATGTTATGAATTCTGGGTTATATTATGTTGTGAATTATATATTGTTATGTTATGAATTCTGCATTATTGTTAGGTTATGAATTCTATATTGTTATGTTATGTTATGTCATGTTATGAATTCTGAATTATGTTATGAATTGTATGTTGTTATGTTATGCTATGAATTCTGCGTTATGTTATGAATTCTACAATGTTATGTTATGAATTCTGCTCAATGTAATGCTATGAATTCTGCGTTAGGTTATGAATTCTATATTGTTATGTTATGTTATGTCATGTTATGAATTCTGCGTTATGTTATGAATTCTACATTGTTATGTTATGAATTCTGCACAATGTTTTATGTTATGAATTCCAGGTTGTTATGTTATGAATTTACGCAGATGTTGAAGTCTTCTACGGCTTCAAATGTAGTGATTTTGATGGAAGCAACTTAATCAGTATTTTTTTTAATCTGGTTTTATTTGTATAATCTTGTTCCCTCAAACTACGCACGGTGTTAGTAATAAACCTTCAGCCTTTTCAGCAGGTCTCAGACAATAATTAAAAAATACCTTTTTCTTTCTGTCCTGTTTAAAAATGTGGAGTAGACAGAACAGACACATGCGCTCAAATGTCGTGAAATAAAAGTTTGTTACTGAGGTTACATGGGATTTGTTGGTCTCAGGTCGCAGCGTCATCTGTAAAGTCGGCGTTTGGGTAAACAACTGAAATGTATAGAGCCATGTCGGGGGTAAAAATCTGATATTTTATAATAGCTGTGATCAGATGAGATATTTTATAAAGTGGTCTAATGATATCACGACTGAAGTGAAGTGCTGTTTAGAGCGCGTCTCATTACGAGTCCAGCGTCTGACTCAGTGTAACCTTAATGAAGTCAGGCGAGGTCTAGTGCTGGCGTTCTACATTTAACTCGCTCACACAAAGCGCTAATGCTCCGAAGCCCTAGCCGCGCGCTAACAATGCTAAATGAATCGTCCACTTAGAATTAATGGCTTCTTGAGCGCCGACAAATTTGATTGTGTTAGCGGCTAACGAGCAATCCACTGTGAAAACCAGACTCCCATTTAACCAGGAAAGAATACCTGCTCTAGACCTAATAGTGCAAGTGCATAGACAATACAGACGATTGACACGCGCTGAAACGAACACGCCGTTTGTTCTCTATTAGGTGCAGCGCAGCCACGGGAGCTCCCTTGACAATATTATCTCGTACTCCCAGACAAATCACTTCTTTGTTTTAAGGACATGGGGAAAAAAAAACGGCGTTGCATGTATAAATAGGTAAAAAGCAAAGCACTCGAAGCATATCTAAAGTGCCACTTATATGGAGAGAGACGGAGACAGAGAGAAAGACAGAATATCGTTTATTTTTTCCGTGTATTGCGGCGCGTATGCTAGCTGCTGCTCTGATCAAACCAAGGTTACCCCGTCCTCTCGCTCGCCCAGCGCTAGCACGCCACAGCTAATTGTGTAATTTGTATCAGAATTAGCCGCTAATAGCAGTTTCAGGTCTCTCACTCTACTGTTTTTTCACTCTCTTTTGGTCTCTCTCTCTCTCTCTTTTTTTTCTGTATACCCCCCCCTCTCTCTCACTCTCTCTCTCTCTCTCGCATACTACTCTCTAAACATCCTCTCTCTTCCTCTTCTTTCTGTTATCTACCCATCTATTATGGTCTCTCTCACAATCAGTTATATCTCTTTCCGTCTCTCTCTCCCAATGTTTTATTCTCTCTATCTTTCATTCTCTCTCTTACAATATGTTGTGTGTCGCTCTACCTCTCTCTCTATTCTCACAACCTTTTTAATCTCTTTTATGATCTCTCTTTCCCTCTCTCTCAATAACTTCACTCTTTCTTTTTCTTTCTAACTCTTTCCATCTCTTCTCCTCTCGCTACCTCTTTCTCTCTATCTGTCATTTCCTCTCTTTTCCCCTCTTTCCTTTCTGTCTCTCTCCCAATATCTTACTCTCTCTCTTTTTCTCTCTTCCTGTTTCTATCTCTACTCCCCTCTCTCTCGTTCTTTCAATACCCTTTCCCTATCTCTTATTTTCTTTCTCCCTCAGTCTCTTTTTTAAAACACATACCTTTCCTCTACCTCTCTTTCTCATCTTTCTCTCTCTTAGTCTCTCACTCTACCTGCCTCTTTCTCTCTCTCTCGCTCTATCCCTCCCTCTCTTTCTTTCTCTTTCTCACCTCTCTTTCTCTTAGTCTCTCACACTTCTTGTCTTTTCGCCATCTCTCTTTTTCCCTCCCTCTTTCTTTCTTTTTCTTAGTCCCTCACTCTTTTTGCCCTTTCGCTCTCTCCTTTCCTCATCTTTCTTTTTCTCTCCCTTCCTTCCTTTTTTCCTTCTTTCTTTCTCTTAGTCTCTCACTCTTCATGTCTTTTTGCTCTCTCCTTTCTCTCCCTCTCTCTTTTTCCCTCCCTCCCTGTCTTTCTTTCTTTCTTTCTCTCTCAGTCGCTCACTCTTCTGGTCTTTTTGCCATCTGCCTCTTTCGCTCTCTCCATCCCTCCTCCCTCTTTTTCTCTTTCATGTGGCTGTATATGAAAATCCCGTATCACTTTATAATAACTACACTTTAAACAGGTTTAATAAAGCATGAACAAAGACTTAATTCATAATGAACAGTGGGTCTATTAAGCACGATTCAGATCATTCAGATGATTCAGGCTCAGTAACGTCTGCATTACTTGAGTCTGGACTTTCCCGCTCCAGCAGCATAAGCTAACAATGCTCCGTTTTGTGTCGTCATTTCTCACCCAGCCGAGTTTCCCGTTAAAAAAAAAAAAAAAAAAACGCAGACAGAAAATATGAAGTTTGTGGAATGATTCACTGTCGGAGCCACTGCCCCCTCACACCGAGCAATAACCTCTGCTCCCCGCAATAAGCAGCCTGCATCTCAAAGCTCCGCAAACACAGAGGAGGAGAGGAGAGAGGGAGGAGGAGAGAGGGAGGAGAGAGGAGGAGAGGAGAGAGGAGGAGACAGGGAGGAGAGAGGAGGAGACAGGAGAGAGGGAGGAGAGAGGAGGAGAGAGGAGGAGAGAGGAGAGAGGAGGAGAGGGAGGAGAGAGGAGGTAGAGGGAGAGGAGAGGAGGAGAGGAGAGAGGAGGAGACAGAGGAGGAGAGAGGAGGAGAGAGCGAGGAGGAGAGGAGAGAGGAGAGAGAGGAGAGAGAGGGGAGGAGGAGAGAGGAGGAGAGGAGAGAGGAGGAGAGAGAGGAGGAGAGAGGAGAGAGAGAGAGGAGAGAGAGGAGGAGAGAGGAGGAGAGAGGGAGGAGAGAGGAGGAGAGGAGGGAGGAGAGAGGGAGGAGGAGAAGAGAGAGGAGGAGAGGAGAGAGGAGGAGGAGAGGAGAGGGAGGAGGAGAGAGGAGAGAGGAGGAGACAGGGAGGAGAGAGGAGGGGAGAGGGAGGAGGAGAGGAGAGAGGAGGAGAGGAGAGAGGGAGGAGAGGAGAGAAAAAGAGGAGAGAGGGGAGAGGAGGAGAGGAGAGAGGGAGAGGAGAGAGGTGAGAGGGGGAGGACAGAGGAGGACAGAGGTGAGGGGGGGAAGAGAGGAGGAGAGAGGGGGGGGTATACAAGAGAGAGACAGAGGGAGAGAGAGAGGGAGAGGTATACAGGAGGGAGAGAGAGAGAGGGAGAGAGAGAGGGAGGGGGTATACAGGAGAGAGAGAGAGGGAGAGAGAGGGGAGAGAAACGGGGTATACAAGAGAGGGAGAGAGGGAGGGGAGATGGATATTGGCTGGAGAAAGGAAGAAGTGTAGAAGAGAAAAGGAGGTGGAGAGAGGAGAGATAACAGAAAACAACAGAGATGTGGTGAAGCGATGCCGGGTCCAGGTGTCAATCAATGTCTTTATTAACAACATGGAGCCGCAGGTTTGGACTAAAAAACTCTGAAGAAAGAGACAGATACAGGAAGAGGCTGAAAAAGGCAGAGTGGACATGTCAGGACGGGCTGTCGGTGAAGTGTCTTGCCTAAGGACACAACAACAGATTTTGGTCCGGGCGGGAATCGATCCCACGACCTTCGGGCTGGGGAGCTTTCTCGTCTCCATGGAAACACATAAGCGCTTTCATTATACTGTATACGCCTGAAATGAGGGTGAAGAGGTTGCACTGGCCCCTTTTGCACCCGTAGCCCCCGCGCCTGCAATGCCATACTGTGGAACATTCAAACCAAAGCAGTAACATCCCCACGGACACGAGCAGATGAAAAGTTCCACAGTGCACCTTTAAACGGACGGCTAAATCACTGTGTTATTTTATAGTTTGACACAGCTGACCCCACTCTAATGCCTTTTACAGCGACATGTGACAGAACGCCGGTGCGAGCGGGCGGCATTTTTCAAATTAAAGGTCATTTTAAGTGAAACTATTAACGGTGTTGTCACGGTGACGGGTTCGGACTGCGCCCCCTCCTCTGTTTGGTGCACACGGCTCGTGTTTACTGAAAATGTTAATATTCCACATAATCACATGACTCGACACGGGGAGCCAACCACCTATATCACTCCCCCTCTCCATCTCCTTCTTTTTCCCTCTCTCTTTCTCGCCAACTCTTTTTCTATATCGTCTTTTCTCTCCCTCACTTTCTCTTTGTCACTCTCTCCCCCTCCCTCTCGCTTTCTCTCTATTTCTCTCCCCTCTCTCTATCCTGCCCTCTCTATCGCTCTTTCTCTCACATACACATCTCTCTCTGTTATTCTTTCTTTTTGTCTCTCTCCCTCACTTTTATTTTTTATCTATCTATCTATCTATCTATCTATCTATCTATCTATCTATCTATCATCTACTTTCTCTCTCTCCCCTTGCTCACTCTCTATTTCTCTCTGTCTCTCTCTTTCTCTCACACTTTCTCCCTTTTCCTCTCTCCATCTCTTTCTCTCCCTCTATATCTTTCCCTCTCTCTTCCTCCCTCTCCCAACTCTCTTTTTGGCACAGCTCCCTCTCTTTTCTTTTCTTCTCTTTTCTTTTCTTCCTCGGTGTGGCACAGCTCCTTCTCTTTTCTTTTCTTTTCTTTTCTTTTCTTCCTCGGTGTGGCACAGCTCCTTCTCTTCTCTTCTCTTTTCTTTTCTTTTCTTCTCAGTGTGGCACAGCTCCCTCCCTCTCTCTTTTTCTTTCTCTTCTCTTCTCTTCTCTTCTCTTCTCTTCTCTTCTCTTCTTCTTCTCTTCTCTTCTCTCTCTCTCTCTCTTCTCTTCTCTTCTCTTCTCTTCTCTTTCTCTTTTCTTTTCTTCTCTTTCTCGGTGTTCTACTCAGACCTCGGGGCGTCAGAGTTTTCATTAAGGTTCTTTCCCGGCGTCACCTTCAAACGATGAAACCAGAGCTCGGTCCAAACGCAGAGTCAACTCGGTTCTCGCTGAACGTCCCTCGTTGAACGTCCCTCGTGTCAGATTATATAGTTTTAGTCTCATTGTTATAAAGAGTTTCCTCGTGTGGCTCTGAGCTGCATCGAAAACTGGGACTAATTTCTAATCAGCAGTTTCTCTCCTAGAATCTGGAGCAGAGAGACGGGAAAAATGTTTATGTGTTTAACAGACGTAGTGTTGTTGTGTCCATGAGCAAGACACTTCTGCACCAGTGAGAGCGACAGTTCAACGCTCAAAGTTCAGTGGAATAGGCCGACATATTTGAACTGTTTTTTTCATTAATCTAACCGCGGTGGTCCTCATAGTCATATGTTCTCCCCCAATGGATACTCTGCAGCTGACATCTGGAATTTCCCCATTGTGGGACTAATAAAGGCTTATCTTATCTTATCTTATCAATATTATCTAAAGGGTGAAGCTAACTGGAGGCACTGCTCTGTCTGAAGCTCCGTTACGCAAGTTAGACTTTAATCCGAGCTTTATTTGACCAAATCTGACCAGAAAAAGCTGGTTTAGCTGGAAGTACAAGAGGTGAGCTGATCTGTGCTGTTAAACAAGTCTCTCTAAAATAACATTCACAAGCTAGCTAGCATTAGCCAACAGTTTTTCTCATCTTTTTAGTTGAAATTAAAACTCCTGAAGAGGACCATGAACGCTCGTGTTGATCACAGGCTCCTGAAAATGTGCTGTTTAAATATATTTTGTATTTTTTCTTGCGTTTTCAGACCATCTTAAAATGTTTTTGACAAGGTTTGCTAATGTGTGCATTGTGTCACCATGGCAACTGCTGAACATCCCGCCATAGACATACATGATACATAAAAGTTTAAATGAATTGGTTGCTCCTTCCTCCATTCTTTGAGGAAACATTATAACATAAATCAGAAACAGCGTGGTATGTGCACTTTAAGACATCACATATGTTGTACCAAAGTAATAATGTGTATAGTGTGTATAAGTATAAGTATCTCAGTACACAGGTCGTCTACAAAACCAACCGCACGCAGGACCCACCCGCCTCCAGCCGCTCGACACGGGCGTAAAATTGTGCCGTTATTGGCTCCGAGTGTCATAATTTCTCCCTCCCCCCGCCGTCCACCACCAAGATAATAAATAAATAAAAATACTTAAAAATAGTCCAGGCAATATCAGCAGCGAGCAGAGAGGCAGCGTGACCTGTCTCTCCCCTCGTCTCCGCTAAACCTCCTGCACAACACACACACACATTTTACACACAACAAAGAAGTTAATAACTGTCTTACCTGTTTCGGCGAGTCAGCAGGATCGGAAACGAGAGAGAAACAGAGAAACGAGGTTAGGAAAATAATGCACATGAGGCGTACTGTACCAGCAATTTAAAACAATACCATAAGAACGATATCGTAGCCCAGCACAGACACGTCGTACAATCAGCTCTAGAGGTCAAACGTCTAACCCTGGGGGACACAAGAACCCTTTTCTTCTTTGGAACATTATGAACATTGCATTAAATTACTGCTATAAGTCCACTGAACACTGAAATGTCCACTTTTTCAATTTGAACTCTTTATTCCCAAATTTAGGATCAGGGCCAAATTTGACCCATTGGGCTCGCTAATGTATCCAAAAATAATATAAAATGTACTTCTAGACATTCTGCAAGCTATTACTAAAAAGATTAACAAAAAAACCCACAATTTCCCCAGCCGCTAGTTTGCTGAGATGATTTTGTTTGGGTAATTTTCCAGCTCAACAGGTCGGCCATCTTGTCACTACCACTCTGACTCATTTTAGTTCAATATTCATCCACTAGGTGTTGCTATGCAAGGGCCAGAAGTGGCACTCTGGGCTTTTTGAATTTTCTGAATAGAAATTAGCTTTTGTTGTTTTGTTTGTTTGTTCATTTTGGGTAGCAGCAATTAACTGTTAGGTTTACTGTCGTGAAACTCCGCTCCGGTCTCTGAGATATGTGAAAAGAGCTTATAAAGTCATTTTTGAGTGTTTGACAAACTGTGGACCAATCGAGTTAAAGCATTAACGTCTCCATAGAAACAAGCAACAGGCGGACTGTACATCTGAAAAGTTACACATTGCACCTTTAAATAAGCTGTAAATAAGACGTGTCCCTTTACGTCAAATAAAACACCAGTCAGATACCAAAATGTTTGAGTAATCCTTTATAATTAGTCTGTCTAAAGCTCAAAATCCTCTGTTCCACCTTGTGATGTCATGAAGTGGTAGTTTTCAAGTTACCAGCTCGTTTTACCTTCAGTTCAGTAGAGATTTGCAATTCCAGAGCTGAAATTATCCAAATGATTCTAGCCAAGGGATATTTAGTTAAAAAAAAAACACACAGTAGAGCACTTCCTGTATTACCACATGATGACATCACAAGGTGGAGCTGAGTGTTTCCATTTGAGAGAAGAACTCAGCCTAAATATGCAGCGTTTGTGTTAACTCCAGGTAACTCCAGGTCTGTTTTTGACGAGGAGACAACATTACACCATCGGTCACAGAGCAGTATAATACTTTAAGTTGTAGTGAAATGTTACACATATACATCAAAAGTGCTGTTTAAAAATCCTACAGTGACATTCAAATATCAGGACACAAATGAAACGTGTGAATGGAAAGTGCCTGGTGCAGATTTTCAGTCCCTCTGCAGCGCTGACATCGGGAAGGTGACTTTGAACGCCGCCTCTACAGCAAAGCATGATGGGAGCACATGACCCAGATTCTGTAGAAATGGCAGCTCTCACCTTCTTCCAGGTCACGGCGTCCCCGATTGTCTCGTACTGGCTCGAGATGAGGACATGTTCATTTAATTATGTGTTTGGGACTAAATCAGTCGCTGTCACGTGTGAAAACAATCCTGACCTCACTGTGACTCATTTGAAACCTGTGTTATCTTTCCAAAATGTTTCTTGTTAATTGTGTGTGTGTTGTACAGGAGGATTTTAATGTCTTTCTTCTTCTGTAAAGCACTTTGAGTTAATTTGTGTATGAATTGTGCTGTACAAATAAACTTGCCCAGGAATCGGGCTGTTAGCATGCTAGTTATCGTTAGCTTTCACGCTTACAATATTCAGAATTATAGAGCCTGTCAATTTGAGATATGTCTGCACCTATTTGTAAAGTGTTTCATCATCCGAGGACCATGAATTGTGCTGTTAGCATGCTAGTTATTGTGATCTTTTCTGCTCTGGTCTCTGAAAGTTTGGAAAAACACATGGACTTAAAAACTTAGAAATCTGAATAATAATAATAAAAGCGTTAGTCTCATGTAGTGCTTTTCCAGACGCTCAAAGTCTATTTACCACGTTGTGCATTATTCATTCACTTTGTACTTGATGACGGTAAACTACTGATGTAGCCACAGCTGCCCTGGAGCAAACTGACAGAAGAGAGACCGCCAATCTGTGCTCTCCACACCCCGACAACCACCAACCACCACCAACACCAACACTCGCACACACAGCTGCGATGTGGTTGAAGTGCCTTGCCTAAGGACACAACAGCAGTTCTTGTCACTCTTGTTGTCAGCTCTGACCCGTCTCAGCTCTGTCCCGTCTCAGCGTCTCAGCTCTGTCCCGTCTCAGCGTCTCAGCTCTGTCCCGTCTCAGTGTCTCAGCTCTGTCCCGTCTCAGCTCTGTCCCGTCTCAGCGTCTCAGCTCTGTCCCGTCTCAGCTCTGTCCCGTCTCAGCGTCTCAGCTCTGTCCCGTCTCAGTGTCTCAGCTCTGTCCCGTCTCAGCTCTGTCCTGTCTCAGCGTCTCAGCTCTGTCCCGTCTCAGCGTCTCAGCTCTGTCCCGTCTCAGCTCTATCCCGTCTCAGTGTGTCTCAGCTCTGTCCCGTCTCAGCGTCTCAGCTCTGTCCCGTCTCAGCTCTGTCCCGTCTCAGCGTCTCAGCTCTGTCCCGTCTCAGCTCTGTCCTGTCTCAGCGTCTCAGCTCTGTCCCCGTCTCAGCGTCTCAGCTCTGTCGCGTCTCAGCTCTGCCCCGTCTCAGCTGTGCCCCGTCTCAGCTGTGCCCCGTCTCAGCTGTGCCCCGTCTCAGCTCTGCCCCGTCTCACCTCTGTCCCGTCTCAGCTCTGCCCCGTCTCAGCTCTGTCCTGCCCCAGCACCAGACCCAGCCCCACTTTGCCTCTGATGGGACCAGGCTTTGACAAGGAGGTCTGGCCATGACACAACAATCCAGGCAAAATGTGAACGGAGCGTTTTTGAATGCTCAGAAACAACTTTGGATGAACTGATTATAATGAAACACGTGTGAATGAATCAAAATACAACTCTTTTGCTTTTGACCAGGGGACAGAACAACAATATGACATGGTTTAAAAACTCAAAAAAAAGTCCATTTTGCACAATGTGTGTCCTTTAAAAGCTCATCCCTGTTTGCATCTACAACCCTCCTTCTCTGCATTCTCCTTCCCAAACAAACATATTTAAACTGCAGAGGACGTGTCTGAAAGAGCGGAGGAGCGCTGAGCAGAGGGCTGTGAAAACCTCCTCCTCTGATTGGCTCCTCTGCGCGAGCCCGAGCTGCAGATTTCAATCCAGATTTGTGACAGTCTATTAGGATTGGCATAGGTTATCATTACCCTGTGTCTGCAGCCTAATGCGTGTTCCCCTTATCGACGCACAGCACATTGATAACAGCCAAATGTCATTGTAAAAGGCCGTAAAGGTAAAACTGCATGTCTTTGGCAAACAATGCAGCTGCCTTTGAAATAATGAGGTTATCGGCGGGCGGACAGCTTTACGCAACCATTGTAAGCTAATTTAAAGATTGAAACTCTCTAATCTATACAGCTAAATGACTGGGCTCTGTCGAGGGGAACAAAGGACTGGACATGTTACTTAAATATTATATACACACCCATATATATCTACCTTTAAATACAACGTAATGCAGGGTCGGTGTGGGGTTACGTGCTGCTACAGTGTGTTACGGTATTTCATCTACACTTTATCGATGCCTCAGTAAAGGGCCGATATTATGCAATTTTTTGTGTCATGTGGTGATACAGGAAGTGCTCCACTGTGTTCCTAAACTCCATACACCTTCACTAGAATCATTTAGATCAGAGGTGGCCAAACTTTTTTTTTTTTTTTAATCGAGGGCCACATCTCAAAACATATTCAAAGCAGAGGGCCACAGACGGTGATCAGTGCAGTGCGGTGCTTTAAACACAGCTTTGACAGAGCCGCTGTGTGTTATTAAGGCTTGAAACACATTTATTTTAGGTCTGTATCACACTGCAATGGGATGTTTGAGGATATAGTGGTAGAAATAGTTTAATTTGCTGTTAAAAGTACTGCTTATGATCAACTGGGCTGTTTTCAGTAGGAGGGCCAATAAAAACTGGTCTGAGGGCTGAATTTGGCCCTTGAGCCATAGTTTGGACACCCCTGATTTTAGATGATTTCACCCCTGGGATTGGCAATCTCTACTACAAAAGGTAAAAGGTAGGTGTCAATTAAAAAAAAAACCAAAAAAAAACTACCACTTTCATGACATCACAAAGAGGAACAGAGCATTTGGAGCTTTGGAGATGTACACAGACTAATAGTAAAGTAGTACTCTAAGTATGTTTTATGACGAGGTAACAGCATTATAACACGGCTTACAGCTCACAAGAGTCAATTCTGTGTAATATTGAACTTTTAAATAGATAAAACAATATGGAAGAAGCTGGATTAAGCCTTAGTACAATGTAATTACAGGTTTAGTTTAGTTTATAGTGACACTCTGTAAGACTGTGGCGCTGTGTATTGCACTGTTGTTAATGTGGTGTGTACACTGAAGCACGTATAAAGTAAAATAATGTTACACTATTAATACTAATCTATACACATTCAAATAACAAACTAATTGAATTGCTGACTTAATCTATAGCCCACGGGTTTGCCAGAGCATCAAGGGAGAGATAGCACGGGTTTGTATTTTGACATTTACGCCGCAGCTATAACATTCTACCGCGCTGACATTTGTGGAAAAATACGTTTTTTTTTTGTTTTGTTTTTTTTTGTGAGAATTTAGGATGACAGTGGCTCAGCTGGTAGTGTTTGTCCACAGATCTGAAGGTTGCCCGCCTCTCGACATTGCGATTCCAGCTCCAACAGATGAACGCTGCCGTTGTGTCCTTGAGCAAGACACTTCTCCCGCCTCGCTCCCCCCAGTGTGTGCGTACATCGCTGTGTGGATGCTAAGACAAAACAGTGATTTAATATAAAAAGTACTAGACAATTATGAACAGACTGACAAACGAGGATTTAAAACTAGAATTAGTGATTAATTAAGACGTCTTGTCACAATCCTGGCTGTTACTTGATTTGTGGTTGTAGACGGGAGACGGCAGAGCGTGTTTAAAATGAAAACTTCTCCCTGTCTTGTTGAGTTTTGTGATTGTGAGTGCGCCGGGTCCAGATGTGCGTCACATCTGTGGACGCTGCTGCAGGATACAAGTTTGGTTGTGTCTACTTTGTCACAATACATCTGCGAGTCTGTGGATGCAAATGAGGAAAATTATAATAGACTGTACGAAACATGAAGTGCACCAAAGAGGTTTTCAAACTTCAGTTCACGGTCGTGGTGGTGGTTTCAGACATTTGCACTACCTGTTGTTGAGGACTGTAGACCATTGTCCATCAGTCTCCTCCATGTTGGATCGCAGTGTGACTCTTAAGTGCTGTATGTTTGCAAGTTTTCTCCCCGACAAAACCCACAATGTCGATGAAACGTTCTGCACCGACGAAGGTTTGAACTTTGAGAGAGTTTAAATAGGAGAGAAATGTGAGAAAATGTTAATGCCTGTGTGAGAAAAGTGTATAAAGTGTGTGGTGAGGGTTTTACAGCTTTAAAATATTTAGAATAATTGTAAAAAATAAAGGTGACTACTACTAGTCCAGCTTTTTACCTCCATTGGGCGCTCAAAGTTGCATTACAGAGAAGGTATTATGCAAGATTTTGGAGCTTGTTGAATTTGCTTTAGATGTCATCCATGCATGTTTGAACAATCTAGCGATCTCTCCTGGGCCTTAATCAAACCTTCATTACGATTAGCCGAACAAGCCAAAGCTCAGCCCACAAATCTACATCATCCATGCTCCCACACAACAATTTACCATAAATATACATAAGCGTGATACAAAACAATACACTACAACTTCACAAACCTGATTCGATGTGCAGTAGTTTCATTAGCGGGATGCAGGCTGATTGTGCTGTGACAGAACTCTGAAGGGGGAGTGATTTAGCTTGGGGAGCGCAAAAAATCAAAAGTGAAACTTACTAAACATGTTAACATTGTTTTCGCTAATTTAGCATTTTGATATAAATATGTTATGTGTTAGAACCACTCCCCCGTCCGTGTACACAGACACTGATGGGGAGGCAGGTTCAGTGTCTTGCCAAAGGACACAACAACACAACAACAATATGACCAGTAATGACCAACACTCTACCAACTGAGCCACTGCCAGCCACACACCCAAGTTTAGGTGTAATTTTTACTTGGTTTTAGACCAGATTTTGTCTTGAAAAGTAGCATTTTGGCTAGTTGAAAAGGCCCAACGACACCCACAGTATGTTAACTCGACACCCACAGTATGTAAACTCCCACGATTTAAACACTCCCAAAACAATCCGGCGACATCTTGCTGTATTCGCTTATCTGAACACTGTCACATACAAATGACATTGCATTGGGTCCTATTGTTCCTGTTTTGCTGACGACTCTGCCAGCTTATCTCCGCTCCTGGCCCCTCACACACACACACACACACACACACACACACACACACACACACACACACACACACACACACACACACACCAGATGTTTCAATGTTGTCGCGCGTAAGTCTCCTATGATTTGATTGGCAGACGCTTTCTAGTCCGCTACATAATTACCGATAGTGCAGAGTGCATAAAACAACAATCGCATTTCAAGCAAGCGGCATTCATCTCAACACAAGCTAACATCTTTGTGCTAACATCGCTCAATCGCGGGGGTAATTGATGTATTTTTGCAGCTACAAGCGAGCTCGGGGGGAAGCAGGTACAGACGCATTCAGACTCGCTAGCGCTTGCTTTTAGCTTGCGACACCTGCCATAGCGCGGTGCTTTGGGGGAGACGGGCTGGGTGTTGGATGTCGGTTGTTCAGACGGAGCAGGCGAAGAAGAAGAGGAAAGATGAGAGTGACGAGTGGAGGCGAGCCGACAAGTAAACTGACAACAGGAAGAGGCGGAGTCGGTTTGGGATTTTGACAATCGAAAGGCGTCTGGGTTTTGAATGTGCTCTCGCTGTTATAAGTTACAAATGGAACATATCAGTGATTTAAGACGTCAGAGCAACTCTTGTCACGGGACTAAAAACATCCATCCATCCATTTTCTTCCGCTTATCCGGGGCCGGGTCGCGGGGGGAGCAGTCTAACCAGGGACTCCCAGACTTCCCTCACCCCAGACACTTCCTCTAGCTCCTCCCAGGCCAGCCGAGAGACATTGTCCCTTTAGCTTTAGCTTTTCATAGTACTGAAGTGCCACTGGAACACAATATAATAATACAATACAAGACAGGATTTGTTCTTTTTTTTTTTTTTTTTTTAATCTGAATAACAAACATCGTGGCCACATTAAAATACTATTTGTCATCGACACTTTGAGATAACATTATGAGCCGAGATAGCCTCCCAAGCAATAACACGAAACCTTCTGCATTAAAAATTAACTATTTAAAATTGTGCAACACTTATCAAATCAATTATTTTATGTTAATCCAAGCAAATCATTTAGATTAACATGATCTATTTAAACATCTATATTTAACATAATACATTTAAACAGGATTAAAATTGTGTTTTTGTGATTGTGCAGTTCATTTATTAACTTAACACAACCACAGCCATGTCTAACACAGTGAGTTTAACACAGTGAGGTTAACACAGTGAGTTCAACACAGTGAGTTCAACACAGTGAGTTTAACACAGTGAGTTTAACACAGTGAGTTTAACACAGTGAGGTTAACACAGTGAGGTTAACACAGTGAGGTTAACACAGTGAGTTTAACACAGTGAGTTTAACACAGTGAGTTCAACACAGTGAGGTTAACACAGTGAGGTTAACACAGTGAGGTTAACACAGTGAGTTTAACACAGTGAGTTTTAACACAGTGAGTTCAACACAGTGAGTTCAACACAGTGAGTTTAACACAGTGAGTTTAACACACAGTGAGTTTAAACACAGTGAGGTTAAACACAGTGAGGTTAACACAGTGAGGTTAACACAGTGAGGTTAACACAGTGAGGTTTAACACAGTGAGAGCAGTAGTTCACATGTCTTATATTTCCAAATGTTATAAACTATTCGCCTCCTGCATTATTAACACGCTCCCTAACAAAACTGGAGATGTATAAATGTGTTTGAAAATGAAATTCACCAAGACAGGTTTGATAAATCTGCAGAGGAGTGAAGAGTGAGTGAGAGAGGGGAGGGAGGAAAGAGAAGAGAGGGAAAAGAAAGGAGGGAGGAGGGGGAGAGAGAGAGGAGAGAGGAAGAGAGAGAGAGAGAGACAGAGGGAGGGAGGAGAAAAGAGGGAAGAAAAAGGTGAGGAAAAGAGAGAGAGAGAAGAACAGAAGAAAGAAGAGGAGAGAGAAAGGGAAGAGACAGAAGGAGGAGAAGGGAGAAAGGGAGAGAGAGGGGGGGAGGGAGAAAAGAGAAATAGAGAAAAGGGAGGAGATAAAGTGAGAGAAGGAGAAGAAAGAAAGAGGAGGGAGAAGAGAGAGAGAGGACAGGCTCCAAAGAAGAAGAGGAAAAGAAGAGAGAGAAAGGGAGAAGAAAGGAGAGGAGAGAAGAAAGGAGGAGGGGGGAGAGAAGGGGAGAGGAAAGAGAGGTGAAAAAAGAAAGAGATAAAAGGAAGGGAGAGGATGAGTAAAGAAGAGGGGTTTTGGAGGAGAAGAACCAAAGGATGGGGGGAAGGAAGAGAAAAGAGAAGGGTAAAGAAGAAAGGGAGGAAGGGAGTAGGGGGGGGAGAAGAGAAAGAGAAAAAAAAGGGAAAAGGAATGAGGGAGGAAGAGAAGAAAAGACATAAAGGAGGAGGGGGGAGGGAGAGAGAAAGAGGAGGGGGAGAGAGAGGAGAAAGAAAGAAGAAAGGGGAAGGGAGAGAGAAGGGAAAGAGAGGAGAAAGAAAGGGAGAAAGGGAAAAGGAGAGAAGAGAGGGAAGAGGAAAGAGAAGGAAGAAAAGCAGAAAGAGAGAGAGAGGAAAGATGGGGGAGGGAAAAAAAGGAAAGAAAGGGAGAGAGAGAAGAGAGAAGGGGAAAAAAGAAGAGAAAGGAGGGAAGAGAGGAGAAGAAGAGGAGGGAGAAAGGGAGGGAAAGAGAAGGAGAGAGAGAGAGGAGGAAGAGGAGAGAGAGGGGGGAGGGGAAAGAAGAGGAAGGAAAGAGAAGAAGGGAAGAGAGGAGAGGATAAGAGAAGAAGAGGGAGGAAAAGGGAGAGGAGAAGAGAAAGAAAAAGAGAAAGGAAAAAGAAAAGAGGAAGCGGGGGAGAAAGGAGGAGAAAGGAAAGAAGAAGAAGAAAAGGATAGGAGAAAAGAAAGAGGGGGAAGGAAGAGGAAAGAGAGGGGTGAGAAAGGAAAAAGAGAAGAAGAGGGAGGGGAGATATCGGGTTGAAGGAGAGAAGAGGGAGGAGGGAAACAGGAAGAGAGAGAGAGAGGAAGAAGAGGGAGAGAGATAGAGAGAGAGAAAGGAGGGAGAGAGGGAGAGAGGGGAGTCGTGCTGGCATCCATCCATCCACCGCAGAGCTCCTGACACCAAGCCCCAGTGTCAGGCCATTAAAAACGCAGGAGCAGCGCCGCACTCATCAATCACCCCAAACACACACACATATATACACACATACACACACATACACACATATACACACACACACACATATAACCTAACGCACTTCCACTTCATTACGATCATGTAAATATTGATGCAGGTTGTACGCCGAGCCCACACAGGGGTCAAAGTTCAGGGCATGTTCCATTTGTGAAGTCCCACACAGGGATTTGAGGCTAAATGTTTGTTTTGTCCAAGATGAGAAGACGCAACTGTCAATGTAGAGACGTTATTAAAGCCACTGTGCGTGATTTTTTACCGGCCTAAACTATTTGAAAAACACGAACAGTTCATTTTAAGTTGTTTGCACTTTGTTTCCTCTGCATAATTAGCCACGTGCTCTCAGGATGAGCGTCTTTTCACAGGCCTCACTGCTTTTTTACTCACGCTCTGTGGTACAAAGTGACCAAGTACAAAAAGTAAAAGTGCTTAACTCATCACCAAGATTTAGTCCTCACGATCTCATTTGTTCTTGTTCTTTAGAGACAGTCTTATATCTTTCTTATATCAAAATGGAGAGTAGCGTTAGTTCACTTCTTCACAATGTGTGGTCTCAGACTGGTATCGGTATCAGCAAAGTATCGGAATCAGATCAGTTTTAATAAGGAGATCATCGGTTTACATTTTGTGTTCACTGTAAGTCGCCACATTGATCTAAAACGACTTTAAAATACAATCAGGTTTAAAGTGACTTCCTGTTCCACTATAGCAGCGGACTTTCATTTACCTCGTTTTATTTTTGAAAAGTGTGTATATGGAGTTGGAGTATGATTTTTTTTTCTTTTCTCAGAATTTCTTGACTAATAAATGTGGGTGGAGATAGGGGGTAGGTGAAAACAGACATTTTCTGAGCACTGAAGCGGGACAAAAACAGGATTACTCAAAACATAAATGAATCAATTAAAGGATATAAGCACTTCTGTCACATGGTTTAAAGCTCATACAAGTTCATTTTGATTAAAGTATCTGTGAAAAAACAACAACTCTGAGGAAAAGACAAGATATTTATATTTATATTCTTTTTATATTTCTTTTTTAAAATGGTCGAGGGAGGGTTAGACCAAAGAGGAGATTAAACAATGTACAGTAAGGCGACATGAGATTAGTTTTCACAATGGATCAGGTTATGGATCAAAGACTTGGGTAATCTAGTGATCTGTCCCGAACATCATTTCATTTTTCATTTCATTTATTCATTTCGAGCACATGTTTCACGCACATCCACAGCACATCTCACAGATTTGATCCTATACAAGCTCGAAAAGGAGTAGGAAGAAGGAAAACTTATTAAGTCCCACCCCTATTTTCCATTAGAATATAACTGAATGCTTTGTTTAAACTTCCTATTCAGTTGAAAAAGAAAAAAAAAAAGAATACATATATGTGCCTATGCTCACATACATACATACATATACACACATACATACTATATATACATACACATACATACACACATACAAGCACATATACATACACAGACTCATTCAAATTCATGACAATAAATGCAGCAAAAAGGTCACGGGACAATAATTTAGATGTACAGAGTTACTATAAGTACCATGAGGCATTTTTAAATTGCAACAGAAAGAAAAACACCAACCTTCTGAACAGTTAGTATTAGGATCCTGTCCAAAGCTTCGCCCACAACCCTGCGTCACCCATGCTCACGACAATTTACCATAACTATATAAAATCATGATACAAAACAATACACTACAACTTCACAAACCTGATTCAATGTGTGTTATGATAGTGCTCTGAGGGGGAGTGAGTTAGCACGGAGAGCAAAGGGAGGGGAGAGCTCAACAGTGAAAGTGAAACGAAAGTAAAAATGTTAATACGCTGCTTTCGGAAAATATAGCATTTTTCAGCACAATCCAAGGTAACATGGTGATGGAACATGTTTTGTGTTACAGTTAAAAGTGTAGCTCATCACGTGTGGTTGACTTTAACATAAACTGAGACGAGACTTGACCTATTTGTATGTACGGGCGAGAACCGCACTAGGGTGAAGGCCCATTCTTCTGCCATCTGCTGCACCACTGAGCCCCAGTCGCCCACTGCCACCATTGATTTGAACTGGCGAGAAGTGCAACCGTTTGACACACAAGGAGAGCCATTCATTTTTGTGCCAAAACGCGGTCTAGCTAACACACACAAATTACTCCACGGCTAGCCCCAAAACACAGGAACAAATGAAGCCATAACACGGTGCTCAGAATGCATGATAATTGCCGTTACATCTGTTTGTCATTTTCCTGAACTTTCTGCCACTGCGCGAAAACAAAACCCAACTGACTAATTAGAAATAGGTTACGTGGTTAAATGTAAATGTGTCATTATTTTGTATCTGCAAGGCCAAGCGTTTCCGCGCGCTAGGCCTAATTAAAATGCGAAGTTTGTTTGCTCATAAAGCCATTGAACCTTGATGTAGCAAGCGATCTCATTAAAAACAACAGTGACGAGAACAGAGATGGATAGATGGGCCGTTATATAGGAACGCTTGGATGAAGATATGTAAAGTTGAAGACGAGGTGGCTGTCAAACCAAGCAGAGGATGAGTACAATATAAACAAGAGAGGGAGGGAGAGAGGGATAGAGAGAGGAGACAGAGAGCAGGTGGGAAGTGGCGTTGTCAACCTGTGCGTTGTCAGCGACGTGATTGGACGGTTGAGGCGTAACAGTGGAGATGCTAAGTTTGGAGCATCCTCTGACAAACAACAGGAGAGAGTTGTCGCTGTCACCGTGACGACCAGACAAAGATGGCAGCCGTCACAAACGCAGTGGAGTCCCCTGAAGTCTAAATACACGGAGGCAGTTGATAAGGAACAACTTTAGTTTGTGAGTGTGGTTTCCCCGAGGCCCATGTATCACACTCAGCCAATGTGGGTAATTATAACAATTCTGGACCATTGACTAGATTTGGACATAGCTAACCTACTATTTTTTATTTTAATTTTGTTGAAGTTTAAGTTTTCATTTAACTTCCTGGTTGGACACGGGCAGCAGGTATGGCATATGTATAAAGATCATTTCATAACTGTCAGCTGGCACCTATAATGTTTTAATAAACTTGACTAAACTGCACAATATGTATGATTTGGCTAATAAAAATAAATTACAACAGTTTTATTTTGTTAAATGTAGGGTTAAAATTCCTTCCTTGTGCTTATTTGGACGGAGTTTTCTGTGTTGCGGACATAGGTAGAGGGATTCAGTTTTAGGTCTCACCTTTTACTTCCTGTATTTTCGTACTTTTCTTCTCAACTTTTTTTCCACAAACTTCCACTGAACTGATGTAAAAGAATGATACATATTTACCACAGGAACTATCCATAGACTGTATAATTAATATAACCTGTTAGCGGCCGCGTTCCATATAGGAAGTGATCATGGCGCGCTTCTGGTTCCATCAACTCTGGCTCCAATTTTCACTTAACATTGGAAAAACTGTCGGTCCTCTCTCAGTATGTGCTGCTGTCAGGCTGTCATTTTAGGTCTTAAAATGTTCGTATTAAAACCCGCTATACATGATCCAAAACTCAAGATATGAACATTAATAACAGACAAATCAGGCGCCTTCTTTCCTCGACATCGCTTCCCGCTAGCGTTAGCAACAGTAGTTTATTTACACAGGTTGTTTAAGCGCCTGCTCTCTGCTGCTAACTCCAGAGGTGCGTGGAGAGAGGGGCTTTACATTCAACATTCCACCAACTTCCACCTGATGTAAAGAAAACTGGCCCCATTGGCTCTATGGCTTGCTATGATACTAACCTGTTGCGGCCGCGTTCCAGTCGTAAGTGATCAATATGAAACTCTGGCTCCAGATTCACTTTACATCAAAAACTGTCATTTCCCTCTCTCGTAGATGTCTGCTGTAGACAACTTTCGATAAAATGTTCGTAATTAACCCGCTCTAATCCAAACTCAAGATATGAACATAATAACAGACAAATCAGGCGCCTTCTTTTCCTCGAATATTTAGCGTTAGCACAGGCATTAAACTTTTTTAGTTTAGTTATTAGTCAAAAACACCTTCACAACATTTGCTTATCTCCATGGAGATATGCAAGTTCATTGAAATACAGTGGAACATTCGAGACCACACATGTCAAACTCAGGCCCGGGAGCCAAATCTGGCCCGTGGTGTAATTATATTTGGCCTGTGAGATCATATGAAATGTGCATTAGAGCTGGCCCGCCGGTATTTAGCACGCGCCTCACTAATACTACAAATCCCAGAATGCTTTGCTAGTGCGCTGAAGTCGAGACCAGCGAGCGCCCCTCCTTTTCTGTTGACACTCGTTAGCGACCAAGCTACTGTTCACCTTGAATTTCTAATATGTTTGTAATATCAAGCTTGAGTTGTTCCAAATTTTGGAGCAAAACTAAAGTTGTTTCCATATGATAAGATTAAACATTACACATCAGGTGCACTCAATTTTTTAGTAAATTTTGAGTTTGGCCCGTGAATTTGTCTCAGTTTTTTTTTAAATTTCGGCCCACTGTGAATTTGATTTGACACCTCTGTTCTAGCCAAAGCAATGACATCTCTATGGAGACAAGGAGAAATGTTACACAGTGCACTTTAAACTGTGTAACAACAACAGCAACACACAACTAAATCACGCTTGACGAGCTCGACACATCGGATTTTAACCCTTTCAAACACAGTTTTCCTATATAACAGTCAGTAACACCTTAGGTTACATAATTATAGAGCAACTTAATGGACCAGACCAGTCAAACTATACCTCAAGGCTTTTAATATTAACATTTTCACGCCTCAGTCTTTCCTCTTAGAGTGGTCACTTTTGGGGTAATTGTTGGGTTTTGGACACTGGTGGAGGAGTGTGGGGCGGCAGCACTGTATTCTTCGCCGTGACAACTTGAAGTGTAGGTGCCACACCGCTGCCAGCCCCTGTACAGCACGGGCACTACCCCTCCCCCTCCTGGCACCTGCTCCTCCTCTTTACGGCTAAATATGCCACCACGAGTAGGCGCGTGGCAGCCTTTCAAATATGACTCAGGAAGTACGGGCCAATTGGCAAAACCACGTCTCAAAATGATATCATGGATTCTTGGAGCGATGTCTTTATTAAGCTTTGAACCTTGTCCAAAAATAATCGAACTGCCCCCAAAAGTTTTACCCCTCCCTCATGTTTAAAAGCCCTCAGCCGTAAGACAAACACGTGAATATGTGGGAAGCACGAGGAGTATCTCTATTATTCTGAACTGTAAAGTACATGAGTAATGAACAGTACAACCTGAAGGATTTTTACTGACTATAGCTGTAAGGACAGAGTCTAAGAAGAAAAAGCTCTTTTGAATATTTAAAGTGTTTATTGAAGTAACACAAAGTACTCACAATGTTGAAATGTCCGCCCTGTGTTTTCTCTGCTTCCTCTCATCAGCCAAAACAATCTGTAGGTTTATTCTGCTCATGACTGACTCACACTGTTTTAATCTGGCTCATTCCAACTGGTAGATGTAGTACTCTCAGATGAGTTCTACATATTACAGTCCTACATACTGCAATCAGGGCCTCTCTGAACTCCAGGCTGGGCCCTATCGCACAGAGAGAAGAGGACAAGATGGATCCTCGTGAGTTTGTGAACTCACAAAATATCACAATTCTATCTTGCTGTATATAAGACAATAAGAAAATAAGACTTTTTCGTCTCTGAATGGAAATTTGTCTTCAGCATTTGACACATTCTTCAATACTGTCACAACTGTTCAAACAGGAGAAACCACAGTATCTAGAAGAGCATGTTTGTATAATTTAACTAATACTCCCTCCCTTAGTCTAATAAAGTGCTTTTCTAAACACTCAAAGTCGCTTTACAATTTAATTAATTATGAATTCAGTCTACACACAGTAGTATAAGATACTATTGCAGCCACAGCTGCCCTGGGGCAGACCTTTCTCATACAGAGCTATATAACTGTGTAACACCGTGTGCACTGAATGTACCTCATGTATTTGTGCAATATTGTGTAATTCCTCTGGGGCTCTTATGAGAAACAGACATTTCAAAGCTTCTCGCCCCCATCCCGAGCAGCAGATCAGCCTATAGACCCCACCTCTTCTCCTGCGATTAACCAGACCACGGAGCAAAGTGTCACTTAAAGTCCCGCCGCGCTGTTCTGCTGGGATTGTGGCGCTGTTTGTCTTTTTAAAATCTACAACAGCGACTGGGCAAATGAACCTAGTGTTCGATGAATAAAACAACAGGGGAGGGCAGAGGAGGAGCGGGGAAAGCCTCTCGCGCTCGGATCATTTCAGGAACAGCAGGAAACCAGCAGAGACCAGATTGGAGCCGACGGAGCGGGTTTTGGACTCACCTGAAGACGGGGAATAACAGTGCATTTGTAACGTCACGGGAGGGAGGCTGGGACTTAGCACAAACACTTAAGAAATGGGGTTTTAGATTTTAAATACAAAGTTCAACTGCACTGTGCAACTTTTGTGATGCAGAATCCTCACATGTTTGTCTACAGGGTGATGTCTGGAATGTTCCACACTGTGGCATTAAACTTATCTATCTTACATTTATACAATTACAGGTGGTTTTATTGCTCAAACATATTATGAAAAACATGGATTGTTACTACTGAGTCTGGTCAGCTTTACATTTATACACCTGGACTAAACCAGGACTAAACCTGGACTAAACCTGGACTAAATCTGGACTAAACCAGGACTAAACCTGTACTAAACCAAGACTAAACCAGAACTAAACCAGGACTAAACCGGGACTAAACCGGGACTAAACCAAGACTAAAAGTGGACTAAACCAGGACTAAACCAAGACTAAACCAGGACTAAACCTGGATTAATCCAGTATTAATGCACTATGTAACAAGTGTGATGGAGGGTCCAACTCCAGCTTACATCCAGGGAAAAAGATATTGCATTGCCTGGAATATTCCAAGATAAGTCCAAAGAGAAGATTCAGAAAATAATACGATATTAAATGGGGAAAAATAATTTACCATAATGATAGAATTAGCTAACACATAATAAATAAAAATGTAGCCATAAATCCGTTTGGAGCAGTTGCCATGGTAAATGGGTTTAATCTATCACATTTGGGCTGTGATTTGGTAACTATGATGTGCACAGCTTTGATTTGGCAATGTCACTGCACAGCTTTGACCAAATGTGCAAATCTTTACAAAGCAATTAGAAAATTATGGGTATTGAACAAATGCCACACACCATTAGGCACTATAATGGCCTGGTAACATCTGATATAGTCACACTTAGCTTGACCCCATGCTAGGGTTGCCAAAAATATCGTAAATCCGATATTAATCGAGCATCAAAACTAGATACTAAAAAGTCACATTCACAGGACAGAAATGAACCTTTAGAATGATCCTGAGCTGCATCAGAACAAGTATAAGACACATAGACTAGTATACACCCATGGACCACTATGAACCTACTGGACGACTGAGGTATTACACAGATATAAGACACATGGGAATAGAAATGAAAGTACTACCATTTAATGTTGTCTGTGTAATCCCTCAGTCGCCAGGTCTGATCCACAGCAAAAGACAAAGTTTAAATCTGTCAAATGGACAAATTGTTGTAAGAGTGAAAACGTTTCTTCAGTTCTGGTCAGTTTGCTGGTGGACATGTCTTACATCTGTCTGAAGGGGGGAGCTAACTATACTGAAACTGTAAAAAGCTATTGTCTCCAGTTTCAGCTGAAACTACCCTATTCAGACCTTAACGGCCCTGCGATTGTTCTTGTTGTTCTAGGTTTGAGGATGGAGTTGTAGATGGGGGAGATATTATGTCTCTCCCCCATTCCTGTTTAAGGAAGAATTGTCTTTCCTAACAAAAACTTCTTAGCTTCTTTAACTCCCCTTTCAAACCATTTCTTTTCTCTGGCTAAGATCTGAACTTCACTATCTTCAAAGGAGTGGTTAGTGTCTTTGAGATGGAGATGTACAGCAGACTGGGGTCCAGAGGAGCTCTCATACTGGTGTTCATTCTCTTATGGAGTAGCGAAACGTCTTCACTCCTGCAACGATTTGTCCTGTTGACAGATTTAAACTTCATCTTTTACCATTTAATGTTGAAAATCACTTTCTATCGTTTAAAGAAAGAGTGTTTTTAATTCTCATCGATATCGAATTGGTATTGAGTATCGAGTTTATTCCTTACCGTAAAAATAGAGCTGGAAATGTTTGTATCGTAACACTACCCCCTACTGGACAATCTGTCTGTATAATGATTCTATTTTGTAAACTTGTCCAAAAGGCATGACAAAATTGCAACTCAAGTCTAAAAATAAAACAAAAGTACACCATTGTTGTACCTGTAACACTACAAGTAACTCAGTTTTGACCCTACATTGGTACAAGTTGTTCCGGTTGTCCAATTAGGTCTTTACATTTCTCTCCTATAGGTTGTCTCGTTTTGGCTGAAAAACCTCTCCACTACATGGCAACCAATCTGGCAACAACATGAGGTCATTAGTCCACAGAGAGGTTTGGTCCAAGTGACATTTTGGTCAGTCATTTCTCACTAATGAATATGTTTTGTGTCTGTCTAAAAAGCTTCATTGCGGGTTTTTATCTGGAGAGTGCAGGCGACGCGGAGGTGGATCGTACAGGGACTGACAAACAAGCTGCCAATAAGATGGAGAGGGCAGGGAAGTCCCATCTCTGAGCTGATATTAATATGTCAAACACACCGGGAATGTGAGGAGAGCAAAGCGAGCATGGTGCAACTCACATGTGAGCTGAGACAATGGGCTCGTACGATACAGGCTGTGTGGTCACCATAGACTGGATATATAAATAGCTAACCTGCTAGCCGCTGCGTTTGAAAGAGGAAGTGAGCATGGGCGCGCTTCCGGCTCCATCCATCGGCTCCAATTCAGTTTCTATTGAAAAACTGTCTCCTCTCTCTCTGCCGCTGCTGTCAGATTCATCACTTTGCTCTTAAAATGTTCATATTAACCCGCATACATCAACATATGAACATTAATACCGGACAAATCAGGCGCCTTCTTTTCTCGAGTTTGCTCCTGCAAGTGTTAGCGACAAGTTTGATTGGTAGCGTTGTTAAGTGCCCCCGGCCTGTTAAAACAAAGATGCAGGCGGGAAGGGGCGTTTCCTTAACCCTTTAAGGACTGAGCTCACTATAGACCAGTACAGCTCACCTAGACTTTGATTCTTTTTGTATCCATAAAAATCATGTTAAAGGGAGTATCAGAATATACTGCATTTTTCACACAACTATCTCTATTTTACATATGCATCTGTATTTTTTATTTGACGCATTGAATAAGCGGCTGGGAAAATCCCCGCGGCTCCTGCGCTCTCATTCGTCATCTTCGAGGGACAACAGAGGCTTATTACTGTAAGGACGTTAAAATATCTAAAGAGCCCCATGCCTCTGCTCTGAGACACCGTTTGAATTTACATGAAGCACAATTGTTTGCGGAGTTATGGTAATAAAAAGTCTGCAACCACGAGTCTATCGGCGACGATAACACCCGACGCTTAAGGGTTAAACAGCCTCGCTCTGGATTGGCTCTTTGGTTCCTGTGGTTCTCACAGTCGAATTCCACATATGGAACTTGGCTTCAGATTCACCCCCCTAACCGCTCGAACCTCGATGAGCTTCATTTAACTGGAGTCGAACACTGTGGGTGACGTTACACTCACTCAGTCACTTCTTTACAGTCTATGATTGACACGTGTCCTGTTTGATCCTGCTTCAGTCTTGAGACTTGACTTGAGAATAGAATCTTCAATCTAATGTTCTGTAATGTCACTGTTTGTTTTCTCATTCAATGACAATTAAGGAATCAATACTTAAATAGATTATAGCGATATAGCAGACACGAGCAAAACGGGTCTGCTTTAAAGGTGCTGTTTTAGTTCATTTTAAACTGTTTGCACCCTTCCAAATGTATTGCCATTAGTTTATAAGCACTTTTCACATCTTTCAATGGCCAGGGCAGAGTTTCAAGTCATGGTAAAACTAACTAACATTGGCATGCTAATAATGCACTTCCTGCTTCACAGACATTAAAACACTTTATAATTAGATACAGACAGCAGACATCTGTTATATTTTCACCCTGAGAGCTGCTTTTGCCATATGTCTATACTAAGGCAAAACAGATTTTACTATTACAGATGTAAAATTACAAATGTAAAAAAAAATCAAGAGTAAACATGTACTGAAAGCGGTGTCGTATTTGACCCACTGACTCGCTGTACCAGGGGTCTTTGTGGCAGACGTAGTGGTCCGTCTGGTGTTGGTGGACAATAATTAGCCCTGCACTGGGCCATATGCGTTATTCATTTGTGTAGGAGGAGGTTTGGCCAAAGGAAAACCTGAACTCCATGTGATTGCTTCTCTGCTCGCCTCCTCCAAATCAAGTGGTTTTGTAATATATTAGCATAAACAGCCCTCAGAGAATGGGGATTAGAGCTAAACATGTAGCTTAAAAGGTGCACTATGTCACATTTCAGGGTCCATCAGATCGACACTCTGAATCCCTGTGCGTTTGCTTCCTTTTCCACATCATTACACCAGGTTTGTGAAGTCGTAGTATATTGTTTTGCATCATTCTTTTGCATATTTATGGAAAATTGTTGTGCAGGGGCATGGGTGATGGAGGCTGGGGGGCTGAGGTTTGGATGGGATTGTACAGCTAACCGTATGGAGGGTTCGAATAGAGCTTGGGACAGATCACTAGATTACTCAAACTTGCATGGACAGCACATAAAACCACTTTTTTAATGAGGGAACATTATAACAAAGTGAGCTCCAAAAAGTAAAATTTGCATAATATCCTCTCTTTAATTGCATTTTAGTGAAATTAGCAGTTTAACCTGTCATCTAATATCTAAATCGATATGTTTTCTGTAATAAATAACAATCTAGCTAGCAAAGTTCTGTTTTATAAAGTATCCATGGATCCTAGCTCATTTGTTTTTTATCTAACAATGTGAATTTACACTTTTAAAAGATTCACTATATTTCTCAGGCAGTTCTCCAAAAGGCAGACAAATATAGATTGATCATCAGAGACCCCGGGCTAATAAAGTGTTTTGGATGGCTCCTCTGTGCTGTAATAACATGCCCTGCGAGCTTCGGTTCATACACAGATCCAGTGCCAGCGCTGATCGAGGCTGGCACAAGCGCCTTTAAAGGAGCAGATTAAACACACGAAGAGCACATGGCACCGAGTCAAGTGCTGAATCAAACCGTGGCTGGAGTTCAGTCAAAGGGCTCACGAGTGCTCGCTGTGCGCTGTTTTAGCTGTAATGATGGAGGTACGGAGCGAGTACGGCCGGTGTTTGTGAGCGTTTGTTAAAGGTAGAGTATGCAACTTTCTGGAGGTTCGGTCAAAGGGATAGCGAGCGCTTGGTATTTGCTGGTTTCAATTCAAATTTATTCATATCACGCTAACATTTGGATAGGATAGTATTGCTGACTGTGATGAGGGTTCGAATAGCACCCGGGTGATTACTCATAGATTACTCAAACATGCATGGATTTTTTTTTTTTTTTTAATTGAGGAAACGTTGTTGTAAGAGTAAGTAAACTCCAAAAAGTAAAATTTGCATAATACCCCCTCTTTATCTATGTTTTAGTGACATTAGTAGTCTGTATTAGGGGTTAGAGTCCCTGGTGAGGGTAAAAGTCCCTCACGAAGAAAGGTTCCGTGTTCAGGTTAAAGTCCTGATAGTAAAACAGGTTAAAGTCCTCTATACAGGTTTGAAATTTTGAATTGCATTGTTTTGATTTGTGTGATTTCAGTGTCTTTCTTATTCTGTTCAGCATTTACCTTGTGTCCAAATTGTGCTATACAAATAAACTTGCCTTGCCTTTCTGGAGGTGGCATGTCGCCTGCATGATTCCGTGGAAATATAAAGTTAAAACAATACTTCGGAACATTCTCCATAGAGATAGATACGTCTTATGCCATACTGTGGAATATTGTAGCCAAAGGAACAACATTTCCATGGAAACAATCAGGTGAGCCCTCCACCAGGTCAAATAAGAGTCAGGTTTGTGGAGGTGCAAGCCCAGTCACAGTAAAGGCACACATTTTTCAGTGCAATAAACACAGCCAACTTAGATTAAAATGTACATACTGTAGCTTTAAAAGATTTATTTTCCTTTAAGAGTAAAATTCTGACACCACGTGACTTAAAGGTTTGGGAATGTGTGGGAAATTGAATTCCTTACCTCCCACAATGGTAAGGAAGTAACACTGCACTAGCATTTTATCCTATTCATGGGTTTCAAGCTATGGCAATGGTCCATTAGTGGAAATATTATATCTTTGAATGGGGAAAAGTCTTAAAAAATACTTCAAATCTGGAAGGAATCATTTGCCTGCAACCTATAAATAGCACTGTAATAGAAAGGCAATAGAATATAAATAGCATCGTGGAGAAGTTTGCATTAATGAGGTCATCAGGTCATCAGGCAATCAGGCAGTTTATTTTGTGCAGTTGCAGTTAAATTCCTTCTTTCAGCCACTAGATGTCACCAGAACAGCCAAAACAACGCAGAACACATTCTCCAATCACTAAGCACTTGAATCAAGCACTTGAATATCAAATTGGCTTAGGACAACAACTCTGAAGTCTAGATCAAGACCCTTAGCTTTGCCATTCTAACAAGCCTGGTTTAGCGGTTAGCTCTAATCTAGCATTAGCCTGAGAGCACCATCTGCTTAACCACACGTTTGGAGGAAGTTGAAAGGCAATCATCGCCACAATTTATTAGCATTTGTCCATTTAAATAGCTTAGCGGCCGCGGCAATCTGCAGAGGGCACCTTCAGCAATCAACAGCTGCCACGCGAGGTGCATTGTGGGTAGCCGCGAGAGCCGAACAATGCGGTTAATCCAAGAAAAAAAGGCAGGATTCCAGACAGTAGTGCGGTCTCTATTTGCTATGCACAGGTTTGAATAAGTGCTTCATTTAATCATAATTGATGGAGGGGCCATTTTGGAGTTGAGGTGCAAAGTACAGCGACACAAGATTCGCTCCTCTGCCTGCTAGCTTTTCTCCACTCCTCTCCTGCAGGATTGTATTTTGTGCTTGACTGAATTAGGTGATCATTTTTTATCTTACATGCGGCGCTGGCTTGTGGGAGTTTGGAGCCGGGAAGCGAAAATTGGAGGGGTAGAGGAAGTTGAACATTTATCGCGTGCCGGGGTTAATCTCCTGAAATGGCGCGGATTTGGTCGGAGGAGAGGGAAAGCACAAAATCCACGCTAGCACACTCGCGGAAAGCTGTATTACCCTCATCTTCCTCCCCTCTTCATCCTGACTTACTGAGAGGAAGAAAAAAGTCAAGCCTTAGCCGCTTCGACACTGGTGACAAGAAGCAATGCATAAATTAAGGGACAGACTGTACCATCATTCACTTTGGGATGTGCTAATAATCCGCGGTGTTGTGCGATCATCGTTTACGGTTGGTGAGAGTAAGCTAGCACCTTTGAAGGAGTGTTAGGGCCGTAGCAACAGATTGTGTGAAATGTTTACTACATGATCTCATCACAAGACACCGGGGATGCGAGACCCGAGATGTCGTCAAAAGCGAGACAATGTCATATGGACAGCTGAAATATAAACAAGGTAAAATGTAAAATGGATCTTAAAACATGTTTTCACAAAGAGCAAAGTCAGATTCGTGAGTTTAGCTTCCTTCTTCTGAGTAATGTTTTGAAGACTTTAGTTTTGCCCATTCAAAATATAACATTTTCTTTAGAGATAGACCGATATATCGTTTTGCTGAACACTTCAATGCAAAGAACCTGGTTTAGTCCTGGTTTAGACCTAGTTTAGTCCTGGTTTAGACCTGGTTTAGACCTGGTTTAGACCTGGTTTTGTCCTGGTTTAGACCTGGTTTAGTCCTTGTTTAGCCCTGGTTTAGTCCTGGTTTAGACCTGGTTTAGTCCTGGTTTAGTCCTGGTTTAGACCTGGTTTAGACCTGCTTTAGTCCTGGTTTAGTCCGGGTTTAGTCCGGGTTTAGACCTGGTTTAGTCCTGGTTTAGTCCTGGTTTAGTCCTGGTTTAGACCTGGTTTAGTCCTGGTTTAGTCCTGGTTTAGACCTGGTTTAGACCTGGTTTAGTCCTGGTTTAGTCCTGATTTTCATCTTTGGTATTTGTATTTGCTGTATTTGTCAGTTCCCTCTTGCCCTTGTTAGTACAGATTTATTTTCGTTGTAGTCCAAGAATAGACCTGGTTTAGTCCTGGCTTAGTCTTAGTTTAATCCAGCCATTTTTCTAGTTTAGTCTTTTGTGCAAACACTTTTTCCTAACTTAGTCCTTCCTGTGTTGCTACCTAATCCACGCTGGGCCAGATTTATCCCCTTTGGAAGTTTGATAGTTGATCATTTCATTAGACGAGCCAAGTACTGAACACCTCTCATCATAACTTATTTTTGGGCCCTTTTCCAGCCAACTTTGTTCTTGTCTGAGCAGGTGTCGACACGTTCTTTTCCCTTTATATCTTCACACATTTACAGGTTCAAAAGCCCTCACCACATTCAAATGTCAAGCCTTTATGTCTGATTGGCCTCCAAATGTCAAGTGGCCTGCACTTTAATCAACTTTTATGGACAAGTTTGTCAAAGTTTGGGCTCAAAGATCTACGGATCGAGGAAGACATCGCGCCCCTTTTGAATTCTGGCTTTTAAGATGTTTTTAACTGGAAAAAAAGTGCCATTCGCGATCACGCCACGTAGCAAGCATTTCCATCACACCTTACAACACGTCTGGGGGCATTTCTGTGCAACCACGCTGCGTACCTTTCCTGAACATCGCACCAACATTATATTAAGTGGATTCGCGTCGGTTGATTTATACCTGCACTTTATGGCATTTGCAAATGACTAACCCTGTAGTGGCAGAGTAATTCCAAGCTGTCATATTTGTCTTTTGAAAGCGGTTACAAATTATCAAGTTTGTGCTGAAAAGAAATCCGTCTCCAGTTTTTTTTTTGCTTATTTTAGACCCGAGGAGAGCAGTCTGCCATGTTGAATTCATACATTTATTTGTCCGTAGCCGCGACAGGTGACAGTATGCTCATTCTACCTCTTGCTTTTTTGACGCAGGACCACCTTTTTTGCCAATAGCCACCCCCAAACCATCAGCCCTCCATCATTCGCTCCCCTCTTTCTTTGACTCTCCTCTTTGGGCTGTCAGTATTGCTCCGGTTGTCATCTCGTGGGACAGGAGAAGGGTAATTGGAGTAGGAGTCTCTAGCTGTCGGTGCGTGTGTGTTGGTTGGACAATGCAGTTTCGTGGCAGATGTAACTCAACACTTTTTTTCGCTATCTGCTAATGAGGCCGTGACGGTGGAAGAGGAGAGTGTCCCCAAATGACCCCTGAGTACCCCCCCCTACCCCCGGGACCCTCTGAAGTCAAGAGAAGCCAAGCAGGTGTCAGTCAAATAGGAGATCTCAGGCCACAAAGAAGGTCTATAGAGGGACTTATAAGCTGGCAAAACTCATTCAGTTCAATCAATAAGATGTAAATGTACTAGGGTTGTCAAAAGTATCGAAAATCAGATACTAATCGATACTAAAACTGTTATCGAAACTACTCTTTTGAGCAAGTATCCATGGACCACTATGGAACCAACTTGGACGACTGAGGGATTACACAGATATAAGACCACATGGGAATATAAAAGACAGTCCTACCATTTAATGTAGAAAATCTCATTCTATTGTCTAAATAAAGAAGGTTTTTAATCATCATCGTGGCATCGGGATCTGTGTTCCGTTTGTATCGAAATGGAGTTTAACATTTTAGTATCGCGCGAACAGACGCAACTAGGTCCTTTGTTACTTCGAGATGAAAGTCCTTTATAACACGGACAAAACTGACTGATACTTTTAAAACGTGTTACTATGAAATGTAAAACAGTCTCGTAACGTTCTTTCAGCTGTCGCCTCCTTAAGCTAAACTTGCTCTGAGCGCACGAGGTCAACAGTATCATCGCTCAGACCGTCGTGTACTATCTCTTCTCTCATTATCTACCCCTCCACACTCCCCCCACCCCTCATCCCCCTTCCCCTCTCCGTCCCCCCTCAGGCAGGACCCTCTTGTAATGTGCAGTTGTCTCATTAACGCGTCATGTCACTTTCGTTTAGCAGATATTCGGTGCATTCTCTGGCCTTTTCCCCAATACAACCTTCTGGACCGCTACAGAATAACCAATGATTTGCCTATGATTACATTACAACAGTGGAGTTTGAGTAAGAGGAGTGACGATGTCCAATCTTATCTCAAAGGTGAAGTGTCTAACATGCCGAGATACGTGTCAGGTCTGTGGAGAGGCGACCCCGCGACTGTCAAAATAATGTTGTTTTTTTTTTTTTGCAGTTATAACATCTGTAATTGGATAAATGCAAGATACAAAAGTTGAACGCCTCACTGCAGACCATTCCAAAGTAACATCTCAGTTCTTTCTGTAAAAAAATCTAAATTTGTGCCTGTTTATTTCAGAATTAATGCGTTTTCTGCTGCAATAAAAAATACATGCTACTCCCATAGTAAATAGGACAAAAATGCGGCATTGTAAATATGTTATGAGGGTACTATATTTTCATAATTGGAGTTTAAAAAAAAGTTATTTTCTGAGTTTATTTTCACTGGGAGTTTAGCTGATACCCAGTGTTCGTTGACGCTGGAGGGACTATGTCTCTCTGCGGGCCTGGATACATCTCAGTCCCACTGGAGGAGCTGGAGGACGTGTCTGGGGTGGGGGAAGTCTGGGGAGTCCCTGCTCAGACTGCTGCCCCCGCGACCCGGCACCGGATAAGAGGAAGAACATGGACAGATGGGTGGGTTCAGTTAATAATGACTTATTGTATTTATTTTCTTTAAACCACTGATATTTGATATTTTATTTAAACTTTCTTAACTTTGTTTTGGATAATACCGTTCTAAGCGAGGCAAGTTTATTTCTATCGCACAATTCATACACACAGTAATTCAGCTTTACAAAATAAGAAAGACATTAAAATCAGACAAATCAAAAAATACATAATCACAAATAATTATCATAAAATTAATATTAAAACAGAAAAGTGCAGAATATAAACCTTTCAGTCATATGCACAGCCAAAAACTGTTTTGAGTCTGAATTTAAACATTGTCACAGCAGAGGCCTGTCTCTCATCTTCAGGAAAAAGGTTTTAGTTGCATAAAACTGCTGGTCAACTGCCTGTCTGACTCTGATAGGCAGGGCCGGCCCAGACTATAATCAGAATAAGTGGCTGCTTAGGGCCCCAAGGCCAGCAGAGGGCCCCCAAGAGCCCAAACATTTACATTGAAAATAATATATCAAGTTTTACTGGCGGGCTTGTGTGTTTACAGCAGCCTAAATATTCCTCTAAAACAATGAGATTTGTTTTATATCTATAGCAGCAAAATATCTGCTGCTGCTACATGTGTTTTTGAGTCGGGCAGAGGTGAGGGCAGCAGAAATCTTGAGCCCCCCCCTTATATGTTTGTGTTCTGTTCTTGTGACTGTGATAATTGTGACAGTCTGGATGTTTTCAGTCTGATGTTGGTCAAATAAACACAAATACAACTGGTTAATGTGATGAGAGCAGAGTCATAATGTGACAAATGTGACTCACCAATAGCTGAACCAGGAGGGATCTGCTGTCGGGGGCCAAAGAAACAAATTCAGCTTAGGGCCCCTTGAAAGCTCGGGCCGGCCCTGCTGATAGAAGCCCTGAATTTGTCTATGCCGGTATTGTAAGATTACTAGGCTATATATTGGAAATCACATTATTGCCAGTACATACATAGCTATATATTTATTTTACTTTACACAAGGAACAATCAACCAATTTTCTACCTAAGAATACGATCTGATCAAACATTACTTTTATTACTGCTCTATTTTTCAATGTTGTTCAATGTGGAAATCCTCAACCAATCAGGACGCCCCATACTAGAACGTCCCGTAACTTTAGCTTTGCCATATTGACGCCGAATGCTTCAGTCTTCACTCATTACGGTGTATTGTCGAAACATATTCCCCACAGAGTCCCTCCAATTTAAGCCGGTGTTAAACGTGTGCGGTGAAGAGTTAATCTAATCACGCTCATTAGATTTGATGAAGACGAGGGATTTTCGAGAGGACCAGTCGCTGCCCTGCGCTAGCCTTATCATGGCCACATCTTAATGCACAAATGAGAAAATGTGCATTACTGTCCACAGGGAGCCATGATTATAACACTTATACAACGTGCGGATGGAAGAGCAGTGATTTCGATGCAGAATAATCGTATCTTATTTTGTGTTTGCTTTTCTTGACACATTTATATATCACCTATGCAAAATGTACATATTTTCTGCTACTATATAGAAAGTTAAAGGCAGTGTACCTCGTTTTTACTCTTAAAATGGGAAAAACAGAAGTCCAAAGTTATCCCTCGCTTATCTTATGCATTCTGAACATCCTAATTATTCACCACAATGAGTTTATAAGCACTGTTCACAACTCTGAGATCAGTGTGGAGTTTTTCAGTGACGGTAAAGCTAACAACACCAAAAAAAAACCACAAAAAAAAACCATCCTTCCTCACATTTCATAAAGAATTTTTTCTCATCTGTAAGTTTTATGAAAAAAAAAGAAAGATGCTATAAAACTTAAAAATGTAATAGATGATCCAAGTCTTATGGACAACTCCTAGTATCGTTTTTCTTTCTGCATTCCTATATAATACTCTTTTGAGGAACTGTTCTAATATGCCATAAATGTTGTATACCTTTATTATTAATTTAAAAAAAAAAAAAAAAAAAAACTTACCATGCTAATGCGCACTTCCTGATTATCGGACAATGTTTTAGTACCAGTTCAAATCTGGTAGCACACATACATTTTCTTTGGTGGTACTTGATATAACAAATTTGAGAATGCCAAGCTCATAGGTTAAGAATTTTTCAGTCTCCTTATGAGAAATATAGTAAAAAAAAAAAGTGTGGTATAACTTTGATAAGCAGAGAGAAAAGAAAAAAATACAACATTTAATGAACAATTTAAAGGGCAAATATTATGCTGTTTTCTGATGTATTATAATGTCATTTCCTCATCAAAAACAAACCTGGACTTATGCAAATTGTGTCTTATTTTGTTTCACTGACACATGTTTTACATCCAAATCCTGCATATTTAGGCTGAGTTCTTCTCTCAAACTGAAAACACTCTGTTCCACCTTATGATGTCATCATGTGGTAATACAGGAAGTGCTCCACTGTCTTTTTAAACTCCACTCACCTGCACTAGGCACAATTATCATTTGGATAATTTCAGCTCTGAAATTGCAAATCTCTATTGAACAAAAGGTAAAAGGAGCTTGAAAACTACCACTTCATGACATCACAAGGTGCAACAGAGCATTTAGAGTGTTGGAGATGTAACAGACTAATAATAAAGTGTTACTCAAACATATGAATGAAACAAAACCCAACTCCAGGTCTGTTTTTGAGGAGGTAACAGCGTTAAAACATGGCTTAAAGCTAAAGAAATAGTAGAGCTATCTTGTTTTTGACACTCTAGTTTAGTTCAAAATCATCTCACTACGGGTGTAATTTTCACACTACAGAAAAATATATTGAAAAGTGCAGATGTAATGTGTGTAATTCAAACCTTCACAGTTGTAATAGGCTCGGTATCACAGTCACCAATTCACTTACAGTCTGAAGAGGTTTACAGAAACACAATGCAACAGCAGTTTAGGCAAATTAGTTTCAATTGTCTCCACAAAGTGAATTAAAGGCATATTGCAATTGAGTTAACGCGATTAGACGAGAAATATTACACCCTCACAGAAGCAAGGCCCGCAGGCTCGCACAAGTACAGCCGTTTGGTGCAGCGTTTTGATCTGCACATTTCAACATTAGCGGCTTACAGAAGACACTGGGAGACACTTCAAATACAACAGTTTGAGTTGAAGAAAAATACTCTGCTTTTGGTTCAATGGCAAAAGGAACAGCTCTTATACTATAATAATGTACATACAAGATACTGCACTGATCTGCAGACAACCTGTGTCCACACAGGACTACACCGGGACTAAACCAGGACTACACCAGGACTACACCGGGACTAAACCAGGACTACACCAGGACTACACCAGGACCACACCGGGACTAGACCAGGACTAAACCAGGACTACACCGGGACTAAACCAGGACTAAACCAGGACTACACCAGGACTAAACCGGGACTAAACCGGGACTAAACCAGGACTACACCAGGACTACACCGGGACTAAACCAGGACTAAACCGGGACTAAACCGGGACTACACCGGGACTAAACCGGGACTAAACCAGGACTACACCAGGACTAAACCGGGACTACACCGGGACTAAACCGGGACTAAACCGGGCCTACACCGGGCCTACACCGGGACTAAACCGGGACTAAACCGGGACTACACCAGGACTTCACCGGGACTAAACCGGGACCGGGAAACCGGGACTAAACCGGGACTAAACCGGGACTACACCGGGACTAAACCGGGACTAAACCGGGACTAAACCGGGACTACACCGGGACTAAACCGGGACTAAAACCGGGACTACACCGGGACTACACCGGGACTAAACCGGGACTAAACCGGGACTACACCAGGACTAAACCAGGACTAAACCGGGACTAAACCGGGACTAAACCGGGACTACACCAGGACTAAACCAGGACTAAACCAGGACTAACCAGGACTACACCAGGACTAAACCAGGACTAAACCAGGACTAAACCAGGATTGAACCAGGTCTTCACTGATCCTAGGCTGAAAGACCCCACAGGAGCTGCTGGAGATGTTGTGATGTAGCGTTCAGAATTGAGCTATAATAAAGAATAAGGATCTGGCAACCCAAAGTGAGACAGTCATTCTGTACAGGGATTTTTGTCTGTCCAGTGTTTTTGTGGATGTAAATACATTTTAGATAAAACAATTTACTCCCTTAAAACTTGTCAAAACTTATCTGAACCTTCAAAATAAGTTTTTTTCCACTACAGACATGTATTTTTTTTTCTGTGTTGTAAACATGACACACGTGGGCGGTGCAGTTAATTGTTGTGTATGTTAGCTTTGGGCTTGTGGGTACAATTAGCATTTGTAGCTGGTCAGCAGAACCACATAAGCTAAAGTTAGCGGTCAGTGATGTATACACATGTACAGCTATGTGCGTGGTCCTGCTCCACTCGAATCAATGAGAACACGGCTTCAGCCCACAGCCTTTTAGTCCGGGAGCGGCGGCCATCTTGGATCCTAATGGTCCGTCTGACACACGCTCGGGGATTTCACGTCAGTTTGTCTCGATGACGGTGCGCGGCGGAGGACAAATCAATAACACACCGAGCGTTAAGACCCCAGCGACCGTTTAGAGACCCCCCCCCCGTCCCCACGTCCCCACTTCACCCCCGCCCCCCCCCTCCACCACGCAGGCACTTTCACAGGTTTGGACGTTTGACATAAATTGTGTTGCCAAGTCTGCTTTTTTGTTACTGAGAAACTTGAGTAAATAAGGCTGGCTGCGAGCACCAGTCGAGCAAATACAAAGAACTCTACAGGGTAAAAAAGTAAAAGTATCCGAAAAGATTCTTAAAAATGTACCACAGCCATCTCCCCAGAACTGAAAATGAAAGGATACGATTCACTATTACATGTACTCTCAAGATTTCTGAATTGACAAGCAAAGCGGGTTTCTTTAAAAAAAATATAATATATAGTAAAGTAGTATAAGAGCTGGAACAGTACTACTGACTTCTATTTGTAATAAACGACTCACCGTCCCACTCAACCGCCGACCCTCTGAACCTGCTCCGACACGTTTCCCATGGAGAATGTGCCACCTGCGCGTGTCCTTGGACATGTTCTTCATTTTATTTCAGTCATAAAATATAAAAAGGCATCAACAGTGTCGTTAAGTTAAACATACATGAAATTAATGAAAAGGAGCAGAAAGAAGAGAAATCTTATGTCATCTGCCCCTTTTCCAGACAATAATTTAACGCTGATGGTGACTTTGAAGCGCTTCAATGCACCACGAGCTTTGATCCACTGTGGACAGATGTGCACTTTTATGAGCGACTAAATCAGGACTAAATCAGGACTAAAACCAGGACTAAACCAGGACTAAATCAGGACTAAAACAGGACTAAACCCAGACTAAATGAGGACTAAACAAGGACTAAACCAGGACTAAATCAGGACTAAAACAGGACTAAACCCAGACTAAATGAGGACTAAACCAGGACTAAACCTGGACTAAACCAGGACTAAAACAGGACTAAACCCAGACTAAATGAGGACTAAACCAGGACTAAACCAGGACTAAACCAGGACCTAAACCAGGACTAAACTAGAACTAAATCAGGACTAAACCAGAACTAAACCAGGACTAAAGCAGGACTAAACCAGAACTAAACCAGAACTAAACCAGGACTAAAGCAGAAAGCAGGACTAAACCAGGACTAAACCAGGACTAAAGCATGATTAGGCCAGGACTAAACAAATAGTGTGTATATGGAGTCCTCGTTTTTTATGAGATTAATGTCTAGACACTGTCACGATAATCACTATACTGACTTATTGTCGGTGTACGAGAGCTGGAACAGTATTTTTTGACTATATGATTAAGCCTTATAAGGTGGAATGAATAACTTCTACAACTAAACAAACAATTTAGATGTTGCAGCTCATGATTTTATAACAATAATGTACAGTTAGAGTCATTTTTGTGGTTTAAATTGTGTTGTGTTTGTCTCAGTGGCATAAGTGCGTTTTTGTATTATCATTTATTGTCTATATTTACTTCCTTACAGTACTTTTTTACTCGTACTTTGTTACCTTCCACCGCTGCTTAAGTCATTTAAACATGCCTCCATCTTTGTGCCTCCCTGTGACTCTCTCCCTAACGCCCGTACCTGGCTGTAGCGGCGGAGCAGAAGCCCGCGGCACCGTCTATTAGCCCAGGCGCTGATTTGTTAACTGTCTGGATTAATGCGCTACATTTGGTATGGCAGACCACCTGTTCAGGCAGCTCTCCCGCTCGCTCCTAATCTGCCTCTGAGGGCGATAGTGGGTTTCTATGGCGTGATAAGACTCCTCTCCTCCTCCTCCTCTCCCCCTCTCTCTCTCTTTCCCTCTCTATCCCTCCATCTCTCCCCCGCTCTCTGCTCTGTCCAGGAAATGTGTGAGTGGTTAATTTGATCATGAGAGGCTCTTGACCCTGAGGAGCGGTCTATGCGCTGACTGCTGATGCTAATGGAGTGTGTGTCAACTCTGACTCTGCTGTCCAAAGCTTTTATCCAGGAAATAGTCCGCACCAGGTATCGGTCTCTCCGGGCTATACGCGTTTAGAAATCATTTATTCACCGTGTAGGAGAGAAATAGGAGGTGTAATGACGATGAATGAACCGGTGTCATGCTCAAGCTATTAAAGGTGCACTGTGTAACTTTTCTAATGGGGGTCCACTACGCGATTGTGTCCATGGTTACAGTATGGCATGAAACATATTTTTTGGCATTGATTTAATTATGAATAGTAGCATCATCTGTTTATCTTCATGGAAACTGAAAAGTTTAATGTTTTACTGTGGAACATTTCAGGCAAAGAAATAACTTCTCCATGGAGACAAGCAGGATGATACGTTCACACTGGCATTAAACATCAAAATTCTGTCTGAACTGAGACTAAACCTGGACTAAACCAGGACTAGACCGGGACTAGATCAGGACTAGACCAGGACTAAACCTGTACTAGACCAGGACTAGACCAGGACTAGACTAAGACTAAACCAGGACTAAACCAGGACTAAACTAGGACTAAACCAGAATTATACCAGGACTATACCAGGACTAAACCAGGACTAAACTAGGACGAAACCAGGACTAAACCAGGACTAAAGCAGGACTAAACCAGGACTAAACCAGGACTGAACCAGGACTGAACCAGGACTAAACCAGGACTAAACTAGGACTAAACCAGAACGATACCGGGACTAAACCAGGACTAAACCAGGACTAAACCAGGACTAGACCAGAACTGAACCAGGACTAAACTAGGACTAAACCAGGACTATACCAGGACTAAACCAGGACTGAACCAGGACTAAACCGGGACTAAACCAGGACTAAAACAGGACTAAACTAGGACTAAACTAGGACTAAACCAGGACTAGACCAGAACTGAACCAGGACTAAACCAGGACTGAACCAGAGCTAAACCAGGTCTACTTTTAGTCTTTGCTCTAAAACAAGATCAAACCATGAACCTGAGACAATATCCAATGCAACATTCTCTCACATAATTAACATGCACACACGTGGGTTGCAGTGTCTTGCTGAAAGGCACAACAAAAGTAAACCCTATAGTCATCTGTAGTATTTACAGTACAATGACACACAGACTGCTGCTAGCTTGTCTGTGCTGTTGCTAATCTTAAATACATAAACATTTACAAGCTGTCATCTCAGCACAGAACAGACTTAAACCTCAAGGCATAAACTCACTGTGGTGAATGAGCTGCTCAGACGCCATCATCACTCCTACATCACCAACGCTTAGAAAACTATATATATACAGGCTCCTATAGTTTTTTCAAGTTTCTTAATTTAGTTGAAGTTTATCATTTAACTTCCTGGTTGGACACGGGGAGCAGATATGACATATGTATAAAGATCATTTCATAAGTGTCAGCTCGCAATTATGATGTTAAAAAACTTGACTACACTGCACAATATCTATGATTTGGCCAATTAAAATACATGGACTGAGTTTTCTGTGTTGCGGACATAGGTAGAGGGATTCAGTTTTAGGTCTCACCTTTACTTCCTGTATTTTCGTACTTTTCTTCTCAACTTTTTTCCACAAACTTCCACTGAACTGATGTAAAAGAATGATACATATTTACCACCAGAACTATCCATAGACTGTATAATTATATAACCTGTTAGCTGCTGCGTTTCATATATGAAGTGATCATGGGCGCGCTTCTGGTTCCATCGACTCTGGCTCCAATTCACTTTACATTGAAAAACTGTCGCTCCTCTCTCTGTAACTGCTGCTGTCAGGCTCGTCATTTTAGTCCTAAATGTTTGTATTAACCCGCTCTACATGATCCTGGTGTTTTTATTTCACTACTGTCTCCGTAAATCCAGATATAAACATTAATAACAGACAAATCAGGCGCCTTCTTTCCCCGAAGTCGCCCTCGCTAGCGTTAGCAACAGGTTTGATTGACAGCATTAATAAGCAGCCGCTCCCCCCTAAACCAGCGGTGCGGGTGAGAAGGGGCGTTAACTTCAACAGCCTCGCTCCGGATTGGGTCTTTGGTTGCTATGATACTCGTGGACGGAATTCCTAATATGGAACTCGGCTCCAAATTTGACGCTATAACTTCTAGCCTCGACGAGCTTCATTTGACTGGAGCTGAACGCTGTGGGCGACGTCACACTCACTTAGTCCACTTCTTTATACAGTTTATGGTACTTTCCCATCAAACCAAGTCATAATTCAAAAAAAAAAAACAGGAAAAACAGGCATATGCACTTTAAACTAGAATACACAAATTATGAAAAATGGTACATCTCAGATCTTGTGTTACCAGGATCCGTTGTCTTGAATAAAACAATCATTAAAAGACCAAAAATCCATAATTACCAATATAGAGCACACTGGTGGCTGTTAAATATAATTGTAAGCTATATGTGGTATCCATGGAGACCAGATGTAATATTGCACTTTTTATACATACTGCAGTGGTTAACAAAGACATGTAGATAAGTGGATGGAGGTGGCGGTGGTGGTGGCGGTGGTGGGGCTCCAGGGCTCCTTTAACAGACCCAGGAGCTTCAATGCAGAGAAATGATGTGTGAATGTTCAGGGCAAGTCACTGTAAAGACGCAGTACGGGACATTAAAGGCAACATGTGAGTCTATATGTTTACAGATACGAACGCCTACGTGAGTATAAAGATGGTGGTGTTTTAGGATGTCATTGGTTTGTCATGCTATACAACTTAAAGGTGCACTTCGTAACTTTTTTTGGTGAGGGGTTAGTACTACCTGCTTGTTTCCATAGAGATGTCATTACATTACCTGAAATGTTCCACATGCTTTAAATGTATCTATACTACACAAAATGGACTCTTGTGAGCTTTAAGTCGTGTTATAAAAAACATATCCGGACTTGTGTTTTGTTTCATTCACACATGTTTGAGTGACACTTTATTATCAGCCTGTTACATCTCCAAAGCTCAAAATGCTCTGTTCCACCTTGTGATGTCATGAAGTGGCAGTTTTCAAGTTAACTACCATCTACCTTTTACATTTTGTTCAGTAGAGATTAAAAATGTATCTATATCTATGGAGCTAAGCAGGACAAACAGGATCAGTACAGACTAATTGATTAAATGCAAGATAAAAACTTGAAATGCCATACTGTGAAACATTCCACAACATCTCCTTAGACACAACACAAAGTACTTTTACTATTTGTTTCTCCTTGTCGCTCCATTATGCAGCTGGTTTGAAGATGTTCTACTTACAGATTACTGATACTTTGCAGATACTTTAACTTTTTTCTGTACTTTTAAATACTATCTTGAAACTTTTTTGACAGTGTTTGCTAGTGTGTGCATTGTGTCGTCATGGTAACTGCTGAACATGCCGCCACGTCCACACAGAACCCCCCCAGCGCGATGTCAGTGCAAAGTATCAGTAGTTATCATTTCCATCACATACTCGAGCAGCTAAAATTTAAACCCAGATTTTTCCAGCCTAAATCCCAAACATTAATGCCTCCAGCTTTCTGTCTTTGGTGATCACCATTTTTCTATCACTCCGCTGCTCCATCCTTCCTACTTTCCTTCTACAATTCGTTCATTCCGACTCAAATCAAACGAAACTTTCTTTTTCCCACCGTATAACTCCTAAGTCTTTGGCAGATTGTAAAACACCAAGATGTGAATATGATTTGAAAGTAGCTCCGTCCGACCTCCCGTCTCCGTGGTGACGCGACAACCCCCCCCCCCGTCCGCTCACCCTCCCCGACCGCCCGAGGGTCCTACCGCCATAAAAGCAGTAATACAGTGAACACACATTTTCATTAGCTATTGATTCATTTCCAATTCTCCATTAATTTCGGGGGGCAGTGGCCTCTCTCGTCCCCGCGGCAACGCTCGCCAGCTACGCCTGACATAAGCGAGGTAATTACTGTGCGCCCGCCCTGCAAGCTGTTCACAGTCGCTCTCCGCACTAAAAAAAACTCAACGAGGACACTCCAGCAGATACGAAAAGGAAGGAGGAAAAACAGACAGGGGACGTGTTAAAAATATGGTGCGATAAAGCTGGAATAATAGTGATGATTGGATGGGCTCTTCAGACGAATTCGTGAGACTGAGCCAAAATTACAATAGTCTTAGGGAGACTTCTATTTCTGGCAACAATATAAAATGAATAGTGATTATGCAGACAGTGGAATATAGCGTGGAACCCTCAGATGCAGCTAATTGATACTTTGCAGCTGATGCTAACAGTAGGCATGCTCTGTCTGAAGCGCAGTTGCTCAGGTTAGACTTTAATCTGCACTTTATTTCAACACAGTCTGACCAGAAAGAACTGATTTAGCTGGAACAGATGAGCTGATTTGTGCTGTTAAACAAGTCCTTCTTAAATAACATTACAGTCGCAAGCTAGCTAGTGTTAGCCAACAGTTTTTCAGTAAGTCCCTCTCACCTTTGTGCTGAAAATCAAACACATAAACAGGATTATAGATCAAAAACTCCTGAAAATGTTCCGTCTAAACCCATCTCGTCTTTTTTTCCTTGAGTTTTCAGTCAAACTTTTGCTGTGTGTGCACTGCTAAACATTCTACCATAGACATACATGCAGAACCCTCACAGCATGATGTCACTGTAAAATAACAATTGCAGCAGTTTAAGGTAATGTCTAAACTGCAATTAAGTTTGTATGCGTAGAGTTAAAGGTGCACTATGTAACATTTTTGGTGAGCTTGTCTCTACAACGACCTTATTGCTTCGCTTGGAATGTTTCATCATGTGGCATTAATCTTCTATCATGCATTTATTTATTTATTTTTAATAGCTAAAAACGAGCTTGAAAAAGAGACATTGTTTCAGTGAGCGGGCTTGCCCCTCTACAGACATGACTTGTAACTCAGCCTAACTGTAAAATAAAATCTCCATGGAAACAAGAAGTTACAAGTAGTTACAATTGTTCACTGGCTTGTGTGTTTTTCAATGACACACTCTGATTATAATAGTAGGAAACTGCTGTTCATACATGTACTGTACCACTGTTTTACTGAATACCTTAAACACATCTAGAGGCATGTCTCTGTCTATGTGTGATGTAATGTATGCACTTCTGTAACTGTTTAATATGCAGTATTAGTATTCACATATTGAGAAGTCTTTATCAGATAGATTGTTTGTAGATTGTGTTTTAAACGTGTCGGTCATTTTGTTCTTGGGTCTTTTTTTGTGAGGTGAGTAAACACTGATCTGAGCCTCAGAGCCGCTGTACCAGATGATTCACATGACTCTACGAGACACTCAAGAAATCTACAGCGAACAAGACCACCCTCTCTTCTCCTCCCACTACTCCTCCTACTCTCTCTCCCCCCCTACCCTCTCTCCTCCTCTCTCCCTCCCCCACCCTTACTTCGTCCCCTCCCCATTTCATCTCTCTTCTTCTCCCTCCCTCCCTCCTCCTCCCTCTCTTGTCTCTTCATCCCTCTCTCCTCCTCTACCCCCCTCTCCTCCCTTCTCTCCTCGCTCTCCTCTCTCCACCACCCTTTACTCTTTCCCTCCCCATTTCATCCTCTCTTCTCCCCCCTCTTCCCTCCCCTTTCTCCCTCCCTCTCTCTCTCTCTTCATCCCTCTCTCCTCTACCTCTCCTCTTCTCCCCAACTACTCTTCCCCACCTCTGTCCTGCCTTCCTCCCTCCTCAATCCTCCCCCTCTCTCCTCACTCCATCACCCCTTCTCTCTGCCCTCCTCTCTCTCCTCGATCCTTTACTCCCTTCCCTCCCCATTTCCTCCCTATCTTCTCCCCTCTCTCCTCCCTCCCCTGTCTTCTTCCTTCTCTCCTCCTTCTATCCTCCCTTCTCTTCTCCCTCTCCCTCCTCTCTCTTCCTCCCTCTCCTTCCCTCCATACAGTACTTACGAGCGGCCATGTTTCTGCCCCTGTCATCACCATGGAGACATATGTGACACATAGAGACACAGAGTCGACCTGTGATTGACCCCGGGGCCTTGGTGTCAATCAAAGGTGTTGCTACGGCGATGGTGTCAGACATGATAGAGCTAAAGTCACAGAGGGGGGCCACGTGAATGTGCACACACCCGTCGTCATAGGAACAGAGAGGGCTTACCTGATTGGACGATACCAGGAAACGAGGGAAGCATGGAGAAAGAGAGAGAGAAGAAAAGGACATGTTAATGTTAATGCTTTATGTTTAATTTCAGTCATGACTAAGAACTTTGCAGCATTCTTGAAAGCATAATTGGCAGGTACTACGCATCTTAAGTTACACTGGAAACTGATACATACATAAAAAATACAGTAAAAACACACAGTAACAGGTCAGTTTTTTGTAGAGTTGCTGCTTGTCAAACCTAATCTAAACCCCAAAACCTGATCTCATCTGATCTCGGAAGCTGAGCAGGACCTGGTTAGTGCTTGGATGGGAGAACGTTGAGAATATCTGGTGCCAAAGTGAGGCATTTGGGCTCTAGTGCAAACTGCTGTTGTGTCCTTGGGCAAGACACTTCACCCATCTTGCTTAGTATGAATGTGGAGTGTGTCTGTACGGTGGTCGGAGAGCGCAGATCGGCAGACTTGCTTCAATCGGTCTATAATAGAAGTTTACCACCGCAGAGTGTGGAGTGAACTGTAAAGTGTCCAAAAATCGCTATAAGTGTGCACTGGTCCCTCGTTTATCGTGGGGGTTAAGTTTAAAAGTAACCCGCGATAGGCGATTTTTACAATTATTATATATGTTTCTTGGCTATAAAACCCCTCACCACACACTTTATACACTTTTCTCAGACGGACATTAACATTTTCTCACATTTCTCTCTTGTTTAAACACTCTCAAAGTTCAAACCTTCATATATTATCTCCCTCTTTCTCGATGATCTTTAAATGTGTTGTTCACGTGTTTCTGAAATTTGTCGATGCAGAACGACTCATCGAAATTGTGGGTTTTGTCGGGGAGAAAACTTGCAAACATACAGCACTTAAGAGTCACACTGCATATCCAACATTTATGTAAATTGGTCTGAACACATTCTGTACAGACACGGCATGTTCATGTGCTGTAAAAAAGCATGCAAAATTGGACAAAAAACATCCACGAAACATAATTAGTTTAACCTATATATTCATTACAGATTAAATAAAATTACAGATTAAGATTACAGATTAATTGCAGATTAAATTATGTTGATTTTTGTCCCCATAAAGAAGGGGTGTGGATACAGATTTTAGTCCCCACAATGTGCAAAATACCCCCCCGCAAATCCATTACAAACTCAAACTACGTGTTCAGCCGACTCCACCTCTCTGCCTGTATTTGTTAGCAGGAACATAGCTCCACTTCGCACTTATACACAGAGAAGAAACCTGTTTAGTAAGTGTCAGACATTACCATAGTGACACAGTGCACCGGAGACTTCACTTGACTGCACCGAGGCTACAGAGGTGTGGAGAGCGAACAAATGAACTCCACCTGCTCCATCTATCAAAGCTGCGCCTCTGTGTGCTTCAACCAAAGATGGAGGAAACCCAGACACAACTGGCAACGCAAATCAATTACATGAGAAAGAATCATGTCATCTGTCGAGTCTCCGCTCTGTCCCGCGATGCCGTTTTTTTTTTTCTCCCCCTCTTCCACGGGGCGGCCATTTTGGAGATTGAATTTTGAAAACCTTATACATTATTAACAGACTTCATGTTTCATCAGTTTACAGCGGTGTGCAGGGTGTTTTTTTCTGACTCCATTTCGACTCGGTTTCCAAGAGACAAAAGCTAATAATGTGATGCTGTCACTTACATAATATAAGTCAGTAAGTTAAAACTGAAACTAAACTTTTTATTCTGACTTAATGGAAAAAAAACAAAAAAAACACAAACTAATCCTGGAAAATATCAAGAAATTACTTTTTTGATTAAAGCCACAGTATGTGACTTTTTTGCCCAAAAATAGACTAAAATAAAAGCGTGTTTTTTCATAATTTATACTTTTTTTTTGCACAGAAAAATCTAGAAAAAAAAAAACACTAAATGGGCTTGCATCTCCACAAACCTGACTCTTATTTGGCCTGCTTGTTTCCATGGAAATGCTGGTCCTTTGGCTATAATAATCCACTGTTTTCATGGGGAATGTTCCGAAGTATGGTTTTAACTTTTGCAGATGACTTTCTACCTCCAAAAAGTTACATATTATGACTTTAACTTAAAAAAAATTGAAATGAACTTGTAAATTGTGTCCTTATTTTTCACAGCTACATATATTTCTGTTTTTATTCATATTTGGACTTTAATTCTTTAAATAAAACTTTTGAATTTGCAATGTTGCTCTACATAAATGGTTAAATTTAATAATATTGTATGTATTTATTTATTCCTTATTTACGGAGCCCCACAGATGACAGAAAGAAGAAGAAGATTTACAAAAAAAAAAAAAAAATCCTGAGGGAACGAGATAATTATTTTGAGGGAACGAGATATTATTTTGAGGGAACATAATCACTTCGATACATATATTTTCACAAGTGCATGAGATATTAAACTTAAAAAATAAAAATAATATCTTGTTTCCTCATGATTATTAAGTCGTTCTCTCACGATGAAATTATCTCGTGACTGCGCATTAACATTATATTTTAAAATGTCCTATGCTGGGCTCCGTACTTTTTTTATTTATTAGTGAGAAGTTGTCCTTGTCCTTGTGGAGTTTTCTCGTGGAGGTCAGCACATGCTTGTCTCATGTTGAGAATGTTCCACAGTATGGCATTTAACTGATCTAACTCCATGGAAACCCAATAGTTCACACCACTGGGCAAAGTTACAGGTAAGATCTGTGAAGAGGCCACCCCGCTCACAGAAAGAAGACATGTTTTTAAGTGATAAGTGATAAGAACATCTGTTATAATAGATGCAAGATACATGTTTAATGCCAGACTGTGGAACATTTCAGGCCTCTCCATGAAGTTAGTGGACCATCAAAGTCACATAATGCACCTATGAAGAGGAGGTATCATGTAAAATTTAGTTTTTTGAGCTTTCTACCATGTTATAATCCAATCCATGCATGTTTGCGTAATCTAGTGATCTCTCCTGAGCTCTATTTGAACTCTCCTTATGGTTAACAGTACGAGTCTGTCCAAAGCTCCGCCCACAAGCCCACATCACCCATGCTCCCACACTACAATTTACAATAGCATGACACAAAAGCGCATACTACAACTTCACAAACCTGGTACGATGTGCAGTAGTTTCATTAGCAGAATTTTTGATGTTGTTTTCGGTGAATATAGCATTTTCAAAACAACAAAAGGAACCGTGATGATCTAAATAAGTTTTGTGTTAGAAGCTAATGCCCCACAGAAGTGTCATACTCCCGCTCTAAGTTCTCTCCAAAATGAAAATCAAAACTCTTGAAAGTCTTAATCTTAATCTCGTTTCTCGCTAACCACATTTTACCCACTTTGTTCTCGGGTTGTTCATGAGAGCGAATTCACAAATATAACTATATTCGCCATTGAGATATAAGTACGAGTAAAGATTTAACATAAAGGCTTGGATTAAGGGTGCTCAGGAGAAGGGCGAAATAACAGCGCCGTTGTCAAGGAAACAAGTACCACGGCGACACCTTAATCTGAGAAATATAATTGGAAAAGCAGCGATAAACATCTTTCTATCTGAGCGAGTGATGTAGCCAACAGAGGGGAGAGAGAGGTAGAGAGAGCGAGAGGGGGGAAAGAGAGGTAACGAGAGAGAGGAGGGGAGAGATGGAGGGAGAGAGGGAAAGAGAGAGGGACCACTCATTACCAGAGTTATGATAAACGATAAAAATACCAGCACTATTTACAACAATTATTATGATTTCTACATACATTTTCTTACTTTTTTAGCTTTGCCAGGACGTATAAAGTCATTACCGGGGTTTAGAGTAGGATTCCAGTGCTTTTGATATTGGTATTGAATCGATATCGTGATACTCGGCGTAATATTACTTGGTATTAGATCGAAACAACATCGTCTATCGCTAACAGCCAGTTCAAAAATCCCACATTTTCACCCAAAAAATGTTTACAGTTTATCCTATAAGTGACAAAAAACAATGCTCGTTCCCGTTCGGCGTCTTCCCAAACACATTCCCAAACAAAAGGAGCATATGTACGAGTATTTCCGCACCAACTGTGGAGCCTAAAGTGGGATAAAGTGAGGCTTAAACAGATTTGTCTCACATCAGTCTGACGATGACGGGCGGCGCGGTAAACAGCACTCGCGGATTACACTGTAAAAACAAACACTGCTACGAGGGGCTTTGAGGTGCCCGTCTAAACACTACATTACGGCTCACTGTTCGCTGAAGCACTCTCAGACCTCAATCCTCCAATCACGCGGCACGACACAGTATCATTACAGACTGGGACAAAGAGTCATAAAGAACTCGGAATGACATGCAAATAGGGAGGAACCGCCGAAATCTTCGCCATCTCCCGACAATTATCTGGTTAATTACAAGCTTTGTGAAGGGCTAGCACAGTCGACGCGCTGCCTGATTATACAGTGCATTTGTCCCCACTTTGCGAGGCCTAATCAGTAATTACTACCTGCAGCTGCAGCTCAGAGCAGGGCCCGGCGGACATCTTGGGACTGGCAGGGACATCACTGCAGGGCCATTTCAGGTTTGGGAGACTCTGGGACATGTTCTGGGTCTGTAGTCGGGTGTTTGTGTGTTACATATTATTACACGTTCTGGGAGGTTGGCGACAGAGGATGTGGTCCAGTGGTAATATTTGTATTTGCAAGTCTATTTGTTGTACTCAGAAGTAACTTTGTGCTTTAAAGGAGGCCTATTCTGCAAAACTGACCCACTCAAACTTGCAGTTCACATATGTCAATCTCAGGCCCGGGGGCCAAATCTGGCCCGCGGTGTAATCATATTTGGCCCATGAGATCATATGAAATGTACATTAGAGCTAGTTCCCTGGTATAAAGCACATGCACCACTAATACTACAAATCCAAGCTACTATTCACCCAGTCTAGTTGGCTAAATTAATTAATACAGAGAGAGACATGATTTATTTGATTTATTTAAATAAGAAATTAATACTACTGATGTGTCTTTTATTTCAAATTTAAATAATTTGTAATATCAAGCTTGAGTTGTTCCAGATTTTGTGTTTGTTTCTAAATGAAAAGATTAAACATTACACATCAGGTGTAGTAAATTTTTCAATAAATATTGAGCTTGGCCGTGAATTTATCTCAGTTTTTAATTTTGTCTCACTGTGATTTGAGTTTGAAGCATAGACTGTATATATAAATGGACATAGGTAATCTGCCAGCCATCGTGCTCCAAATTGGAAGTGAACATAGGCGCTTTTCTGGCTCCAGTTCACTTTCTATTGAAAAACCGTCGCCCCTCTCTCTGTAACTTCTGCAGTGAGCCTCGTCATTTTGGTCTTAAAATATTTGCATAAATCCATGTTTATGATCCTGATGGTTTTATTTCACTATTTTGTCCTTAAATCAGGATATGGACATTAATAACAGATCAATGAGGCTCCATCTTTCCCAGAGGTCGCTGCTGTAACAGGCTTGATTGACAGTGTTACAAAGCTCCAGTAAATTTGCCCCTATAACGCTATGGGTGACTTCACACTCACTTCATCCACTTCTTTATACAGTCTATGATTTAGAGTGATTCGTGCCAGCCTGTGTAATCTTAGACGTCCTTGCTCCCATCTACAACCATTTTCTCTGCCACTGGTTTATACGTCCACTGCTCTGTACTAGACACGTAGGATGTGTGTAGCCTTATTAGCAAAAATGGAAAAAAAATAAATAAATAAATAAAATAAAACTTAATGATCCACAGGTGTCACAGAGTATAACTATAGAGCAGACACAAGCACAATATGTCTGTTTTAATACTGAATTTAGCAGTTAACTTGAAATATTAATGTAACTACCATATTTTCTGGACTACAAGTCGCACTTTTTTAGTTTTGGCTGCTGACAAACTCACAACCGGAATATAAGTCGCATCTGTATAAATCATTTTTTTCGTCATTATTTTGCATTTTTTGACTTATACTCTAACCATTAAAATCTTGTTATATAAAACGTCTGATTGCAAAGTACAACATAAATGATCCAAATTCAATTATTATTAACCTGATGGAAAAGTTTAGAGACTCAACGAAGAACAAACGACCCTTCCTCGTGCAACAAAGATGGCCGTCACTAATTAAAACTAATAATAAATCATAAAAACTACTTGGAACTACTGGTAAAAACACTGTTACCATCGGTTTACAGACTGACATGGACTTAAACAACACAAATCGCATTTTTAAACCCTGCTTAAGCCCGGTGCCTGTTGTCTGGTGGAGTCCCGGCCCCCAGCACACTGTATCATAACAAACTAATAGCCCATTCATCTGAGAGGTGACTACTCTTCCTTATTGTCTCCAGTTCATTTATCACTCAATCGAACATCCCCTCTGTAGACTCTATTTACCGATGCTTCGTAAAACATAAAGACGATTTGCCTGTTTTATCCTTTCAGCCAATTGCGCTTTATTCTCACACAGGTATCGCTCGAAACGCTTCCTTTAGTTAACACACTACCGCCGATCTGTTAAAGAAGACCTATAGTGCTTGTGTCTGCTGTGTGGATTTTTATGTTATAATTTGCACGTTTTAAATTGCGATATTCATCTAAAACGACTTAATAAAAGAAACAAATACGCCGAGTTATGGGTTAGAAAATGGCAGTGCCCGATGGGAGCCTCACTGCAACAAAGAGACGTGGAGTTGTAAGTTTATTTTTTATTTATAGCAAAATACTTACACAATGCTGCGAATTAAGAAAAGAGAATTGGAAAACAAAGTAAATACGTCACAGCGGACGTGTACCGGTGGCAGTGAAAACGAGAATTGATCGAGAATATGGCGTCTTGAAAATAAACGATTAAAAATTGCTCAAACATGCACGAATGAGTGAGTCCAAATACAACTATGACATGGTTAAAAGCTGTGAAAAGTCCATTTTGTCCATTTTGTCCATTTTGATTTAAAGGAGCAGTTCATATTAAACAGTTTGCAGTGGTCCAAAGTTATTCCTCACCTACATCCTAATTATTCACTGTAATGTAAGTCACATTGAAGCTAACAACAGCTAGCATGCTCACTGGCACTTCCTGATTATCTGATAGCAAAACGCTTTATAATTAGATACAAAAAACACACGACGGACACATTTTGACCTCAAGAGCTGTTTATACACTGCCTGGAACAAAAAAAAAAAAAGTCGCCACCTGGATTTAACTAAACAAATAGGTCCGAGCCTATAGGTACGAGTCAGGTCTAGGTTCAGCAACAGTCTGTGCTCAAAGAATGAGGTCAGCTGACACCTGAATATACTGAATGACCAGGTTATTCCATCAGTTTTTGGATTTTTTCTTCCCTGATGCACGAGCATATTCCAACATGACAATGCAGGATTCATGAGGCTCAAATAGTGACAGAGGTTCAGGAGCATGAGACTCATTTTCACACATGGAGCCTCCACAGAGTCCAGACCTTAACCCCAGTGAGAATCTTCGGGATGTGCTGGAGAAGCTTTGAGCAGCGTCAGACTCGACCATCATCAATGTGAGATCTTTGTGAAAAATTAAGCAGCACTGGATGGAAATAAATCTTGTGACATTGTAGAAGCGAAATCGAAACAACGCCACAGCGAATGTGTCAAAATCGAAGCTAAAGGCGTCCAACGAAATATTAGAGTGTGTGACCTTTTTTATTTGGGCCGTGCATAATACAGGAGTCTCCAACCTTTTTCCTCCAGTGAGCTTCCTTTACAAAACGACAATGCCAGAGAGCTACTAATTTTAGCAGGTGCAAAAGATTGAGTGTCATGGCAAGCTCTAGTTGGGGTACAGTTAGATGGCTATAAAACATAAACCATTATCCATTCATTAGTCCACAAAGTTAGGCATCAAAATGATACAATTACAATGGAAATTAATCAACTTTTTGTTATTCAGTACATGGCAAATAATTCAGAAATCCTTTGGTGAGCTACTGGGAAGAGGCTGGAGAGCGACCGGTAGCTCCCAAGATACAGGTTAGAGACCCCTGATATAATATATATGTACTTAAGGTTGTCAAAGGTATCGAAAAACAGATACTCATTTGAGCAAATACTGATGCTAAGAAAGTCACATTCACAGGACAGAAATGAACCTTTCCTGAAGCTTTAGAATGATGTTGAGCTGCATCAGAACAAGTATAAGACACATGGACTAGTTTACACCCATGGACCAGTATGAACCTACTGGACGACTGAGGGATTACACAGATAAAAGTCTATTTTTTAAGTCTATTCCTCAGTATCGAAATCGTGTTTGAAGTTTTAGTATCGTGACAACACTAAAGACAAGACAAATTTTGCTCAAATACAAAAAAAATCCGGTATAGGGCCTTTAAAGTGACACCAACCGAGGTTACGAGACACCTTTGAAATATATTTTCCAGTGCTGCTGTAATCTGAATGTTTATTTGTGTGGATTGAGTTGTAGCCCCGGGTCTTGGACAGATACATGTGCGTCTGGCCTGGATCCCAGTCACCATCTTAAAGTGGAGTTTTGGCAGCGTTCGTGTCAGCTCCACAAATACAAGACACATTTGTACAATTTAATTAACCCGCCTAAGTATTATGTTATGTTTATTGACAGCAGAAAGAAAAGAGAAGCCAATATATATATATACGGTTGTAAAGGAGGCCTCGGGGAAGACCCAGGACACACTGGAGGGACTGTGTCTCTCGACTGGCCTGGGAACGCCTTGGGATCCCACCGGAGGAGCTGGAGGACGTGTCTGGGGTGTGGGAAGTCTGGGCGTCCCTGCTTAGACTGTGGTCCCAGATAAGAGTAAGATAATAGATGGATGAATGCAATGTTTAGCCTTTTTCATGTGTATGTGGAGGGGAGAGAAGCCAAAAAATTGACTCAAAAAATTGAGTCCTGTTACCTCAGAATAATAATACTCATAGAAGAGCAAAGTACTGGTCCAAGACAAGTTGATAAAACATGAAATACTGCACAAAACTGGTCATTTCAAAGGATTAACACAAAAAATTAGCTAAATAACTAAATATATCTGAAGGGAGAAACAGAAATGTTCAAATATTTAAAATTTTGTCACTCAAAATGGGAATAGTGACCACAGCTTATAATCAAGTAAGAGTACTGTTACTTCAATAAAAATATTACTGAAGTAGGAGTAAAGGTATGGTGGTAGAAAAGTATTCTGGAAAGTACAATTTCTTTAAAAAGTTCCTTAAGTAAATGACCTCTGATTTGGGGCAACAGTTTTGAATGTTTGATCACACGAATGTTACATTTAAACACTGAGCTTATTGGAAATAGCACCACAACTTATAATCAAGTAAGAGTACTGTAATCAATAACAACATTACTGAAGTAGGAGTACAGTATGGTGGTAGAAAAAGTATTCTAAAGTACAATTTCTTTAAAAGTTCCTTAAGTAAATGTGAATGAGTAAATGTATATGAGTACTTCTCGACTCTGATTTTCGCACAAGTTTTGACATTTCACACAGAGCTGCTAAACTGGGCATCACCTGGAGGCCTAAAGCAGAGACCGAGGAGAGAGAAGGGGCGGGGTCTGGAGGTCGGGGGGGACAGCGGGGAACATCACGCTTCAAACTCCGCCCCTGGTTTGTGATCAATTACCTGGGCGCAATTAGGGCAGTTCTGCGTGATATCACATAGTACTTGAAATCGCAAAAGGGCCACTGGAAGCAGCACAGACTAAGATGTTTTTGACCCGAAAGCTGCAGATTGACCTTGTTTGCGCTGAAGTTGCCAAGAAATGACTAGGAGCAGTACATAATGCGATTAAAACACCTTATACACAGTTGAGAAACGGTCTCAAACTGGAGTTAGTTGTTTGAAACTTCAATGAAACTCTTTTATTCGGTCACACTGTTAAAAGTAACCGCTAATCTAGTCACAACATGCTATTTCGCCATCATTAAATACAGTTTGCCACTTTGGTTTCTTAAATTTGTCGATTTTAAGATCTCATTTATCATTATTTTCCCGTTTTACAATATTTTCTTCTGTTCATAACAAGTTTAAGTATTCCGAGTTACTAAAATAACTTAAAGAGACAGTACGTAACTTTTAACATGCGTTTTTTCTCTGGGCAGGCTTGCATCTCCACAAACCTGACTCTTATTTGCTCTGTTTCCATAGAAATGCTGTTCCTTTAGCTATACTCTTTCACTATTCCTTCCCTTGAACCATTTTGTGGCCCCAGTCCGTCCATTGAGACCCACTGAAACCGAACAAAACACGAATCCTCTAATCCAAGAAAAGACGAATGGGTAAAAAGCAATGCATCCAAAATGGCCGCCCAATTCTGAGGCGATAAAGCAGATCTCCCTCAGTACAAAAGGTTTGACCGGGGCAGGAAGTCTGTTATTCGCCAGCCGCCGGGGTCTTGAAGGGTTAAGGTGGGCTTTGGGCGGGACGGTCCGCACAGGATGGATTCAATGGCTTGTCTTATACGGGAAAATAGTCCAGCTTTATTTCTTGTACTTTTTCAAATAGTGCAAATGGCTGGATGCGTGTCGACAACCAGCTAACAGCCAAAAAACTCTACTGGGGATTTTTATATTTGCCAAAGCGTCTTGTTATTTAAAGCTTTTCTGGCAAGGATAATATAATGACAAAGAAGTGTTTCAAAACTGAACATTTCGGTGGAGGATGCAAGAAACAGACACGGGATAAAATACAGACCAGTGTAAGATGCAAACAAAATGTGCGTTTGATTTATACACATTTCTCAGTACAGCAGTAGTTCCCAACCTACTTGTCTGGAATAACCTCACACTCAAATACAGTGGTCCCTCGTTTATCGTGGGGGTTATGTTCTAAAAATAACCCGCAACAGGCGAAATCCACGAAGTATCAGCTTTATTTTTTACAATTATTATATATGTTTCTTGGCTGTAAAACTCCTCACCACACACTTTATACACGTTTCTCACACAGGCATTAACATTTTCTCACATTTCTCTCAAAGTTCAAACCTTCGTCGGTGCCTTTGTCGGTGTAGAACGTTTCATCGACTTTGTGAGTTTTGTCGGGGAGAAAAGTTACAAACATACAGCACTTAAGAGTCACACTGCGATCCAACATTTATGTAAATTTGTCTGAACACATTCTGTACTGTACAGGAGACACGGAGGAGACTGATGGACAATGGTCTACAGTCCTCAGCCAATCAGGACGCAGAACACAATGCACGATCACTCTGTAAAAAAATATGCGAAATTTTTTAAAAATTCACAAAACGTGAGACCGCGAAAGGTGAGCTTCGATATAGCAAGAGCAAGGAACCACTGTACTGTAGTGTCATATTTTCTTTTTTCTTGATGTCCGAAAATGTGATGTTAAATTTACTACAAAAAACTTAGATTTGGAAATATTCGGCTTTCCAAGTACCACCACCTCTACACCTGGATGATATAACAAGCCTAAATCTGGCTAAAATGGTCAGAGATTAGACTGAACCAGGTCGAAAATGAGACTAAAAGTAGTTTAAGGTAGTTTTAAATAACAACCTACCCAAAAGAAGAGAAAAGGATTGATATGCAGTATTTGTCTTTTCTCAAAAGCTGCAGTGGACCTCGTGTACCACTAGAGGGAGCCTCTGTACCACCAGTTGTACATACACCGCAGTTTGAAAAACACTGGTGTAGAGGACAAAAAAAGCATTGGGAATCTGAAACGCTGTAAAAAAAAAATCTCATATGTTTTTTATTTAGTTTGTAATTTGGAGATAGTTTCAAATAATCACCTGATGGTCGGCTGGAGCCTCGAGCGTCCTGGGGAATGAGGGCGGCTCCTGATGATTTTGATGGAGGACATGCTAATGGGACATGCTAAAGCTCTTGTCAGTGTCATAAATGTGAACCTGAGCTCTGTAGCAAACACTGAACGACGTGCACAGCTGTGACTCGTTTTGTGTTATTTTATGATGAGGTATCACAGAGTTTAGAGAGATTTGGTCAAGTTTGAACAGATGAATTTGAACATTTCCTTCTCTTCATTGCACATTGTCTGCATGTGTGTGTTAGTTGTGCGCTCTGTTACATGTGACCAGTCAAACGGGACATGACCTCTTGACCTCTTGACCTCTAGGGGTGAGGGCCGGAGCAGGTTATAAATCAGACTCGTGTCAGTCTCGTGTCGGGCCCAGAGCAGCAGACATCACTCCTCCTCGTCTCCGCGCTGTCAGCTCACACGTCCAAACCATCACAGAGGAACATCAAACAGGACAAACCACTGGGACTGTTGCCATAGCGATGAACAATCTAACACAATTATATACTGACTGAGAAAAAGTCCAAAAACCCATAGACCAGGGCTGTCCAAACTACGGCCCAGGGGCCAAATGCGGCCCTCAGACCAATTTTTGTTGGCCCTCGTGCCTCCTCCTAAACTGGCCCAGTTGATCAGGAAGTATTTTTACTACAAACTGAAGCGATTCTACTTCTATAACCTGAAGAACATCACACTGCATTGTGAGACAGACCTAAAAATAATCATCCAAGTTTTATTAAAGGTACAATGTCTCTGTTAAACCGGTGTTAAATGCACTATTTGACTCCCTGTATCGACACTGGTCTGTGGCCCTCTGCTTCAAATATGTTTCAGTGTCCGGCCCTCGGTGAAAAAAGTTTGGACCCCCCTGACATAGACTGTTTAAAGAAGTGGACTAAGTGAGTGTGAGGTCACCCATAGTCCTCAGCTTCAGTCAAATGACGCTCATCAAGGCCAGAGCAGTTACAGGGGCTAATTTGGAGTCAAGTTGCATATTAGGTAATCTGAGTATCATAGCAACCAAAGAGCCAATACGAAACGAGGTTGTTGAAGGTACCGCCCCTTCCTGATTTAGCAGAGAGCGGGCGCTTACGAACGCTGTCAATCAAAGCTGTTACTGTTGTGATTTGTCTGTTATTAATGTTCATATGTTGAGTTACGGACACAATAGCAAAGTAAAAGTAATTTGGGTTAATATGAACATTTTAAGACCAAAATGACGAGTCTGACAGCAGCAGTTACGGAGAGAGAGGTGACAGTTTTTCAATGTGAAGTGAATTGGAGCCAGAGTCAATGGAGCTGGAAGCGCGCCCTTGCTCACTTATTTGAAACGCGATGGCTAGCAGGTTAGCTATGTCCATTTATATATACAGTCTATGGTCCAGAATCAAAAACGCACTGATAGAATAGACTCATACTTATATTTTTTCTCTATATTTCTATAAACTACCAAACCGGACACGTAGAAAGTGACAGATGGACAGTATTGTTGTTTTAAGGAATCATTTCAATACCGATATTCAGCCGATATTATGTAAATGTGCTAAAGTGCGCCTGTAAATATCACAGTCTTGCACAAAATGATAGTAAATAAATATAAAATGTTCCACAAAAGTACAGAAAAATATTACTTTCTTTTTTTTTTTTGCACCTTTATAAAAAAAAAATATTGTTTTGCTATACACAGTTCACTTTCTATTCTAATTCTGCGTATCTCCAGTACTAAAACTACACTTTTGTCCATACATCTCCATATAACAGAATCCAGCCTATAGTAAATATATTGGATATTTGAAAGTACTCTGAAGTTTTGCATAGTCTCCCAAAGTTCCGGTCCATTTGGTACCAGACGAGTGCAGCCGATGCCTTCCCCGAGCGGCGCTGTGTGGGCGTGTGCAAAATGAGGCGCGGAGATGGAGAGATGCATGATGGGTAAAACGAGGGGTGATAATGAAGAGGAGGAAGGTCACTTGTGCTGATGGATCTACACTGATATCACTGAAGGGAGCGAGCAAAGGGCTGTGCAGGTGAGCGAACCGAGCGCTCACACGCACACAGGGAAGAAGGGAGGAGAGAGGGAAGGAGAGGGGGAGAGAAGGATAGACGAGGGGGGGAGAGAGGAGAGGGAGAGATAGAGGGAAGGGGGGAGCAGAGAGAGAAACACACAAGGAAAGAAGAGAGGAAAGAGGGAGAGAAAGAGAGAGAAAGAGAAAAGGAGAGAAGGAAAATGGAAGATGAGAGATGAGGAGTGAAGCGAAGAAGGAGATGAGAGAGGAGAGAATGAGAAGAGAGAGATAGAGGAAAGGAGAGAGGAAAGGAGGTAGGAGATGAGATGAGTGGAAGGGACAAAAGAGAGGAGAGGAGGAGAGAAAGAGGGAGCGAGAGATGAAGACAATTGGAGAGGAGAAGTAAGAAGAAGAGGAAGAAAAGGAGAAAGGAGGATGAGAGAGAGAGAGAGAGAGGAGAACAAAAGAGGGGATAAATGGAACGGAAAGGGGAAAGGAAAAGAAAGAGGGAGAGATGGAGAAAGGAAGGAGGGAGAAGATGAAATTGAAAAGGAAGAGAGGAGGAGTGAGAGAAGGGGAGAAAGATAAGGAGAGATAGAGGATGAAAAGGAGAGGAGAAAGAAAGTGAGTACAGAGGAGGAGAGGTGAAGAGAGAGAGGGGAAAGAGAGGCGTGGAGGAGAGAGAGGAGGTGAAAAAAGAGAGAAAGGAGAGTAAAGCGAAGAGGAGGAGAGGTAAATAGAGAGAGGAGGAGAGGTGAAGAGAGAGGGGAAAGAGAGGCGTGGAGGAGAGAGAAGAGGGGAAGAAAGAGAGAGAGGAGAGTGAAGCGAAGAGGAGGAGAGGTAAATAGAGAGAGAGAAAGAGAGAGTGCAGGGGAGAGAGAGGGGGATGGTAGGAGAGAGCGGGGTGTAGAGGTGTGGAGGGGCGAGCAGGTGAAGAGGAGAGGATGGAGGATGCTTCAGTGCGTCCACTTGACAGCTGAGTGAGAGGGGGAGCCGAGTGGATACTCTATGTAATTTGTTAGCAACGCCGCGATGCATGCAGCCATGATACACCACTGAGCACGGAGGAGAGGAGAGAGAGAGGGGGAGGAGGAGAGAGAGGAGAGAGAGGTGGAGGAGAGAGAGAGAGAGGAGAGAGGGGGTAAGGAGAGGAGAGGGAGAAAGAGGAGAAGCGAAGGGGGAGAGAGAAGAGGAGAATAAAGGGGAAGAGGGGGGAGATAGAGTGATAGAAAAAGAGAGAGCTGAGGAGAGAGAAAGAGAGGTACCCAAGCTTTTCTGAGAGCTGTTTTCCACTTTTCCAGGATACACAGTGATGAGTTACCTGCACAAATATCTCGTGCAGGTCAATACGAAAGAAAAGCACCGGTGTAAAAATACAACACAAACAAAATGACCAGGCCAAGTTCACTGTCGTCCACACACACGATCGATATCAGGACTGCGTCTGTAAAACACAACCCGGGGCCCAACCTCATATTAACTCTATTATATTCTTCTTAATGTGTGACCCTGAAGAGCCCTACTTTGGGTCCCGGCCGTATCACTGCTATATAAAGTATTATATCTCTTATATTTTGCAAACATGAGGGAAGTGTCTGGGATGAAGGAAGTCAGGGAGTCCCCGCGTAAAATCATTTAATTTCAATTCATTTAAACCAGGGGTGTCCACACTGTTTTCACTGAGGGCTGCATGCTGAGGTATTTCTGAAGTGGACCCGTGTGGATACAGTGAGTCTTTCACACTGGTGCGTTTTACACGACTGAAACACATTTTAATAAGGTTTCGAACAGGAATCTTACTGTACTCCACGAGTGTCGTAGCAACCAAAGAGCAAATCCGGAGCGAGGCTGTTAAAGGTAATGTCCCTTCCTGCTTAGCAACGCTGTCAATCAAACCTGTTGCTAACGCTAGTGGGACCTCAGGGAAAGGAAGGGATGTTCATGTCTTAAGTCATGTATACAGTGGTCCCTCGCTATATTGTGGTTCACCTTTCGCACCCTCGCTGTTTTGCAGATTTTATTAGTGCAATTTTGAACTTTTTTTTTTACAGTGTGATCGTGCATTGTGTTCTGCGTCCTGATTGGCTGAGGGACTGTAGACCATTGTCCATCAGTCTCCTCCGTGTCTCCTGTACAGTACAGAATGTGTTCAGACAAATTTACATAAATCTTGGATCACAGTGTGACCCTGAACTGCTGAAATCTTTGCTGACAGCGACGACATTCATGACAGCGAGGAGAAGGACGATGAGGAGCTTTTCACAACCTGAAAACTTTTCACACTGTACCAAGTCCATTTAATGACATCAAGGACTGGTTTGACAAATTTCAGAAACACTTTGGACTCAGAAGTGTTAATACCTGTGAGAAAAGTGTATAAAGTGTGTGGTGATGGGTTTTACAGCCGCAAAACATGTAAGAAATAGTAAAACATAAAGCTAATTACTTTGTGGATTTCGCCTATTGCGAGTTATTTTTAGAACGTGACCCCCACGATAAACGAGCGACCACTGTATAGCGAAATAAAAAATACCAGGATGGCGTAGAGTGGGCTAATACGAACATTTTAAGACCAAAATGGCGAGCTTGACAGTGGTAGTTGCAGAGAGAGGGGCTGGAGTCGAGGGAGCTGAAGCACGCCCATGCTCACTTCCTATTTGGAACGCAGCAGCTAGCAGGTTAGCTATGTCCATTTATGTCCAAATCAGCAGGAGGCGTGAATTGTACTTCATTTACCTCACAAGTTTTTAAACTACAAATACTCCTCACAAAAGTTTAAAATTATATCTTTATTTATTCTATCTGTGAAGAAAAATGGCCGTGCTGACTTCTACCCTCCATAAAAGTGACTCCATCCCACACGGTTCTATAGAGGCAGGTACATGAATAACAGCACCGTGCCTGATGTAAAGTCTGTTTGGCTCTATAGACATAAGTGCTGTGGAACTGTCTGCCGTTATGTGATTGTCATGTCCCACATTTATGAAAACTCTAATGGCTTTCAGATACAAGGGAGCGGGTGATGTAATTGCGCATTGCATTTGAACATCAGTTTTGATCATACTCTTAAAGGGCCGGTACTTGATAAATGTGCAAGCAATACAAGCAGCTAAAGAAGAAATACTATGACGGTCGTATATAATCTGCAAGTTAGAAAGTACTTTATTGTGTACCAGCTAATCACGCACATTGTTACTAAGGATCCTGGGAAACTCCCTGGCACTATCCCAGACACTTGATTCTCTGTCATGGTGCATTTTCAGTAGTAACAAGGTTCAATCTAAAACATGTTCCTGACTCACGGTTCAAAATCAGATACAGGCCCTTTAACTTAGTCCTGTTCATATTAAAGGTCCTGTATTACAAAAATTGACTCTTGTGAACTTTAAGTCATGTTATAATGTTGTTACCTCATCAAAAACACACCTGAAAGTTGTGTTTTGTTTCATTCACACATTTGAGTAATCTTTTTCTATTATAGTCGTCCCTCGCTATATCACGGTTCACCTTTCGTGGTCTCGTTGTATCTCACAGAGTATGATTATGCATCCCGCGTCCTGATTGGCTAAGGGACTGTAGCTCATTGTCCATCAGTCTCCTCCGTGTCTCCTGTACAGTACAGAATGTGTCAGACAAATTTACATAAATGTTGGATCACAGTGTGACTCTTAAGTGCTGTATGTTTGCAAGTTTTCTCCCCGACAAAACCCACAATGCTGATGAAACGTTCTGCACTGACAAATTTCAGAAACTCTTTGGACTTTAAAGTGTTTCTGTGCACGGAGAGGCGCCTCTGTGGATACAGCTACAACAGAGGCACGGGACAACACATTTAAAGATCATCGAGGAAGAGGGAGATAATATACGAAGGGTTGAACTTTGAGAGAGTTTAAACAAGAGAGAAATGTGAGAAAATGTCAATGTCTGTCTGAGAAAAGTGTATAAAGTGTGTGGTGAGGGGTTTTACAGCAAAACATAGAATAATTGTAAAAAATAAAGCTGGCGACTTCGCGGATTTCGTCTATTGCGGGTTATTTTCAGAATGTGACCCCCACGATAAACGAGGGACGACTCTACACTGTCTACAGCTTATTCATAGTAAAAATAATTCAAGACTCTACACAGCCCAAATCTTATCATAGTACAAAAAAATCAAATAGAAAATGTTCCCACTGATACAAAGAAAAAGTGTCCACGATAAATACTGACCCCAAAAAGTATTGTTACATCTTTCACGTACTGAGTAAAAAATCTATATAGTATTTATAGTGAGCGGCCTAGTACTGAAGTAAAAAAACAAAAAACAATCAAACAAAAAAAGTCAAGTATCTGTACTTTAAGTAGATTTTAAAGTGGATACCTTTTACTTTTAGAGCAGGTACCTGTACTCTCTACTCCACCACAGTTTTGAACAGTATATTTATGACAGTCCGAAACCTGCTGAAAAGGTTGAGGAGTTTATTTTTAACACGTTCATTAATTTGATCTAACAAAAATAAAAAAAACAACTGGAAAAAAAACAAAAAAACCCCAACATTGATTCATTTGTTTCTGTTTCTTTATCAAAATCGCACATTTGAAGTTTTATCAGACGTCAAAATCTGCACGAAATGAACTCTTGAAATACATTTTTAAGCATGTACTTTAATACTTTTACTTGAGCAGATGTTTTCATGTGATACTTTTACTTTTACTCCAGTACTTTTTGCTCTGGTATCTGTACTTTTACGTAACACAAAAGCCGCTAACACTTGCAACCGCGACGTTCCACGAGCCCGAAGAGCCCGTGTGAAATCCCCGTTGGCCGCTCTCGCCCTCCCTCCCCATTGTACACAAGTATTTAGCATAACAGAGCCTTTCGTTCTCGCGCTCACTGACTGCTCGCTTTGAAATCATTGTTGGGCGCTATCTCGACAGCTCCTTCTGCTATGCTAGCGCGACAGGTGCATCTCATCAGCCGGTACAAGCCACGGCAGGCGCGGCACAATTCACCCGCCGCGCTTATCTGACAAACGCCCAATAAGGTGACACAAATCCGGGCATCGGGACGCTAATAATGACGAGATGTTGCAGCGGTGACGGTCGTCTTTTTTTTTTTTCCCGATTTCGTGTGTAAATTGTGCGCGCTCAAGTGGGACTGATACAGGATGCCGGAGCAGCTGTTGCCAGCAATTACCTAGGAGTCAAAAACCAAGAAAATAAGATGAACACAGCCCCACTGATTGGCCCATATAAGGAGAGGTTGGTCTGATTAGCTTTGTATTTACACCAAAGATTTACACTGCCGTTATCGCGCTAGCTCCCAGGCTATACTCGGAGCATTTGGGGACGCAATCGACGCCGGTTTCAGATGAACACGGCTGATTTTCGTGAGACCCAAAGAACCGTTTTGATTGGGTAAACTGTTTTGATAAATTGTTAACGTGTATTATTTACAATTTGGCGATTTAGAAAGAATTAGAAGTAACAAACATGGCGCCCAGGAATAAATACTTTGGCAATTTGTGGTGTGCTTCAACAAAGACGTGAAGACACAAGAGAAGCCATTGCAAAAAACTGTAAGTCGCTCCGGAGTAATGAGTCAAAAAATGCGAAATAATGAAGAAAAAAAGCTGTTGTCAGTGTAACCGTAATGAAGATGTGAAATTATAAACTCGATGCGACTTATATTCTACATAGAAGTTCCGAAAAATACAGGAGTTAAAGGTTAAGCTTATAAACTCATCAGGGTGAGTTATCAGGATCCCATTAGGAAAGTGAAGAGCAAGTTTGGACCATTGCAAACTGTTTTAAACGAAACAAAAAAGCACTCATAATTAGCATTCAGAAAACTCGATACATGTATTCAGCTACTTCGCGACACTTCCTACAGTTTATATACTATTTATAACGTGTATTTTGTGTTGCTTAGTGACTCATAAACATCAGTAATGATCCTGTCTTCACCTCCCACACGCATCACCTGGACGCTCCAAACGCTCTTCATTAGCGCGAATGTCTCATTAAGTTTAAGTTTGTTTCCCTGATTGATGTTTACAGTGTTATTTAATACGTCAAGTTTCAGAATTGAGTCACTTTTAACCTCCACAGAAACATTTATTATTACTCACCTGCATCATGAACTTAAGCCAAAAAAAAACCCAAACAGTTTGATTCTGCATAATAATAAAAAAAAATAACGCGTTTTTATTGCATCTCTAACAGCCTCTCGTTCTGTGCTCTTCGTCCTGCTGTACAGCCCCACTCTGCGCCTGCACCGCCCCCTCTGGCCACAACCGGGCACTGCATTTATATAGTTGCGTGGACGAAGTGTGTTGCCCAAGGACGCAACAGCAGCACATGGACACAGATCGGAACAGGGAGCGAGACGTCAACCTTAGGATTAGTGCGTCAACGAGAAAACAACTGAGCATCTTATGTACTGTATATAGATCCTAGTATCAAGAAGTATTCATGTGTAGTTTGTTAAATCACATACCTTGTTATTATTTTAGTTTCTCTGTACATATATTTAGTTTTTAATCAGCAAAGGTAAAACATTTTTCATAATAGAGATGTTTCTATGCAGCAGCGATTTACGTTTGAGCCGGTTTACAAAAAGTTGTGCCCATAGACTGTATATATAAATCGACATAGCTAACTCGCTAGCTGTCGCGTTCCAAGCTTCCAGCTCCATTGATGATTCTGGCTCCAATTCACTTTGCATTGTAAAACTGTGTCCCCTCTCTCCATATCTGCTGCTGTCAGGCTCGTCATTTTGGTCTTAAACTGTTCGTATTAACCCTCTACATGATCCTGGTGTTTTTATTTCGCTGTCGTGTCCGTAACGCAAGATATGAACATTAAAAAGAGACGTCAGGCACCTTCTTTCCACGAGGTCACTCCCGGCAGCGTTGGCAACGCTATTAATCAGACCTGTTGCTAAGTACCCACTCCATGCTAAACCAGTGGTGCGAGCGGGAAGTTACCTTCAACAACCTCGCAACGGATTGGCTCTTTGGTTGCTATGACGCTTGCGGTCGGAATTCCCAATATGGAACTTGGCTTTAACTTCGTGCCGTAACGGCTCAAGCCTCGATGAGCTTCATTTGACCTGAGCCAAGCGCTACGGGTGACATCACACTCACTTAGTCCACTTCTTTATACAGTCTAGATCAGAGGTGCCCAAACTTTTTTTATCGAGGGCCACATCTCAAAACATATTTGAAGCAGAGGGCCACAAACCGGTGATCAGTGCAGTGTGGTGCTTTATACACAGTTTTGACAGAGCTGCTGTGTGTTAATAAGACTTGAAACACATTTATTTGAGTCTGTATCACACTGCAATGTGACGTTTGAGGATATAATGTTAGAAATAGTTTAATTTGCTGTTAATAGTACTGCTTATGATCAACTGGGCCGGTTCAGCAGGAGGCCTGAGGGCCAATGAAAGGTGGTCTGAGGGCCGCATTTGGCCCCCGGGCCATAGTTTGGACACCCCTGATCTAGAATAAATATATTGTCTTTCCATTCTCCCTGTTTAGTCCGTTATATTTTTTTTTCCCCTACGCCCCGCTCTATTTGACACAGTTAGCTTCCCGTCTGCACCGCCTTTAGCGACCACCATCACCTGCGCAAACATTAGCCTTGTGTATCTCGGGGCGTGCGACCAAATGACTGCCTCACCTCATCTCTCCGTCTCTCTCTATCTCTCTCTCCGCTGTCAGAGTACACACGAGCGCTCCCCCTCTCACCCCTCGCTCCCGGGCCTAATATTTACATAATGAAATGCAGTCTTATTTATGTGTCATCAGCGCGCGGGGCCTGAAAATGAAGTACTCGTTAGCGGTACGGGAATCCAAATAGATCATCAAGACGCCCAAACACGGGGACAGCAGGCTCACGACAATGGCTGCCTCCACGTCTGCGCTTTTAAATGCCAGCACATTTACAAAGAGCTCAATGGGACAGACACACACAGCAGGCAGCAGTAACACCGGCATGTAAATATGGAGACAGTGTGGGGACATACAGCACTAACACCAGCCTGAAAATATGGAGACAGTGAGGGACATACAGAGTGTGGGACATACAGAGTGGGACATACAGTGTGGGACAAATGTGGGAGACAGTGTGGGACATACACAGTGGGACATACATAGTGTGGACATACAGTGTGGACATACAGTGTGGGACATACAGTAGTGGGACATACAGAGTGGGACATACAGTGTGTGGGACACATGTGTACAGTGTACAACATACAGTGTGGGACATACAGTGTGGGACATACAGAGTGGGACATACAGTGTGGGACATACAGAGTGGGACATACAGAGTGGGACATACAGAGTGGGACTACAGTGGACATACAGTGTGGGACATACACAGTGGTGTGGGACATACAGTGTGGGACATACAGAGTGGGACAGAGTGGGACATACAGAGTGGGACATACAGTGTGGGATAGAGTGTGGGACATACAGAGTGGGACATACAGAGTGGGACATACAGAGTGGGGACATACAGAGTGGGACATACAGAGTGGGACATACAGAGTGGGACATACAGAGGGGACATACAGTGTGGGACATACAGTGTGGGACATACAGAGTGGGACATACAGAGTGTGGGGACATACAGTGTGGGACATACAGTGTGGGACATACAGTGTGGGACATAGACAGAGTGGGACATACAGAGTGGGACATACAGAGTGGGACATACAGAGTGGGACATACAGAGTGGGACATACAGAGTGGGACATACAGTGTGGGACATACAGTGTGGGACATACAGAGTGGGACATACAGAGTGGGACATACAGTGTGGGACATACAGAGTGGGACATACAGAGTGGGACATACAGTGTGGGACATACAGTGTGGGACATACAGAGTGGGACATACAGAGTGGGACATACAGTGTGGGACATACAGAGTGGGACATACAGAGTGGGACATACAGTGTGGGACATACAGAGTGGGACATACAGAGTGGGACATACAGAGTGGGACATACAGAGTGGGACATACAGAGTGGGACATACAGAGTGGGACATACAGAGTGGGACATACAGAGTGGGACATACAGAGTGGGACATACAGAGTGGGACATACAGAGTGGGACATACAGTGTGGGACATACAGAGTGGGACATACAGAGTGGGACATACAGAGTGGGACATACAGAGTGGGACATACAGAGTGGGACATACAGTGTGGGACATACAGAGTGGGACATACAGAGTGGGACATACAGAGTGGGACATACAGAGTGGGACATACAGAGTGGGACATACAGAGTGGGACATACAGAGTGGGACATACAGAGTGGGACATACAGAGTGGGACATACAGAGTGGGACATACAGTGTGGGACATACAGAGTGGGACATACAGTGTGGGACATAGTGGGACATACAGTGTGGGACATACAGAGTGGGACATACAGAGTGGGACATACAGTGTGGGACATACAGAGTGGGACATACAGAGTGGGACATACAGTGTGGGACATACAGTGTGGGACATACAGAGTGGGACATACAGAGTGGGACATACAGAGTGGGACATACAGAGTGGGGACATACAGAGTGGGACATACAGAGTGGGACAAAACAGTGAAAGTGGGACAACAAAGTGGGAAAAAAAAGAGAGGGGGACAAAGTGGGAAGATACAGAGGGGAAAGTGTGGGACATACAGAGTGGGACATACAGAGAGTACAGAGTGGGAACAGAAAGTGGGACATACAGATGGACACATCAGGTGGGACTACAGGAGTGGGACAAGGGGGAATACAGAGTGGGACATACAGAAAAGGGAGTGAAATAAAGAGAGGGGGAAGAGGTGTGAAAAGAAGAGAGTGGGACAAAAAAGTGAGGGAAAAAAGAGAGGGAAAGACAGAGAAAGAAAGTGTGGAAAGAGAGAAAGAGAAGAGAGAAAGAAAAGGGAAAAAAGAGAAAAAAAGAAAGAAAAGGGAAAAAGAGAAAGAAAGAAAGAAGAAAGAAGAGAAAAAGAAGAAAATGTGAAAAAAAAAAGTGGAAAAAAAGAGAGGGAAGAGGGCGGGGGGAAAAGAAAGAAAGAAAGAAACGAGGAGAGCTAGGGAAAAAGAGAGAGGGGGATTAAAGAGAGAGAGTGAAAGAGAAAGCGGGAGAGGAGGGAGAGAGGGATAGAGAGAGAAAGTGGAACAGGGGAAAAGAGAGGGAAGAAAGGGGGAGGGAAAGAAAAAAAGAGGGAGCCCTATGGGAAGAGAGGAGTGTAGAGCGGGATTAAAGTTTAAATCTGAGCAGTGTCAAAATTTGTCTGTGTCCTGTCTGCGTCTAAGGAAGTGATTTAATGTCTGATAATCAGGAAGTGTACGTTAGCATGCTAGTTGCTGTTAGCTTTATCATCGCGACAAAGCTCTGCACTGATAAGACAGAGAGGGGAGAGAAAAGGATAGAGGTGAAGAGAGAGAAAGACGGGGGAAAGAAAGAGAGGGCTTTCCCCTCTCTTTCTTAGAGCTAGAAGTTGGGAGAGAGGGAGAGAGAAAGAGAGAGAAAAAAGAGAGATGGTTAAGAGAGAGGGGAAGAAAGAGATGAAGAGGGTTAAGAAAGAGCGGGAGAAAGAGAGGGGGACGAGGACAGGGTGAGAGAGAGAAAAGGGGATGGGACGAGAGAGTGGGGAGAAAGAGAAAGAAAGAGGGAGAGAAAAGAGAGGGAGAAGAGAGACAGAGGGATGAGAGAGGGAGAAAGAGGGAGGGAGGGAAGAGAGAGGGAGAGAAAAGCAGGGGGCAAGGGAAGAGGTGGAGAAAGAAAGAAACAGAAAGAGGTAGAGGTGGGAAGAGAGGGAGAGAAAAAGAGGGAGAAGATGAGATGGCTAAGAGAGGGGGAGGAAGAGATGAAGAGGGTTATGAGACAGAGGGAGAAAGAGGGTGAGAGAGAGAAGACGGGAGAGAAGAAGGGAAGAGAGTGAGAGAGAGTGAAACAGGGGGAAGAAAGATGGGGAAAGAAAGAGAGAGAAGAAAGAAGTAGAGGTGAAAAAAGAGAGAGAAAGGAGGTGAAAGAGAAAGAAAGAATGAGAGAAAAAGAGAAAGGGAAAGGCCGTCTCACAGTCACCAGGTAAAAGCTCTTCCTCTTTTGTCTTGCTCCGCAGACGAGGGGCTGTGGTCTGGTCTAATCCTCTCCTAAACACGAGGGCCACTTCTAGGGCCATTGTAAACTCCGTCTCCCTCCATTTCCTCCTCCGCACGCTCCTCGTCGGCGCCGGTTTAACGCCGCCTGGTTTTCCAAAGAGGCCAGAGGATTAGCCAGAGATGAGGAACGAAACGGCGCGAACGAAGAGGCCGGAGCCGCCTCCCCCTCTCCTCCCTCAAGCACTCGCCCTGTTTACTCTGAGTTTAACATGAAGAAGTACAATGATTATGAACGAGAGAGAAACCAATAAACGACAAGAGGAGGGAGAGGGGGAGAGAGAAGAGAGAGAAAGATAGAGAGGAGGGGGGGGGGGGGGGGGGGGGGGGGGCAAGAGAGAGAAGGGAGGGATAGAGAACAGCGAGAGGGGAGAAGGAGAGAGAAAGAAAGAGAAGAGCAAGAAAATAGAGGGAGAGGGGGTGAGAGAGAAATAGAAAGGGAGAAGAGGGAGAAATATAAAGGGATGAGAGGGAGAAAGAAGGAGAGAGAGAGGGGGAAGGGAGAAAGGGGGAAGATGGGGAGAGAAAGGCAGAGAGACAGTGGGAAGGGGGACAAAAAACGAGGGAAAGTGGGAAGAGAGGGGACGAAAGGGGGGAGAGAAAGAAAGGGGGACAAAGAGAAGGAGAGAGAGAAAATGCAAATAGAGGGAGTGAAAGAGGAAAGGGGTGAGGGGAAGAGAAAGAAAGTGTGAAGAGAAAGAAAGGGGAAAAAGGAGTGAGAGAAAGTGTGAACATGGAGAGAGAAAGAAAGGGGGAGAGCTAGAGAAAGAGAGCGAAAGTGGGAAGAGAGAGAGAGAGTGAGAAGAGGGAGGAGTGGACGCCGTTCCTGAGCCTCGTGAGAGTTCAATGCAGTTTGGGAGGATGAATCTTGTCTCATTTGTGTGACAGCAGATTAACCAAGTCAGATAGATACGTTTAATGCTTTACTATGGAACATTCCAGGTAAACTAACATCTCCATGGAGACAAGCAATGATCAAACCCCTAAAGCAGAAAAGTGGAACCTTACGTGATCTTTTGATGTTTAAAGTATATTTGAAATGACTGGATTGGAGCTCTGTGTTTGTTTTTTGGTTGTATATTTTCTGCTTCTGTTCAACACAGGATTTTCAGCAAAGATACAGAGACTCACAGACTTCCCTCACCCCAGACACTTCCTCCAGCTCCTCCGGTGGGACCCCAAGGCTGTACTTAAGTATACGTTTCAGGTATCTGCACTTTACTTAAGTACAGCCAGAACTAGCCAGAAAAATAAAATCCATTCAGTTGTTTCTGTTAAACCAAATTTTGCACAAACTGTCTCTAAATCACTACAATCGAAGCTTTACTACATCTCAAAGTCTGCGAGAAATACTTTTACTTTTACTTTTTACTCCTCCAGTACATCTCCAAACAGGTACTTTAATACTTTTACTTATGCATATTTTTTCATTAAGGTGAGGAGCTCGGTCACACGGGAGGAGCTCGGAGTAGAGCCGCTGCTCCTTCACATTGAGAGGAACGCCTTGGGGTCTCGCAGGAGGAGCTGGAGGAAGTGTCTGGGGTGAGGGAAGTGTGGGAGTCGCTGCTGGTGCCCCCCGCGAAGAAAATGGATGGATGAATATTTTATCATGTGATACTTTTTATTTGAGTTTTTTTTTTTCAGATTTTTGCTCCTGTATTTGTACTTTTACTTAAGAAACAGACTTGAGTACTTCGTCCTCGCTTTTTGGCTGGCGTCTGTAGGGAGCGCAGTACTTCCTTTAAAACCTCTATCACTTTAACGTTGTCGTATGGAGAAATGATGATGGACAGAAGATGAAATCACACCCGGTCAGCTCTAGTGCGCGGCGTTGGTCAGGTCTAAAGTCACTTATTCAAACAGACCGCCGCAGCTTACCCCCTCACCTCACCACACACAGGGCCACGTCTTTTTATTTAGTTTGCAAAGCGAACCCAAAAGACGATTACCGCAGGGAGCAAAGCCAATAAAATGGTGACCTTCTCGCTGCTAGCATAGCCGGGCGCGCGTGTGTAAAGGAGCTGCCATAATAACCTGAACAAACTTGGTTAGCATGATTGAGTATGTGCGCGGAAAGGCCAATGTGTCAGTCTGGGGAATGACTACAAGCCGCGCTAGCATAACGGAAATGCTAACGCTGCCTGTTCAGGTTTAATAAGGTGTTTTAGTTTGCAGGTGGCAGTGAAAACTCATTTTAGCTCGTTATTCGCGGCGTACTTACCATGTACTCTAGTATTAGTAACATGGCGTATTGGAAAAAGGATCAGGTAAATGTGTCTGAGCCGTCTGGTATGAACCTGGTACCTCGAACGGAGAAGCTATTTCCTGTCAGTACATGTATGTAAGTATTTTGATAAGTCCAACTATATTTTACAAAATATTTGAATGGCGTCATAGAGAAAAAGCGTCAAGGAGAGTCAGCAAATGTTGAAGCTAGCCATAATGTACAACGACCATAGACTGTATATATAAATGGACTTAACTAACCCGCTAGCCACTGCATTCAAAACAGGAAGTGAGCATGACCGCGCTTCCAGCTCCTTCAACTCTGGCTCCAATTCACTTTCTATTGAAAAACTGTCACTTCTCTCTCTGTAACTGCTGTTGTCAGGCTCATCATTTTGGTCTTTAAATGTTCGTATTGAGCCGCTTTTTATTTTGCTATGGTGCCCATAAATCAAGATAGCTGTTAGCTTTAGCAACAGGTTTGACTGACAGTGTTGCTAAGCGTCCGCTCCCTGCTAAACCAGAGGTGAGAGTGGGAATAGGTGTTACCTTCAACAGCCTCGCTCGCTTAGTTCAGTAGAGATCCAAATTCAAATGATTCCAGTGAAGGTGTATGGAGTTTTAACCCTATCGCCGCCGATAGACTGGCGGTTGCGGATTTTCTGTTACCGTAACTCAGCAACCAACTGTGCTTCATGTAAATCCAAACGGCGTCTCAAAGCAGAGGCATTGGGCTCTTTAAATTTGTTACTGTCATTACGGTAATGTGCTCACGTCGTCCCTCGAAGACGACCAATCAGAGCGTAGGAGCCACCGAGATTCTCCCAGTCGGTTATTTGAAGCATCAAAAGGAAAAATAAGGATGGATAGAGTTGTAAAATAGAGGTAGTTGTGTGAAAAAATGCAAAAGTACATGCTGATACTTCCTTTAGCAGGATTTTATGGCTAAAAAAAGAATAAAAGTCTAGGCGAGCTACAATGGTCTATAATGTGCTCAGTCCTTAAAGGGTTAAAAACACAGTGGGGCACTTCCTGTATCACCACATGACATCACAAGGTGGAACAGAGTGTTTTCAGTTTGAGAAAGAACTAAAGCCTAAATATTTCTGTGTTAAACATGTGTGAATGAAACAAAACACAACTCTGGATGTGTTTTTGACGAGGAAACAACATTATAACATAGATCAGAAAATAGTGCTAAAACTATCACGGTATTATTTGTAATCATGCTAATTTTGCCCATGCTAATCTTGACCACGACGTTCCATTATCGTCCCGGGTCAATCTTCAAGTCGGATTCATTCCCTCCAGACCAATCACGAAGTTTGGCGTAAGGTTTCATAAAGAACTCGTCGAGGATTTCACATCGAAGTTCATTACAGTGATTGCAAAACAAATAGGAGCGCGACCACCAGGAAGCGCTCCGTCTCACGCCACAACCCATTTAGCCAAATCATTCTCACCCGGCTGATTGCATTCTCTATTTTCCACACAACAAACATTAGCAATTTCCGAAAGCGAACGTCGTCCCCCCCCCCCACCTTCCCTCACCGTCCTCCGCAATCGGTCACAGGTACGAGCGGGGTCCCTTTGTGAATATTTCAGTGTGGTACGTCCTAATTAAGTCCAGCAGACGGTTGGAGGTGAAAGAAACGGCAAGAAAAGAGCGCCACCGGGAACAAATACCTAAAAAAAAGGGGAAGAAAAATCCAATTCTCTCTCTAAAATGCGGAACAATGAGGGAACGCTCGGACTTCCATGGACAAAAGAAGGATTGACAACAGCATTTTTTTTTTTTTTCTTTTTGACTTTCTATTATGTGCAACCTTGGAGATGCCAGATTCTGATTTTTTTTTATTTTTATTTTATTTATTTCATTTTGTGTTGCTCAAAAGCAGAGTCTGTCCACCATTCACACACACCTCACTCCATTATCGATAAATATGTGTTTGATGTGAGGATGACGGAGGTGATAAACTGATAATGAACGAGGGAGAGGGAGAGAAAGAGGGGAAAAGGAGGGGGGTAAAGAGAGGAGACAGAAACAGTGCGAGAGAGAGGTAAGAAGGAGGGTGTAGAGAGACAGAAAGAGGAGATAAAGAGGGAAGAGAGAAATGGGAAAGAGAAAGAGGGAGGGAGAAAAGAGTAGGGAGAAGGAGGGAGAGAGAGAGGTAAGAAGGAGGGTGTAGAGAGACAGAAAGAGGAGATAAGGAGGGAAGAGAGAGTAAGGATGAGGAGGGAAGAAAGAGAGGGGAAAGGAGGGGAGTAAAGAGAGGAGACAGAAACAGCGAGAGAGAGGTAAAAAGGAGGGGGTAGAGAGACAGAGAGAGAGGAGATAAAGAGGGAAGAGAGGAATGGGCAAAAGAAAGAGGGAGGGAGAAAAGAGTAGGGAGAAGGAGGGAAAGAGAGAGGTAAGAAGGAGAGTGTAGAGAGACAGAGAAAGAGGAGATAAAGAGGGAAGAGAGGAATGGGAAAGAGAAAGAGGGAGGGAGAAGAGAGTAGGGAGAAGGAGTGAGAGAGAGATGTAAGAAGGAGGGTGTAGAGAGACAGAGAGAAGAGATAAGGAGGGAAGAGAGGGATGGGAAAGAGAAAGAGGGAGGGAGAAGAGAGTAGGGAGAAGGAGGGAGAGAGAGATGTAAGAAGGAGGGTGTAGAGAGACAGAGAGAAGGAGATAAAGAGGGAAGAGAGGAATGGGCAAGAGAAAGAGGGAGAAAAGAGTAGGGAGAAGGAGGGAGAGAGAGAAGTGAGAAGGAGGGTGTAGAGAGACAGAGAGAAGAGATAAGGAGGGAAGAGAGGAATGAGAAAGAGAAAGAGGGAGGGAGAAGAGAGTAGGGAGAAGGAGGGAGAGCGAGAGGTAAGAAGGAGGGTGTAGAGAGACAGAGAGAAAAGATAAGGAGGGAAGAGAGAGAGGGGAAAGGAGGGGGGTAAAGAGAGGAGACAGAAACAGCGCGAGAGCGGTAAGAAGGAAGGGGTAGAGAGACAGAGAGAGAGGAGATAAGGAGGGAAGAGAGGAATGGGAAAGAGAAAGAGGGAGGGAGAAGAGAGTGGGGAGAAGGAGGGAGAGAGAGAGGTAAGAAGGAGGGTGTAGAGAGACAGAGAGAGGAGATAAGGAGGGAAGAGAGGGATGGGAAAGAGAAAGAGGGAGGGAGAAGAGAGTAGTGAGAAGGAGGGAGAGAGAGAGAGGTAAGAAGGAGAGTGTAGAGAGACAGAGAGGAGATAAAGAGGGAAGAGAGAGAGGGGGAAAGGAGGGAAGTAAAGAGAGGAGACAGAAACAGCGAGAGAGAGAGGTAAGAAGGAGGGGGTAGAGAGACAGAGAGAGGAGATAAAGAGGGAAGAGAGGAATGGGCAAGAGAAAGAGGGAGGGAGAAGAGAGTAAGGAGAAGAAGGGAGAGAGAGAGAGGTAAGAAGGAGGGTGTAGAGAGACAGAGAGAGGAGATAAGGAGGGAAGAGAAGAATGGGGAAAGAGAAAGAGGGAGGGAAAAAGAGAGTAGGGAGAAGGAGGGAGAGAGAGAGAGGTAAGAAGGAGGGTGTAGAGAGACAGAGAGAGGAGATAAGGAGGGAAGAGAGGAATGGGCAAGATAAAGAGGGAGGGAGAAGAGAGTAGGGAGAAGGAGGGAGAGAGAGAGGTAAGAAGGAGGGGGTAGAGAGACAGAGAGAGGAGATAAAGAGGGAAGAGAGGAATGGGCAAGAGAAAGAGGGGGGAAGAGAGAGGGGATAAAGAGAAAAGGGAAAGAAAAAAAGGGAAAGGAGGGAAGATAACGAAAGAGAAAAAGAAAAGAAAGACAGGGAGGGAGAAAGAAGTAGGAAGAGAAAGGGAGAGGGGGAGGGAAAAAAGAAAGTGAATGGAGAGAGAAGAGAGGGAGAGAGATGGGGGGAAAGAGAGAGGTAAGAAGGAGGATGTAGAGAGGCAGAGAGAGAGGAGATAAGGAGAGAAGTGAGGAATAGACAAGAGAAAGAATGGGTAGAAGAGAAAGAGTAGAGAGAAGGAGGGAGAGAAAGAAAGCTAGAAAGGTAAATAGGAGTGTGGAGAGAGAAAGAGAGAGGAGATAAGGAGGGAAGAGAGGAAGAGGCAAGAGGCAAGAGAAAGAGGGAGGGAGAAAGAGAAAGAGTAGAGCAAAAGAGGGAGAGAAGGGGGCGGTAAGAAGGAGGGTGTAGAGAGAGGAGACGGGGGGGGGGGCAAGAGAAAGAGAATGGGGAGAGAGATGAGACACAAAGGGTAGAATGAAAGAGAGCAGAGCAACAGAAGAGAAAAAGAGAGAGAAGAGAGAAGGAGCGGGAGAGATATAGGAGACACAGAGTAGAAAGAAAGAGAGAGGAGACAAAGGGAAAGAGATGGGGGGAGGGATTAGAGAGAAGAGAGGAGGAGAAAGAAAAAGAGAGATTGAAAGAAAGAGGGGAGGGAGCGAAGGAAGACAAAGAGTCAGAGAGACAGATAGAGAGAGGGAGAGATGGAGAGACAGATAGAGAGAGCGAGGAAGAGACAGACAGAGGCAGATAGAGAGAGATGGGAGAGACAGATAGAGAGAGAGAAGGGAGAGAGGGGAGAAACACAGAGACAGATGGAGAGAGAGAGGGGAGAGTCAGAGAGATAAGTAGAGTGAGAGGAGACAGACAGACAGATAGTGAGAGAGGGGAGAGACAAAGAGAAAGAGAGAAAGAAAAGGGGGAGAAGGAGAGACAGAGCGAGAGAGAGAGAGAGAGAGAGAGAGAGAGAGAGGGAGAGATAGAGAGACAGACAGAGAAAGAGGGAGAGACAAAGAGAGAGAGAAAGAGAAGGGAGAGAAGGAGATACAGATAGAGAGAGGGAGAGATAGAGAGACAGATAGAGAGAGGGAGAGACAAAGAGAGAGAGAGGGAGGGACAGAGAGACAGAGAGAGGGAAGAGGAGAGACAGATAAGGAGAGACAGAGAGACAGATAGAGAGAGAGAGGAAGAAACAGAGAGGGAAGAGACAGACGGGGAGAGGGAGAGACACAGAGAGAGAGGGAGAGACAGAGAGAGAGGTGAGAGGGAAGAGGAGAGACAGAGACAGATAGAGAGAGAGAGAGACAGAGAGAGGGAAGAGGAGAGACAGATAAGGAGAGACAGAGAGACAGATAGAGAGAGAGAGGAAGAGACAGAGAGGGAAGAGACAGACAGAGAGAGGGAGAGACAGATAGAGAGAGAGGGAGAGACAGAGGGAGAGGAGAGAGGGAAGGGGAGAGGTGCCGGGAAACACATTAAATAAATGGTGTGAGTGAATGACAACAATAAACATATTTGTGCTGCGAGCGCTGAGCAGCGGTTATAGTGATAAACGACGTGTAGAGGGAGTGGAGTCCCCGCTGCAGACGGAGGAGAGAGGGACCAGGTAATGAGAAAACACACGAGCCGCCAACACAAAAATTAATTTAGTTTCTCATCTAATATTGCATGACTTTTAAGCATGTGTTCAATTATGGTAAATGGAAGTTAGATGTGGCCTCGATGGAGACGGAAGTGTGTGTGTGTGTCTATATATATGTGTGTGTGTGTGTGTATGTGAGTGCGTGTGTGTGTGTGTGAGAGAGTGTGTGTGTGTGTGTGTGTGTATGCGTGTGTGTGTGTGTGTATGCGTGTGTGTGTGAGTATGAGTGTGTGTGTATGCACGTGTGTGTGCGTATGTGTGCGCATCTGTATGTATGTGTGTGTGTGTTTGTATGCGTGTGTATGTGTGTGTGTGTGTTTGTATGTGTGTGTGTGTGTGTGTATGTGTGTGTGTGTGTGTGTGTATGCGTGTGTGTGTGTGCGCGCGTAGGTGAGTGTGTGTGTGTGTGTGTGTATGTGTAGGTGAGTGTGTGTGTGTGTGAGTGTTTATCTGCTCGTGTGTGCATGTCTGTATGTATGTATGTGTGAGTGTGTATATGTGTGTGTGTGTTTGTATGTGTATGTGTGTGCATTTGGGCACATGTTTTGGATGATCAGAGTCTTTCATCACACAGATGTACAGTGAAGTAAACAAGTGCGACTCTAATAATGTTCCTGAGTCTGAAAAAACTCCAGACATAAAGAAACATCCATATTTGTCATGTGCATAAAGTAAAGTGTTGGTGTTATACTTAATAGTATGACACTCTGCTGAAAGATTAGTAAAAAAGTCTACATTTATCAACACAATACAACACTCGCTTGAAAAGTCACCCAGTAAGGCATTAAAAACATCTATCTCCATGGAGACAGCTGGTAACACTAACAGGCCAAGTTACAGGTCAGGTCTGTGGAGAGGTGAAGAAACTGTTCGCTGTCTGTAAAGTCAGTTTCCAAACACTAGTGGAGGCAGAAGAGTACCTAACTGGAGAATTGCTCACATTTTTGTTGAGGTGAGAGGAAAAAACACACTTAAACTTTTATTTGCCAACCTTTTAAATCTCAGTAATGTGAAATCAAACACACTTAATCTTACATCTGGCAAACTGTGCAATACAAATAGACATAGTTTTTTTTTTTTCCTGTGAACCACAAAAATGCAACAGTGACGTGTGATAAACTGAACCTACAGCAGAATACACACTTCATGATGCAACACTCCTACAATACACGGGGGAGTGAATCAACTACCAGCGATGTAGACACGTGTAGAGCTGTGGTCCACTAAAGACACGCGCCGCACATCGATCTGTCGACTAAAAAGGGGGCGTGGCAACAGCTCTCGAAACTATTGCGTAACTCGTGTTTCGGATCCAAACTGCACTCACGGGACTACACCAGCTCAAAAAAAAAAAAAAGATTTACACAGAGAAAAGTAACAGAAAACAAGTATTTATATTAAGATAGATGGATTTAATCAAAATAAAATACCAAATCTGCAGCTAACTCACTCACTCAAGATCAAAATCAGGCAGAGAATCGTAAAAAAAAATAAACTACTAGGCCACATATATCGATCTTGACAGGACTGAAATAACAAGACATAACTGACCAAAGCGCAAATGTTCAAATGTTAGAACTGCGTTTGGACTTGCAGGTCACAAAATGTTATAAAATTGTCAAAGGGTGAAATATTGAGTTGCGGTTGGAGCTCAGAAACTTCAGGTGATTGTAGTGAGAGTACAGTGAGTACTTTGTGATCTGACATCTGCGAACCTGCTGATCCAGTGCGGCTGTTAAAAGCATTTGGAAAAGCCTCAGACAATTGTTTTTGTGCATAATGCTATTGGAGAATTTTCAATTACAGGACCAGGACTAAACCAGGACTAAACCAGGACTAGAGGAGGACCAAACCAGGTCTACATCAGGACTAAAACGGGGTCAGACCTTGGCACAAAACCACTGCACATGTGAGCACAGTTTAATCTCTTACATGGAGGGTCAGACATAAAAAATGTAAAAATAAACCAGGACTAAACCAGGATTAAACCAGAACTAAACCAGGACTAAACCAGAACTAAACCAGGTCTAAACCAGAACTAAACCAGGACTAAACCAACACTAAACCAGAACTAAACCAGGACTAAACCAGGATTATACCAGGACTAAACACCACAAAGCAAGGTCTAATCTAGGACTAAACCTAACTAAACCAGGACTAGACCAGAGCGTAACCAGGGCATAACCAGGAACAGACCAAGACTAAACCAGACAAGATCAGGCACCAAACCAGGACTAAACCGGGACTAAACCAGGACTAAACTGGGAACAAACCAGGATTACACCAGGACTAAATGAGGACTAAACCAGGACTATACCAGGACTAACCCAAGATTAAACCAGAGCTAAAAACTAGAGAGCTAAACAGGTTTAAAACTAGATTAGCACTAAATGAGGAACAAACCAGGACTAAACCAGGCTTAAACCAAGACAGGAGATGAAGGACTAAACCAGGACTAAACTAGACCAAGACTAAACCAGGACTCAAAGAGGACCAAACCAGGCCAAATGCGCACGTGACCTCGCAGTGACAAAACCCCATAAAATATATAGATTATTTCTCTTAGCAGCAGACTATCTCCTCCAGAACATCACAGACCCAGAACGCTGTCACACCAAACGATACCAAGAGCCCGTCACAGAGAGAGTTTGATGGTATTGACGTGATCAGAGCTGTCACTGAAGGCTACAGGTTTACACACGTCCCTCCAAAACAAAGTACAAGGCGGCTCCTGATGTGTGCAGTTTAGTGCTGACAAACGCAGCTCTGGAGGAATCTATAATAGAAACACTGTCACTCCATCTGACACCAGTCTCCACAGACCACACTCAGGAGGCGTTCAGGAACTAGGTTGACTTGTTCTTAGCAAAACTTGGATTGTGGGAAACGGTTGAGTGTTTTATTTTTTTCAGGTATGTGCTAAAATTAAATGACTTTTTTCTATTATTGTCGACATGTAACTTTCTGGAGGTGGGAGGTGAGATCGATGAGTTTTATGCCAGACTGTGGAAGATTATAGCCAAAGGAACGAGATCTCCATGGAAACAAGTATAAGAGTCAGGTTTGTGGAGATGCGAGCCCCTCTCACAGTACGGACAACACATTTTGTAGTGCGATAAAAACAACTAAAATAAATATAATCCATTTTTTGGCAAAAAAAAAAGTTACACACTGTAGTTTCAAGACTATATGTATACTATAGGTACAATCAGATATGTGCTAAAACATGTTTGAGGGTCAAGTATAGAACAAACAGTGAATTGACAGTGAAAATGACAAAAAAAAAAAAAGTACAGGGATATCACTTTATACGCTCATATGTAAGAATGCACACGTTTTATTTTTTTCCATTTTTGTATTTATTTATTACTTTTTTTATTTTTTGTACTATTATTTATTTATTGTTATTTGTTATTATTGTTATTGTTGTTGTTGTTGTTGTTAATTGTTTTTTATTTATTATTATTATTATATATTTTTAATCTATTTTTGCAAATTTATTAAATTTTTTTTTCTCTTGATTTTATATTTTCTCAAATAGAGTTAACCTGTCTCTTATGTCAGACTGATGTGTGTCACTCTTTAAACATGATCAATATGACTTTTGAATCTGACAGTCAGAAAAATCAAACTTTTGTTACAGTCAGTTGAGAGAAAAGCGCAGACATCTGTCCACAAATGCACATAACGCTCACTTTCTGCACCTTTTTCACAAACTAAATAGTCGTGATGTTAAAATAGGCTAAAATAGGCGTTTCCATGTTTGTTTTATATGGTTTGGGCACTTCACCTTTGACCTCTGCTCAAACCTGTGCAGGGTTAAAAACTGTAGCTCAGTATTGTCATTTTGTATTTATTCCAAACTGCTATTTTGATAATATGAATCTGTATATAATTTTTATTTGAGAACCTGTACAGACTGTTTAGTGGTACATTTTTAGTGGTGTGTTATATTACTGTACTAGAGTGAAACATGTCCACAAGCTCTTTCTTTGAGCTATTCTATGTAACATGTCCCTGGTTTAAAGGCAAAGCGAGTTTATTCGTACAGCACAATTCATACACAAGGTGATTCAAAGTGCTTTAAAGAAATAAAAAATACATTAAAATCACAATACAACAAATCAAAACATAAATAATCATCATAAAATTAATGTTAAAAGAGAAGAGTAAAGAATAAAACCCTTTCAGTCACAACTAAACAGAACCATGTGGAGTCTGGACTAAACTGCAGAAAACTGAAATGCTGATTCTCCATGTTTAGTCCTGGTTTAGTCCTGGTTTAGACCTGACTTAGTCCTGGTTTAGTCCTGGTTTTGTCCTGGTTTAGTCCTGGCTAAATCCTGGTTTACTCCTGGCTTAGTCCTGTTTTAGTTCTGGTTTAGTTCTGGTTTAGTCCCGGTTTAGTCCTTGTTTAGCACTGGTTTAGTTCTGGTTTAGTCCTGCTTTAGTCCTGGTTTAGACCTGGTTTAGACCTAGTTTAGTCCTGGTTTACTCCTGGTTTAGTCTTGGTTTAGTCCTGGCTAAGTCCTGGTTTACTCCTGGCTTAGTCCTGTTTTAGTTCTGGTTTAGTTCTGGTTTAGTTCTGGTTTAGTTCTGGTTTAGTTCTGGTTTAGTCCTGCTTTAGTTCTGCTTTAGTCTGGTTTAGTCCTGGTTTAGTCTTGGTTTAGTCCCTGTTTAGTCCTTGTTTAGTCCTGGTTTAGTTCTGGTTTAGTCCTGCTTTGGTCCTGCTTTAGTCCTGGTTTAGTCCTGGTTTAGTCCCGGTTTAGTCCTTGTTTAGCACTGGTTTAGTCCCGGTTTAGTCCTGCTTTAGTCCTGGTTTAGTCCTGGTTTAGTCCTGGTTTAGTCCTGGTTTAGTCCTGGTTTAGTCCTGGTTTAGTCCTGGTTTAGTCCTGACTCTGGCACCAGCAGGAGGCTGGTCCCCAGAGTGTGAGATGGCTCATCTGGCACTAACATGTCAGAAATGCTAAACATTGAAGAATCCTCAGACCTTACAGACGTATTAAGAGGACTCAGAGTTATGATTGGCATTTTAAAAAATTATGTTCTTCAAATCTGGTATATTATGTGTAAATATTTTATGAAGTACTTTGAATACACAAGAACTTGTTGCCTGACACAAACTGCGCTGGGCAACATGTTGGTAAAATGGTGCCAAAGCAGAGGTGTCCACTCCAGCATGATTCAACCCTCCCACTGAAGGACCACAGGGACACACACTTAGAGATGTGTGCTGAATTACACAGCACATTCATCACTATTTTGGACTTGAGTGGGAACTAAACTCTTCTTCCAAATGTTTCTTTTTGATCTAGCACCATTTAAATGTTGAACTGCCCATAGTCTGTACATGTAAACTGGATTTCATTGCATTTCTTTGGCCCGTTTGGACAACTAACTCACAATGACCCCGCCTTAATCTTTGTACCGATTTAACCTGTTAATGTCAACTCCAAAAGTAAAGCCCGTGGATACTGACAAGACATATTGATTAAAAAAAATGCCCCAGATTTCATTTTTATAAACAGAACCATTTTTGACTCTTTTTCCCTGGATAAAAACTCGAATTTTGATTTTGCTTTGAAGCCAAGATATGACCCATGTCAAATAAGTCAACAAACAAACCGACATATCACCACCGTAACCCAAGCAACAGTGCTGTTACCAACTCACATTACCAACATTTTAGCGCTTTTATTGCGACATAACGACCTTAGGGATCACCATACGAGCTAGCAAGAAACCAACGGCAACGACCTTAGGGATCACGATACGAGCTAGCAAGAAGCCAACAGCAACGACTTTAGGGATCATGATACGAGCTAGCAAGAAGCCAACAGCAACGCCATTAAGGATCATGATACGAGCTAGCAAGAAGCCAACGGCAACGACGTTAGGGATCACGATATGAGCTAGCAAGAAAAACCAGCAACGACGTTAGGGACCTTAGGGATCATGATACGGCAACAACTTTAGCACGATAAGCCAAGAAACAGCAACGACCTTAGGGATCACGATATGAACTAGCAAAAGCCAATGACAACGACCTTAGGAATCACGATATGAGCTAGCAAGAAACCAACGGCAACGACCTTAGGGATGACGATATGAGCTAGCAAGAAACCAACGGCAACGACCTTAGGGATCACGATACGGGCTAGCAAGAAACCAACGGCAACGACGTTTAGGGATCACGATACGAGCTAGCAAGAAACCATCCATACCATATAAGACAATAAAAACCCCAAAAAGTGTCATTAAACCCATTATACAAATAAAGAGACGCACAATCAGGACTCTACACAAATCTTTAACACACTCTCTTCTCCACACCGGGAGATAAGAGCAGAAAAGCCAGACCACTGTGCGTAATGCAACTGATTAACAGCATTCAGCCAATATTAAACAGCCATGATTATCTACTCCGCACTGCGTCTCTCACACCCGCTATGCTAATTATTGTGGATGTCGCTTTGAGGGGCATTCTCGTTAATTCATTATTTCATTTTTTTTTTTTTCATTTTTCTACCCCAAAGGCAACATCTCTCTCCTCGTATCTTCTATCAGCTCTTATCAAAGCATCAAAAACAGCTTTTATCAACCAAATCTCTCGTGAGTAAGTCAAGCGATGATGACTAACAAGATTTACGAGATTATTAGTTCAAATCATATATCTTTGTTCGTATAGTTCCTTCGAATACTCCTCCAGGGCTTCTGTCTTTGATCTCTCCATTCGCTAAAAATAAGTTCATGAGACAAGGTTGCGCTAAATGCTAGCACACGGCGACAAATCAAACAGGTTTTATTGCTGTGAAGTATGGGCTAACCTTAAGGGGGAATTGCTACATGTAAAGTGACTCCGCTGTAGAGGTCTTTAAAAAACAGATAGCCCAGAGGCAAGCTAATATTATTCCTTTGTTGAGGCTAATGTCGGCCATATTTCATGCTGTCAAAAAAGTGCAGCCCAGAAATGCGTTTGGCAAGATGCTATTACCGACGCTAATGGAGCCGGAAACTATACATACAGTACACGCAGGTAAAAATCAAATATGTACGGAGTGATGGAATGTGGAAAAGCAGAAAAACGGGAATTAATTATGCCGGCAGTACAAGACATAAGTGTATATTTATTTAAAAGGAGAATGGTTCCACAAAATATTCATAAATTGCTAGTATAAAAATGTAAAAGTTTGTGTTTTGGGGTCAGAAAATTTACCACCAAAATTTTTAATCAGGTGTATAATAATAATAGTAGGTGGTGAAAGGAACAGAATAGTATTTACTGTATTTTCTGGAGTATAAGTCGCACTGGAGAAGGTTGAGGCTGTTATGAAAATATGACGTGAACGAGAACATATATAGTGTGTTTGTTGAGTCGTAGAGCTCCAAAGTGGGCAGCTTGAACTGATTCAGGAAGTACAGTTTAGTACTGCCACTTGAAAAGAAATTGGACAAAAAAAATACGTTAATAATGGACATGTAGTTATACCCAGTGTCGGGAAGAATACTTTGAAAATGTATTTATCTACAGAATATTGAATATCTGCATTAAAATGTGTTTTGTAACATATTCCGATACATGGGCTCATCAGATTACTGTATTTTGAGTACTTGGAATACTTTTACACACAGCTGCATTTAAATTATAGTCTAAAAACGCAAGATAGGATTAAAAACAGCTTTATGTTTGTTTCATTGTTTGCTCTGCATTTATATTTCACCAATCGGAGAGGGAAACAGGGCACATGAAGATCAGCGTTTTATATTTTTCTTATACTGTGCAGTTTGAATTGTAAACTGTGTCATCAAATACTTCAATGTATACAGTATTTTCCAGATTAATAAGTAGTCGGGGTATAAGTCGCACCAGAGTATGAGTCACACCGGAGTATAAGTCGCACCAGTCAAAAAATGCATAATAATGAAGAAAAAATCATATAAATTTCAAATATAAATTGCATCTGAGTATAAGTCGCACCCACGGCCAAACTATGTAAAAAAGTGAGACTTATAGTCCGGAAAATACGGTATATGAACGTGGTGCCCTGATAGAAATTATAAGTTTTTATAGCACAAACTGCACGCAAAAGTACAAAAAATGCATCTGCTGGAGCATTGAAAAGTGAAGTAGTAGAAGCTAAAAACAATGTTAGCTTGCACCAAAATTGCTGAACTTCTCAACGAAGGCAATTTGAGATCTGAAATGATTAAGTCCAGCATGTACAAGCCAATATGTGGACTTTAAAAACACAGAGGAGCTTGACTATCTACACCAGTGGGAGTTAACCATGAACAAAACTAGCAATTAAAGCAAAATGACTGGCAAGCTAATACAAGCACGCAGTTGTAATGAACACAATCTGACAGCAGGTTTGCCCAGAACGAGTCGGACAATGATTTATGGATTTTTACCTGTGACGCAATCATTCAGGGAAAATTTAACTATAGAGATTTGTGAGTTAACAAACGAGAATGAAGCAAACTCAAGGTAGGCTATGTTTTTGATGAGGGAACATGGTCAAAAGCTTCAAAAAGTCAATTTTGCATGATAGGTGTCCGTAAGACCTGGGGCATTTGCACATTTTCACAGCCCATAATGTACCTCTTCCATTGATTTTTCCATCATTACTCTAAATGTCAGCATTGACTAAAGACTGCATTGTAATTTAGCCTTGGTTCTGCTCCAGCTCTGCTACGTGCCTCGCTCCAGTGCCACAGCTCCAATAAACAGGCAGATGTGACAAAGTTACTGGGCTGGAAATGCAGGAATCTGGACAGGAGCGGGAACATATGTCGTGTGGAAATTGGATGGTAGGCTTTGTAGATCTGTGCACAACGATAGCACTGCTGCCTCAATGTACACGTTTGAGAAGTAAGCACAGCAAAAGCAAATATCCAGCATGGGTTGAAATGACTTCAGTTCAAAATATCAAAAATGGAGTAATCTGGTTTTGAGTAGTTCGGTTTAGATTAAGTTATGATGAGATGGCAGCATTTTTAGTTAAAGATATGTTGACTTGAATTAGGAAAATACATCTGCACATGAGGTACGTTCCCTTGTCTTACCCCAGTGATGGTCTGCAGATTTATGCTCGTGGCAGGTTTTAGATACAGGGCAAGGACAGATTTGATGATATAGTATTTAGTTACAAAAATTCAAATCCACATGTCTGGAACATGTGTCGAATAGTAAATCTAGGAAGTTGCTCTATAAACTGTGTCTGAACATGTGTGGGAATGGTTCAGCTTTGTCCGCAATGTTCTTGAGTATGGCATTAAAATTCTCTCTCACACACACACACACAAAAACACTGACATGCACACACAGACACAGACACAGACACAGACAGACAGACACACACACACAAACACATATATACAGACACACACAGACACACACACAGACAGACACACATATACAGACACACACACACACACAGACACACACATATACAGACACATACAGACAGACACACACACACACACACACATATACAGACACACACACACACAGACACACACATATACAGACAGACAGACACACAGACAGACACACACACAGACAGACACACACATATACAGACACACACAGACAGACTCACAGACACACACACACATATACAGACACACACATATACAGACACACACAGACAGACTCACAGACACACACACACAGACAGACTCACAGACACACACACACACACACACACACAGACACACACATATACAGACACATACAGACAGACACACACACACACACATACAGACACACATACACACACAAAAACATTGACATACACACACAGACAGACACACACACACAAACACACACATATATACAGACACACACAGACAGACTCACAGACACACACACACACACACACACACAGACAGACAGACACACACACATACAGACACACACATACAGACACACACAGACAGACACACACACAGGAACACACACAGGCACACACAAACAAAACCACAGAGATACACACATAGGCACACATACACACAGGCACACACAGACACACACACACACAAACACACAAAAAATCACATATTTATTGAAAAAAACAATAGTAACCTCACGGAGATACGGAAATGTAATGCTATACTGTGGAACATTGCATACAAAGCAAAAAACAAATCTCCTTAGAGAGAAAACGGTGACAGACCCTCCACTAGAAAAGTTTCATGAGTTGTAGTTGTGACGTTGCGTACGTGTCCTAACAATTAGCAAATGAAGCAATGTATGGAAACAACTCCAGCACTTTGGTCAAAACTTCTCAAAGAAATGTTCCTACTCTTCAAGTCATTTAAACTAACCCAGATATTCTCTTTTTGCAGCGAACACAGCTCCATCCCAAAAGCACACTGAACATGATTGCGTTGAGCTGTGGGAACTCACTTGTGCTGAGTGGCAGGTCGGGTGCACCCAAAGACGTCCTTATTGACTTCTCCAGAGTCTATATGTGACAACGCCGGTGACACGGGGAGACAAGCAACATTTTCCATCCCACTGGAGGCAATGCTAACGCTACGCTAGCTGCCAAACGCCTTGAGATGAGACCGGGCGACAGCAAAGATACCCCCTCCAGTGGTTTAAATCAATGTTTCAGGCGCAGATTCTCTCCTCTTCCCTGTCTCTCTATTCTCTTATAGCTCCTTGATGTCAGGGAATAAAGGCGCTTTTCTTGAAGGCTGCATGTTGGTGGTCTTACAAGGAAGCTACAATGCCGGGAGGAATAGAATGGTACATGCGGTTTGGATTCAGGATAAGGAAATGAGACAGGCATTTCATATAAGGACATTTGTAACATATAGCGTAAAAGGTTAAGGTCACCAAGTCCTTCCAGAAAAAGTTTGCATTAGGGCAGAGCAGTGCGACAATAAATAAGTAAGTAAAAATGAAAAATGCAACACAGTGCGATTACGTTACATAAAATACATCGTCTGTCCTTGTTAAAATAATCAAATGAGGCAAATGAGAGGAAAGACAGGGCCTGCTTTTAAAATGGTAGACTCTATTTGATCGATTACAAGCTGATTTGTTAAAAAAAAGTCACGATTTAATTCAAATTTGATAATCGTACAGGCCTAGTTTTAAAACGATATTGTGGGCATTTGTGTACAAGGCCAAAATTTGCTTACTCCAGAACAGGCCAGGACACTGACCTACTTTACCTCATGGTGAGATCAGCAAAGCCTGTATTTTTGTTCTGTGGGCATTTTGCGTCTACTCTAAGCAGGAATGATGAAACAATAACAGCACATTTAAAAACCAACCAGACAGACGTTTTTGACAACTTGGTGACTCTACATTATATTACATACGATTTAAAAAAACAACAACTCTGAAGTAATCCACTTCAAAGATAAGTAGGTAAGGTTGAATTTGTCTAACTCGGGCCTGTGCATTTGACCCACACTTCATCACAACTGGGTCAACCTGTCAAGAGAACTGGGCGACCGAAGTACGGGGTGGCCCAAAAGTCACTGACACTTTTAAATCTTCAGTAGCTCCTTTAATTCTTAAGTTACTACTCAAATTTTAGCAGTAGATAAACTGAACCTTCAGAGATTTTTGACAATATATACCAAAATTGTTCACTTACACTTGAACTTATCACTACTTAAACTAGGGGAAGTGAAAATCCTTTGGGTTTCACACTGAACAGCCTCACACTTTACATACAAACATTTAAAGTATTTACTCACCAAATTTTGTCTGAGGTACACCTTTCTTTATCAGATAAACTGAACCTTCAGAGATTTTTTGACAATATATGACCCAGCGGTCTTATATTTGAAAAACACTAATTCCTGTTAATTTACACTGTGGAACTTATCACTTAAACTTACAACTGGGGAAACTTTATTTTGTTGAAGGGAGTGTGAAAAATATGGAATTTTTAAGTGTCCCACATTTTGGGTTTCACACTGAACAGCCTGATCCAACACACTTTACATAACATTTAAGTTATTATTCTGGGCTTATGGCTCTTATTTGATCCTCGATGTTACGTTTTTAAGTCATTTATTGTCTGAGGTTTATTCACAAACACCTCTTTTCTTTAAGATAGCCCCACAGGAAGAAACCTTTTCTTCAACTAGTCAGGTCTGTGGAGATCACATACTGCCCTGTCTTTGAAAAACACTTATTATTCCTTTAATGGCATTTACACTCGGGGCATCTCTGGTATTAAAATGTCAACGGTAACACCACTGGGGTTTGTGAATTTGACCCATGTGACTCAAAGTACCACTGTACAATGAGGGTTTGTTCCTCGGTGCTGTATTTGCTCATATTAATGTCGGAAGGGTCGTTCTAAAGGCTCTGAAAAAATTAAAGAAAAATATTTAGAAACAAAAGAGTTATGATTTTTTTTTCAACTGTCAGTGACTTTTGGGCCACCCTGTACTTGTCAGGACTACCTTGCTGGAGGATAATCGTAAAAACTACATGTTTTGGGCCACAGCGATTAGCAACAGTCTCACGATCAGAAATAAACACAACTGAATCAAAGTACCGAGCTGCAGGAATACCCCAAAAAATACTAAAGAGACCGACTTCCACTACTCCAACAGCTGCACATTAGAAGCTAACAAATGACTGAATCAAACTGTATTCCCATGGTTCAAAGAAGTGCTATGCGGAGGTGATGAGAGCTGACACCAGAGCTCAGCGTCGGGAGACAGGGACTGACAGGAGCATGTGACAGGAGGCCGAGCACAGCGCCTGTCAGAGCCACTCACCCGGAGGAGAGGGATGGAGGAGGACAGGGCACAAACCACCTCTCAGGAAACCAACGAGGACAATACACGGGGAAACGACATATGTAGCACACATTCAATAGACAAGTGTTTATCCTGTCTATTTAAGGACATGTATTCTTTATAACGCAGGAAACCGAACCAACATATTGTAGATGTTGAATTATTATCATACATTTTTAGGGTGCAGTATGTAACTTTTCTGGTTGAGAGTGGGACTGTAAGAATGACCGCTATAGACCAACTTGACATTCCAGTTAAAGTAAAAAATGAAATACTCTGTCACTATGTTCCAAGTAGCAGAACTTCAGTGGGGCCATGACATGTCCTTGGGGAACACCTACAATGACTGGCTCATTCAATTCAATGCAATGCTATTTCATCTATCTTTTTCTGTTTTTTTGAAGTACAAAATAGCTAAATTAGAATTTTACAGAAGTACAGACAAATAAATCAATAGCATGCACTGTAACGTCATCTCATATTAAGCCCGTTCTTTCTCCTCAGCTTATTTACGATCTGCTCCGTCTCTTCGGTGCTACAGGCAGCGCTAGTCTCTCCTTTTTAATGATGGGACTTTCGGCTCCTTTGCGGGATCCGAATCTTTTGGATCCATTCGCTTCAAAGATCCGTTCAAACGACTGGCTCTTTTTTATATTTAGTTATGTGATGGAAGTCAGAGAAATGACCAAGGCTGAGAATTGTTTAAAATGGTTGAAACTGAGAATGGAAATGTGTTAACCCTTTGAAATTATGACATTTTAAAACTAACTATTATTATGAAGTTAATTTTTTTTTTTTTTTTTTATGCACAAACCTCTCACTCGTGTTGCCTGCTCTGCTTCTGTGCTGATTCTTGCGTTGGTTCAGCTTTAATTAGTATAAAGATGCGTACGAATAGGAAACAAAAAGATTCGATTCTTTTCAAAAATGAGCTCAAAATCCAATAGTTCACGTTAAAGAATCGTTCAAAAGAGACTCGTTCGGGAAAGTCACATCACTACTCCTTTTTCCAGTCTATATTTTGTGTGTATTTTAGTGTGTTTCTGTATTGTAAGAGTTTGTGTGTGTTTGTGTGTGTGTGTGTGTGTGTGTGTGTGTGTGTGTGCGGGCCGGGGAGCAGCTGTGGGCTCCCCCTGTGTGTGCGGAGGTCAGGGCACAGGCTGACAGTCAGTAATTGTACCACAGGGAGGTTTCAGAGGGGCCGTAATGCAGAGCGACATCTCACAAGACGCAACGGCAGAAAAGTGCTCTGGGGGGCAGGAGCGAGCAGGCTTCACATGTTAGTGACAGATGGAAAACTACCATTCAAGCCTGTGGTTTGAAGTCCTGTATCGACTTAAAGGACCTGTACCCGATTCCTTCTGTTCCCCAGGTATGTGTGCAACATGTGCCTCACCTTCGTACAGATATATTGTATAAGCAGCTTTTAAGGTCAAAACAAGTCAGCTGTGTACTGCCTGCATCTAATTATACAGTGTTTTATGGTTTGATAATCAGGGAGGGTGCGCTTAGCATGCTAGTTGTTGTTTGCAGTACCGTGAGTGGCAAAAAAAATGCTTCTAAACTCATTGCAGTGAGTAATTACGATGCTGTGAATGTATAATGCAAGTGAGGAATAACTTTGGACTTACTGCAAACTGTTTAAAATGAACTAGTTCTGCACTTTTGGCAAATGGTCACAAACAATTTTCCACCACCACCTTGAAATATAAAAATGAAATATAAAAAATGATCTATCTCTGTTTTATAGCCTATCTCTGCCAATCTGTACCAATAGGCTCCCTCTGTATACCACCGATCACTCCCTCACCACAATCATAACCGTGGAGGATGAAGTGATAACGGCAGAATGTGGCCAGGGCTCTCATTTCACGGCAAGAAGCTCCCAGGTTCAACTCAACAACAAGCGCCATAAGGTAAACTCCACCAACTAAGGTAGTCCTGACCACGACCACCTCAAGATGGATCCTCCTGCTCCAGCCGCTTTGAAAGACGGGTCAAATACGGGTGACGAATACAGAGACAGTTAGGTGGGACTAAATCAGGGGTGGGCAAACTACGGCCCGGGGGCCAAACACGGCTCATTGGGCTTATTAATCCGGCCCGCTGAACGTGATCAAATTATATTAAAATAGGTAAGCGTAAAGTCCCTGCTTAGACTGCTGCCCCCGCGACCCGGCCGGAGCGGAAAAAATAAGCGGAAAAAAATGGATGGATGGAGGTAAGTGTAAACCCTCTTCAATTTACGTTTCCCAAAAGATGGCACACTTCAGCTACATAAACCTTGTTTGTGTGTATTTCTCTCATTCTTTTGTCAGCCCTTCCACAAAAATGAGTGTATCAAATAAAAGAAAAGTGAACAGTGAGCGCCGAGTGTTAAATACGGAGTGGACAAAATATTTTTTCACTGAAGTCCGATCAAAGTACCAAGGCAAGTTTTTTGCTGGCATTCAAATGAGCAAAAGCTAGCAAGCCTTTCTCTGAACAATGACTCTTGCATAGTCATGTTTGCTACATGTTACAAATCTCTACTATAATATATAAGTTGTTTATCGTGGCCCGGCCCCTCTGTCAAATTTTAGAACAAATTGTGGCCTGTGTGTCAAAAAGTTTGCCCACCCCTGAAGTAAACGCATAAACTCCACCCACAACCACAATTCAAATAGAGCCGCTAACTTGGGCAGTGCCTGGAGGATTAAAAAAGAGAGAAATAGGAGAAGGGGCGGGGTCTGGAGGTATAAGAGCAGCGTGATTGGTCCAACAGGCATCCACATTTCAAACTCCACCCCTGCAGCCAGATGTAATGAGTCTTTTGTGATGTTACCAACTACTTGAAACTGCAGAGGTCACTGAAGGCAGCACACACTTAGATTCACGTAGTTTGCAGTAAAGAGGCCAAAAAAAAAAAATGACTAGGAGTAGTAAATAGTACTATTAAAAGACCATATAAACAGTTTAGTTGCAAAAAAAAATGGTTTAGTTGGCTGGTTTAGTTCCACTTTAAAATGAGTATAGCAAAACAAGCTAGCAAGCTAAATACATAGGCATAAATAGACATAGATATTTTGAGAGATATATTGGTTTGCACATTGTCTTTTTTTTTTGCAGCTGTCCAGAGTTTTACCACATTGCACGATCTAAAAATGGCAGTAGACCAGTTATTCCCAGCTATAAAACGCCAAGAAAAACCTTACTCACTTTCCAATGTTGTGCTGCTACATCTGTTTATTTCATATCCACTGCTCTGCCGCTCCTCCCTCAAGAGCCAAAAACACAATTTAACAACCACTTTTGTTATGATTGCATTTTCCAATCTGATGGGGATTCTTATTTCTTTCCCTAGACTTTTTTTCCGCTCCCAGGAACATAGCGGGGGATTTCAGCTGGGAGATAGAGCGGATTTTATGTAGAGAGAATGCATAGCGACCATGAGAAGTGTGGTAATGGAGGTGGTAATGGGAGAACGCTTAGCTGAAGTCTTTAAGGGATCCAGGGTTGAGTTTATTTTAACAATGTCACTTCAAAGTCAGCAGGTTTCAGTGCTAATTAATAGAGCGTGACCACTGTCCTCGGGCTAAGTCCTCGCACTCTGCAGTCTACCACACATGGGGCTACAGCAGCTCTGCACTGCAAAAAGGTACTGCTACATGAAGTCGGATAACTTAAACTCAGAATACAGTCGTGATTTGAGACATTTTTACGGTCATTTTTCTTTGACTCATTTGTAGGTACTGCATTCCAATACATTCTTATTCATAAAGAAATCCTATCGTGCTTGTGTCTGCTGTGTAGTTCTAATCTATGACAGGCGTGATCATTATGCTATAATTTGCACTTTTTAAAACTGAATATTCATCTAAAATGATTTAACCCTGGAGAACCCACAGGGTCAAATTTGGCTGCAGTTAATTGCTGCCACCCAAAATGAACAAACAAACAAAACAAAAAAATGTCAAAATTCAGTTAAATAATTCAAAAAGCCCAGAGTGCCATTTCTGGCCCCTGCATAGAGACACCTAGTGGATGAAAACTGAACTAAAATGAGACAGAGTGGTAGTGACAAGATGGCCGACCTGTTGAGCTGAAAAACTACACAAACAAAAGTGTCTTGTCAGCAAACCAGCAGTGGGTAAAATTGTGGTGTTTTTTTTTGTTTTTTTTTTGTTAATCTTTTTAATAATAGCTTGCAGAATGTCTCGAAGTACGTTTTATTGTCTTTTTGGATAAATTAGAGCCCAATGGGTCAAATATGGCCCTGATCCTAAATTAGGGAATAATGGGTTAAATTTTTAAAAAGTGGATATTTCAGTGCTCAGTGAATTTATAGCAGTGATTTAATACAATGTTCATAACTTTCCAAAGAAGAAAAAGATTCTTGGGTTCTCCAGGGTTAATAAAAGAAATAAGTCAGCTGACCTCCGTCCTAGAAAACTGCGGTGCCCAGTGGGAGCTGATGTCGCTGTAAACGTCCAATGGATAGCTGCAGATCACATGCTATGAAAAGTCAATTTTGCAGAATAGGTCTGCTTTAAAGGTGCACTGTGTAACTTTTCTGATGGAGGATCTGTCAATTGCTTGTCTCCATGGAGATGCCATTGCTTTGCCTATCTATCTATCTATCTATCTATCTATCTATCTGTCTGTCTCTATTGTCTCCATTGTGGTGATTAATCCTGGACCAACAAACTGAACACAAACAAACTGGCTGAAAAATTCAAACCACAAAATGTGATTTGATGTGATCTAGAGGTTTTTACAGTGTATCAGCACAAACCCATTAAGTCAAATTACAATCAATTCAATGACAAAAGCGAGCGCAGACAAATCTAACTTTTGACTAATGTGTAATCAAGGAAACTGCAGCTGCACTCTCAATCAGAGCCGCCTCGTCTGGAGCACACACACACGCCCGAGAGAACGACACTCACACACACACACGCCCGAGAGAACGAACGACACACACACACACACGCCCGAGAACGAGAACGACACACACACACGCCCGAGAGAACGACACACACACACACACACACACACCACGCCCGAGAGAACAACACACACACACGCCCGAGAGAGAACGACACACACATACGCCCAGAGAGAACGACACACACACACACACACGCCCGAGAGAACGACACACACACACGCCCGAGAGAACGACACACACACACACGCCCGAGAGAACGACACACACACACACACACGCCCGAGAGAACAACACACGCACACACGCCCGAGAGAACGACACCCACACACACACGCCCGAGAGAACGACACACACACACACGCCCGAGAGAACGACACACACACACACACACGCCCGCCCGAGAGAACGACACACACACACACACACCCCCGAGAGAACGACACACACACACACACACGCCCGAGAGAACGACACACACACACGCCCACGCCCGAGAGAACGACACACACACGCCCGAGAGAACGACACACACACACACGCCCGAGAACGGAGAACGACACTCACACACACGAGAGAACGAGAACGACACACACACACGCCCGAGAGAACGACACACACACACACACGCCCGAGAGAACGACACACACACACGCCCGAGAGAACGACACACACACACGCCCGAGAGAACGACACACACACACGCCCGAGAGAACGACACACACACACGCCGACCACCGAGAGAACGACACACACACGCCGAGAGAGAACGACACACACACACGCCTGAGAGAACGACAGTCACACACACACACCCGAGAGAACGACACACACACACACGCCCGAGAGAACGACACACACACACGCCCGAGAGAACGACACACACACACGCCCGAGAGAACGACACACACGCACCTATGCTGAAAAGAACAGCACCCATGCCGAAAGAAGAGCACTCACACCTCACATTCCCGAGAGAACATCACCCACACCGCAGAGCACCCATACTGCACCTACACCCAAGAGAAGAGCACCCACACAACACACACGCTGAAGAGAACAGCACCCACATCGGGCATACCCATAAGAACAGCTCCCATACCACAGAGCACCCAAGAGAACAGCTCCCATACCACAGAGCACCCAAGAGAACAGCTCTCCCATACCACAGAGCACCTATAAGAACAGCTCCCATACCACAGAGCACCCAAAAGAACAGCTCCCATACCACAGAGCACCCAAGAGAACAGCTCCCATACCACAGAGCACCCAAGAGAACAGCTCTCACAGCACCCACACTGAAGAGAACAGCACCCACAGCACAGAACCACACCCACACCAAAAAGAAGCTAAAGGTAAAAGAGCCCACACATGGAGCTGGGGACCATTTATATAACAGAAATAAAAAGGTTTGGGTACTACAGATACTACTGATACTATGGGTACTACTGATACTAGTGGTACTACTGGTTTTACTGGTACTTGTTATAGTTTTAATGCAAAGTGTGTTCTGGAAGAGCAATAGAAAGTTACGAGGCAATACAAATAAATACTATTTAACAGAAATTTACAAACACTGTAACTCTGTTTTCTAGATGATAAATACAGGATCAGGTACAGAAAAAAGAACCGTACAGGAAGTGGTGCTGAAAATGAGGAATCGTTCACACCACAGTGAAGAGAGAGAGGGGCCAGGGCGGAGCTGTCCATGGTGCTAGTTTTAACACTGTACATAAAACAATGGGACAACAAAAGACACTGAAGGCAAACCAGTAAACTTTTAATACTGGCTCCAAAGTGCATGACGGGGGTATGGTCAGGGAGGGCATCTGGCATAAATAAAATGGTTAAAATTATTATTATTCACGTAAGAAATGTGTTTAATAACTGTTTATGAAGTTTCAGAAATGGATTTTACATATAGTTATAGGTCTTGGGGTCATTAGTTACCACAGAGCTGATTAACCCTGTGTAAACTTGGATTTATTTATCTTTTTTTGGAAAATTCATGGGAAAAATGTATGGGAATTTTACATCTGGAAGCAGGGGGGGTGGGTGATCACTATTGCACGTCTCCATGTCTCTTAACGATAATTATAACGATGATTTAAAGGTCAAACAAGTCCATTTAGCTTTATATTAACATTCAGTAATAATCACGAAACAATAATACCCACGTGTTAAAATGTTTAGGGTAATTGCACATTAGCCTTCACCATTTCTTAACATAAGTGTACAACCTTTGACCCAAACTGCCTCCTGGGAGTTGCTGTCCATAATAACAGCAGCATTTCAAACACAGGTCACTGGGGTCAATTAAAAAGCATACATTAGTCTTATCCCAGCCTTGTACCTGCGATGCACAAAGCGCATGTGTAAAGACGAAGGTGGTTAGGTCAATGTCAAACACTGCTATCCTCGTGCAGTGATAGGGCCGTTATTATACAACCCTACGTGACCCCCAGAGCCTCTTACAATAACACAACACACACACACAGATGCACATAGGGGGCTGCTTCTCCGTCAGACGTACAAAATGGGACAAATAGCAGGTTGGGAATGAGACCAAGGCCAGATGGGACATGGCACAGCGTACACCTGTTCTGTATTACACAACCTGTCGAAAAACAAAAGCCTGCAGCGGCTAACAGCGGAGGCTAACAGCGCAGGCTAACAGCAGCAGCGCCCTTGTTTCCAGTCATCACCATCTCACGCTTTGTTGTTATGAATCACGCCAAATGAGCGTTTAGCCAACACGGTGCTGCGTGGCGACAGTGAATGGAGGGATTTGAATGGGGAATTTTAGAACATGCGTTTCAGGCGTAATAGACTTCAGTTTTATATACAATGGAGAAAAAAGGACACAGTAAAAATGTGAAATGAAAGATTTTTCAAGGCAAAAAAAAAAAAAAAAAAAAACAACAAAAACTACAAAATTTAATTGGTCAAGGCATTCATTGTTGTTGTAATGTTTTTGCTAATTTGAAATGAGATCTGCAAGCAAAAAAAATTGGCCAAATCTGAACTGCAAAATTAAAAAAAAAAGTAAATAAATACATAGTAAAAAAAAAAAAAAAAAAAAAATACAAAATATACAAAAATAAATAAATATAATGGAAACAATAAATAAATAAAATTAAAAAAATGAAACAAATAAAATAAAAAAGTAAAATAAATAAATGAATAAAAAAATAAATAAAATAAATACATTAAATAAATAAAATAAAGCATGAAACAAATAAAATAAATAAAAAGTAAAAATAAATAAATAAAAATAAATAAATAAAATGTTTTTTAAAAAAAAAAAAAACCAAAAAAATAAAAACACAATAGGCACAATAGACACAATATCATACAGTGTCTTCTTCGTACCATTTCAATGTATAGAAAGAGTTACATTAGGTATAGGCAGAAGGAGTAGGGTTTATTTACTGAGGCACAGACAAATCATATTAAAGCACAAATATTGTATCTATCTTATTTCTCTGTGCGAACAAGCAACTCAAAACCAAAGCTTACATTGCTCAAGGACATCGTGTAGCTAAGGTTTTAACAAATATGGACAAATATGGAGGCAGATTTTTTCACCCACAACCAACAAATGACGTCCCTTTGAATTGTGGTGTGAAAATAATACAGACAATAAGATATAGATGAAACAAATATAGAGAGAAATGAACAAAATAGAGTTAAATTTAGATAAATCATCTTCATTCATCCAGGTTGGGATAGAAAAAATGTACACACTACAGTCAATGTTAACCCAAATATTGTGATATCGGATCGTTTTAAGCCCCACAATAATCGCGCCATCACAGTATATAGAATTACTAGTCTCTCTGTTCATTGTTATGGTGCAACATGAGCTAAAAAACAGAGGAAACTACATAGACCATGATCCTTTGCTACATTTCAGTGCATTTTTTACATCCCTAATGAGAAAAATAATGTAAAAATAGTTAGGTTTTGATACGAGTTTGGGGAGTAGAGCACAGATCCATTACTTAAGACTGTGGGATGATAATGCCACATGTAAAGCAGCAGTTCCCCTCCTCGGAGAATCCCCTCGTGTCTGAGAGGCTGGGGTTCCCCTGCAGCAAAGTGACTGTGATCTGACGCCCGCCTGCGTTTCAAATCACTATCATTTTGCTTTTAAGCTCAGTCCTGACCCAGAATCATCATTCATTACCATAGACCAAGATGGAGGATAAACTGGTTGCGTCAAAAATCGATACTAGAACTGGTATCGAAACTAGAGACTCATTTGAGAAGAAAATGAACCTTTCCTGAACAGATTTAGAATAATCTTGAGCTGTTTCAGAACAAGTATAAGACACATAGACTAGTATACACCCATGGACCACTATGAACCTACTGGACGACTGAAGGATTACACAGATATAAGACACATGGTAAAAGAGTGAACTTTGTGATTACTGGGTGTGTCCACATGAAGCAAAAACTGGCACAGAGATATTAACCACAAAACAGATCAACGCATCTGCAGTCTGACAGTTAAACAGCAATTTCTGCTATAAAATTCTAACTTTTCCTCCAGCTCAGTTTTAAACTATGAGGATCAAGAATGTTATGATCCCAAGTGAACATAAAAATAAACAAAAACTCAGCTCCAAAGATGTGATTGTTGTCTGTTGAAGGGACTTGAAGCCATGAGATTAATAATGCAAGTTTGTGGAGCCAGTCCCAAACACATCATGATAATATTCAGTATTTATGGATCATAAGTTTGGCTATTTCTAAAAAAAAAACAACTGTAAATCTAATTATGACTCACAATACTAAGATTTCAAACTCAATTTCGATACTATGGAATGGACTCAGTACCGGTATCTGTGTAATCCCTCAGTCGTCCAGTAGGTTCATAGTGGTCCATGGGTGTATACTAGACTATGTGTCTTATACTTGTTCTGATAGAGCTCAAAATCATTCTAAAGCTTCAGGAAAGGTTCATTTCTGTCCTTAAACTGTATAAAAGAGTGGACTAAGTGAGTGTGACGTCACCCATAGCTTTCAGCTCCAGTCAAATGCAGCTCATCGAGGCTAGCGGTTATAGCGGCGAATTGGGAGCCGAGTTCCATATTTGGAGTTTTGCGAACATCATAGCACCAAAAGAGCCAATCCAGAGCGAGGCTGATGAAGGTAACGCCCCTTCCTGCCCGCACCGCTGATTTAGCAGGGAGCGGACGCTTAGCAATGCTGTCAATCAAACTTGTTGCTAACACTAGTGGGAGCAAGCTTGAGGAAAGATGGTGCCTGATTCGTCTGTTATTAATGTTCACATCCTGACGCTCATACTGTAAATGGACATAGCTAACCTGCTAGCCGCAGCGTTACAAACAGGAAGTGAGCATGGGCGCGATTCCAACTTAAACGCGGGTTTGGTTGCTATGATACTCGCGGTAGGACTTCCCAATGTGGAACTCGGATCCAAATTCGCTGCTATAGCTGCTCGAACCTCGATAGGACTTCATTTGACTGAAGCCGAACGCTGCGGGTGACGTCACACTCACTTAATCCATGGATACAGCTCAAGATCATGCTAAAGCTATTCAGGAAAAGGTTCCTGTCTTGTGCATGTGACTTTTTTAATATCGATTCCTGCTCAAATGAGTATGTAGTTCAGGCATCGATTAATACCTGATATTTGATACTATTGACAAACACCAATTATGACATTAACACCTTCTGGATGGTGAACGTGACGTATTGAGGACTCGGGAAAATGAGTCTAAAAACCATCGTTGGCGTGACAGGGGTAGTAAATCTTGCCCTGTACTCAGGTGTGACTGCATTGTGTTAAATTTGGAATTAGCTGCGCGACGCTAACAACACATACATCAAACTAATGCCGTTCTGTCATTGGGCGGCTCGCGTGTAATCAGGGCACATCTGGGTCTGCGTCGGCCTCCTCTTCCTCACTAACATCGCAGATACGGACAGTACCGGCGCGCACATCTGCACACACGAGTCAGAACAACTTAATTATGAGGCGAATAGTCGTATTAATGTGATTTGTTTAACAGAGGACTGAGGACTGCAGGCGGGAGCTCGTATACTGTACATGCCCCAACCTGGCAACAAGCAGCCTCCCTACGACGTCATGTTGGTCAAATGTATTGTTCTGCACTGTTTTTATACAAGTCAAACCATATCACTGTGCATAAGGGACCCTCCAATCTAAATGTAAGAGGCTGGATTAAAGATGCACTATGTCACTTTTCTTGGAATGTAGCTTGCAATTGCAGTTCAACTTGTTTATCTTGCATTTATTCTGTTATTAGGTTTTTATTGATACTTAGCAGCGGATGTCATCAACATTCCCTGGGGTTGTGATGCTAACTAGAGGCATTGCTCTGTCTGAGTCTTTGTTAGACTATTATCTGAGCTTTATTTTAACATAATCTGACCATAAAGAACTGACTTAGCTGGAACTACAACAGGTGAGCTGATTTTTGCTGTTAAAACAAGTCCCTCTCTAATAACATTACAATCACAAGCTAGCTAGCATTAGCCAACAGTTCTTCAGTTTGTCACGCTCACCTTTGTGCTGAAAATAAAACTCCTAACACGACCATGAACGCTGGTATTGATCATAAGCTCCTAAAAATGTGATCTTAAAACCTTTTTGTCAGTGTTTGCTAATTTGTGCATTGTGTCACCATGGAAACCCCTGAACATTCCACCACAGACATACATGTAACACCCCTAGCGTGATTTCATTGCAAAGTATCAATCGCAAAAAGTATCTCGAGAAACACGATTATTACACTGAGTTGGGCTGCCGCTCCACAGATGCGAGATTTTTGTGGAGTATGCCAGCAAAAGCAATAACATCTCCATGGAGACAAGCCAGTGATGGATCCCTCCACAAGCAAAGTTACATAATGCAGCTTTAACTTCTGAAATTCAAGATATTCGTTTGCTCTACTACTGGTATTGTAAAAACATTTAAATATATGATAAAAAACAAGCCATTGTCCTTGTGTTACCTCCAATAGCGAGCTGTGTCATGTGACCTTGTGGCACCAATCACAATTCATTCTCTCAACAAGAGGCATGAGCTCACCTCAGCAACATGATTTATGATGAACACTAACTTCATTTTACAGCGTCTGCAGCCACTCTTTCATTATAATATATATTCAAAAGCAAATTAAGTTTTTAAATCATTTGAGTGTACAATGTGAAGATTGGGCTCTCTCTCTGATATGAGCCAGTATGCCTGTATTGACAACACAAATACAGTGTTATGAGCAATATCTAAAGCCCCCAAATTTCTGTTAATGGGCTTAACACTGCAAATGACATATATACAGTCTTATTACAAAGTTAACTCATCAATATTACGAAAAAATGAATAGTGATAATGTTGTTACTTCCTCAAAAACAGACCTGGAGTTGTGTTTTGTTTCATTCACACATGTTTGAGTAACACTTTATTACTACATCTGTCTAAGTCTCCAAAATTTAAAAATGCTATCTTTCACTTTTAGTTCAGTAGAGATTGTAATGAAAGCCAAATGTAAAATCTATCAACTGGACAAAAAGTTGTTTCACTGCTCATCCACGCCGCTTCAGAGATTGGCAATTCCAGGGCTGGAATTATCCAAATGATTCTAGTGAAGGTGTGAGTGGAGCACTTCCTGTATTACCACATTACATCACAAGGTACAACATAGTGTTTTCAGTTTGAGAGAAGAACTCAGCACTACATCAAACTGGTATCTTGATTTACTAATGGTAAAGGTAAATGACACGTGCCCAACAGTGGATATGGAAAATGTGGGGGATCACCAAGACGTTATGGAGACCAGCAAGGGACATTACAAGGACTGTGGACGATAAGATAACAGCTATGCTCTGGTCATTTTGGTTAAAGCCACATCTCAGGAAGGTCTGAAAAGGTTGTAAAACACTCAGCTGGTTCGTTCGACCTTGCCTACAGTTTCTTAATGTGTAACACCATGCAGACCAGAAGAGGACCCGCCCCACACACACATACATACATACAATGAGAGACACTATAAAAGTCCACTTGCACATCTCAGGGCTCTCCGCCTATCCTTTCTGGAGAGTCTGTTGCTTCATTGTTCACTTTACTCGTGTGGAACTAATTAAACCCTTAGCAAAAGACGAAGTTTAAATCTGTCAACTGGACAAAAACACTCTTACAAGGGTTTGTGTGTTAAACATGTGTGAATGAAACAAAACACCGGGTATGGTTTTTTTTTAATGAGGAAATTATAACATAGATCAGAAAATAGCGTAATATGAGCCCTTTAAACAGTACATGTCTTTGAGCTAATTCTCGAGCTGCATCCTTACACATTGTTCCAGCGGCTCCAGCTCTTGTCTCGTATTGTCGACTGTGCAGTGTTTAATACAGTGCCAGGTAACAGAGTGGTGCAGACACATTTAGCCTGATTTCATGCAGGATTTGTGTGATTTCTAATGAAGGCGCACAGCTGGAGGTGTGTGGGTGATTACTATTCCACATTTCATCTGCTGCTAACGCTAATGCTAACACAACAGCGTTATGCAGATAAGGTCGTGTTCATGACATTCTACAGTTTGATGTCTAAATTTCAGATGCAAGAGAATCACTGTTTTTGGAAGAAAATGGTGAATATTATCATTGTTTGTAAGATTAGGTCTTACAAATAATTGCCGTATTAAACTTTATGGCTGAAATACTTTGATACTTTGAATCACTCAGTCGTCCAGTAGGTTCATACTGGTCCATGGGTGTATACTAGTCTATGTGTCTTATATTTGTTCTGATACAGCTCAAGATCATTCTAAAGCCTCATTTCTGTTATTAAACTGTATAAAAGAGTGGACTAAGTGAGTGTGACATCACCCATAGAGTTCGGCTCCAGTCAAATGAAGCTCATTGAGGCAGGGGCGAATTTGGACCCGAGTTTCATATTTGGAGTTTTGCGAGCCTCATAGCACCAAAAGATCCAATCCAAAGCGAGGCCAAAGTTAACGCCCTTCCGACCCACACCACTGATTTAGCAGGGAGCAGGCGCTTAGCAACGCTGTCAATCAAATTTGTTGCTAAGGCTGGCGGAGCAAGCTTGAGGAAAGAAGGCACCTGATTCATCTGGTATTAATGTTCATATCTTGCGTTACAAAGAGAATAACGAAATAAAAATGCAAGGCTCATGTAGAACGGGTTAATACGAACATTTTAAGACCGACATGATGAGTCTGACAGAAGCAGTCACAAAGGGAGGGGTGACTGTTTTACAATGATGTTGGAACCGAAGTGCGCCCACAATCACTTCTTATTTGGAACTAGCAGGTTAGCTATGCCCATTTATATATACAGTCTATGATGGAGATACATACTATTTAATGCTATTTTGTGGAACATTCCAGGAGACAAGAATGTGGCAGCCCCTCCAGCAGAAATAATTTAAAAAGTCCTTTTGATTCACAATTGTTTTTGAATGATGCAACCACTTTTTGAAGCTATTATGTCAGATAATAACTTTAGCTTCTGCCAGTTTTGATTTCACACGGATAAAGTCCATGTACATATTAATATTAACAATAAACCAGGACAAAATATCGACATTTTAACAGTTGTTCCATTTTTCTGCCCTGTCCTTCAGCTCAGGTTTAAACTGTGGGCAGTGCAGCACATATAAAGTGAAGCAGGGGGAGGGAGGAGGGTTCACCTCTTTGTTCTGGTTGTCATCATTTCTCAGGCCTCAGCACTGACGAAGGGAAAAACGGCCCTGGGTTTGGACCAGTCTGAGGCCAATGGTACAAGTGACACTTCTGCACCACCAGCAAATTCACTTCAAATACATACAAGTTTAAAGATGTTTCACCCCGAACAAGAGACAAGTGATATAGAACAGGTAGATCCAAGCAGGTTTATGTTCCAGGGCAAACTGTTATTCGTTTTCATCATTATATTATTACAACTATCATTAGCTATATTATTATACTTTCTATTTTTCTCTATTCATCTGTTTTTGTCTACCGATTCAAGTTTTTTTTTTAATTTTTTTTATATTATTAGTATTTTTAAGCCAATTTTAATCATGTTATTTTAATGCATCTTTTGTAAATGTAAATATGTTCTAGATAAAGTGTGACAAAATATGAACTCAGTGATGAATGTGTACAGATACAGATGCAAGTTGGTCAACGAAACAGCAAAGAGGTCAGTGCTTCAAAAAGTCAAACTAGATTCATTTATGTCACTTAACGCCTGACTCAGACTTCACCTGGTCCAGCTGGATCTCCAGTGTAGGACGTTTTATTGCTCTGTGCTGTTGGGTCACTGCACCAGACCCTGTGTTCACATCATAACTATTCAGTTATTAAGGGAAAAGGTTGAGGTTGGCTCTGATGTCCGGTAAAACGAGACTCCCAGCAGTTTTAATCGGGGGTGCCGTGGCTCCACCGTTGGCAGCACCGTCGGAAATCACCATCGGAAACCACCATCGGAAACCACCATCGGAAACTACTGTCGGAAAAAACTCTGACAGATACCAAAGTCGGAAACCGAACCATCAAAACCACTGTCGGAACCATCCATCAGTCGGAAACCACCCACCGTCGGAAACCACCATCAGAAACCACTGTCGGAAACCACCTTCGGAAACCACCGTCGGAAAAACCACTGTCAGATACCATCGTCGGAAACCACCATTGGAACCACCATCGGAACCACCATCAGCTCCAACGCTGGAACCACCATCGGCTCCAACGTCGGAAACCACCGTCGGAAACCACCGTCGGAAACCACCGTCGGAAACCACCGTCGGAAACCACCGTCGGAAACCACCGTCGGAAACCACCGTCGGAACCCACTGTTGGAACCACCGTTGGCTCCACCGTCGGAAAACACCATTGGAACCACCGTCGGGAACCACCGTCGGGAACCACCGTCGGGAACCACCGTCGGGAACCACCGTCGGAAACCACCGTCGGAAACCACCGTCGGCAACCACCGTCGGAAACCACCGTCGGAAACCACCGTTGGCTCCACCGGACTGCGTTGCGTACAGTCTGAGCCCCTCTCGTTACTTGTGATTATACAGAAAACTCCATTGGGATAAGAAGCTGCTATATCCCTAATATGTCTGTATAATCCCTCGTCGTAAAGGTATGATCTTCAGGAATAGAAAAATTCAATTGTGTCAAATGGACAAACAGTTTTTTCACGTAAAAAAAAAAATGTGTCGAGGTTTAAATTGTGTTCTTGACAAATAAGCCTGCTGTATCAAACTGATACACTGAATACTGAAGATACTAAAGTGGCTTAAAATTACATCTATATCTTTTTATGTTGTTGGTAATGCATTAAGCAGAAATAAAATGTCATAAAATGTGTAAGAATTCATACAATACCTCCCCTCATTCTGGAGAGCTCTAATAAGCCACATTATCCCACTTCTTCCTCAGTATCTCACATCCTGACTGTGCCACTGCAATACCAAGTACACAGAAGTGCTCTGTATGTAGGACTATCTCTCTCCCTGATCGTTTCATAGTTTTGGGGCATCCCTCTACAGTTCAAAACAAGTCTGCTCCCCTTCCTCCTTTCATCCCCAATATCTCCGTTTGTAGCAACATTTTATCACAAACTCTCCATGAATTTTCCATTGATGTTTTTAGCACTTTTTTCCTGTTTTTTGTAATTCATGTCTGGCACCCAAACATCAGTGGTTGTATTTTGTAGCTGCAGGCGTCGTGACAATACATTTATTCTGACTGCAGTGGCGAGCCTCTTGGTGAAAAAAGGTATATATTTTTTACTAGGTGCCCATGATTTGTTATAGGGGTGTAGTTGGTGTTACAATGCTAGCAGCCAGGTTCCATTCAAAGGTAATGGGAAAGTCAAAGCCAATGAGCTGGGTTAGAATTGAATAGCGTTGCGTTTACAACATTGAAGCTAACATGCCCAGACTAAGCCAGCCTCTGCTCCCCGCTGGTTCACTGTCAGAAATGCTTGGCTTCATTTTCTTTGACAAAACGTGTTAACAGCCCACCGACTACCAGAGCCACAATGGAAATAAAAGATATAGTGTAGCTAAGGTTTTGTCCCATTTCTTATCTGGCAACCCTTAACAACTCGCATATTGGTTGTTACGGGTTAAAGATGCTGTTCCTTGTTTATCGTGGGGGTTATGTGCTAAAAAGAACCCGCATTGGTGAAAATCTGCGAAGTATCAGTTTTATTTTTTACAATTATTATATATGTTTTTTGCGGCTGTAAAACCCCTCACCACCCACACACTTTATACACTTTTCTCAAACAGGCATTAACATTTTCTCACATTTCTTTCGTTTAAACACTGTCAAAGTTCAAACCTTTGTTGGTGCCTTCTGACGATGCAGAACGTTTCATCGACATTACAAACAAACAGCACTTAAGAGTCACACTGCAATCCAACATTTATGTAAATTTGTCTGAACACATTCTGTACTGTACAGGAGACACGGAGGAGACTGATGGACAATGGTCTACAGTCCCTCAGCCAATCAGGACGCAGAACACAATGGTCTACAGTCCCTCAGCCAATCAGGACAAAGAACACAATGGTCTACAGTCCCTCAGCCAATCAGGACGCAGAACACAATGGTCTACAGTCCCTCAGCCAATCAGAACGCAGAACACAATTGCACAAAAAAATTCTGTGAAATAGCGAGACCGCGAAAGGTGAACCACGATATAGCGAGGGACAACTGTACCTGATTTTTACCATCTTAAAATGTGAAAAACAGTTTAAAAGGTTTGCACTGGTCCAAAGTTATTCCTCACGTACCTTATGCATTCAAACCATCCTAATTATTTACCCTGATGAGTTTATAAGCACTTTTCACAACTCTCAGAGACCAGGCCGGAGTTTTGTTGTGCCTGTAAAGCTAACACCAACTAGCATGCTAACACACACTTCCAGATTATCAAACATTATAATGCTTTCAAATGCATACAGCACACATTAGACTTATTTTGACCTTCTTATCTATGTATATATTTCTATAGTGGGACAAGACAAATGCTCAAAAACATGGGAATACATCGGGTCCAGGGTCTTTAACAGCCCCACGACCACCAGCGCTACAAGGGAAATAAACAGTATAGTTCATAGATTCTTTCTTATCTGGCAACTAAGACTCTACTGGTGGTAAATAACTTCTGAAACCACATCTGCCCAGGGGCTGATTAAGAAAGATGTGGCCTCCAATCTTTGCAAATGGCCGACAACTTCCTACACCACCAGTCAATCATTTGTCTCGATCATACTTGGGCGAGATGAAGAGCTTTGCCCAGCGACACAACAGCAGTATGTATTCAAATTTGGTCAGAGCTCAAACTGAACAACCAACAACAGAAAGAAACCTGTGTTTTCTCTGGTTTTTAGATGCTATTTCTATAATTACAATAAATCTAATCTAATGAACAGGGAAATTACACCTCGCAATGTGTTTCATGGAACACACATTGACAAAGTACAGCCAAAAATATCCCGGAATTATCCAGGCCTTGGGACCAAACATTAGCAAACAAATACAAAGTGGATGAAATTACAGCGACAGAGCATCCATCAGATTAATGAATCTTCACATAAACTACTGCTTCAGTCGATAGTTAATAATCGGCCAATGATATTTCCAAAACGAGGAGCAAGAAATGTGAGAACAGAAGAAAGCAAAGAGTCTGCAAAGTGGATGAGAAGGAACACGGATTAAAGGTTCACTATGTAACTTTTCTCCTCTGCTTGTTTCCATGGAGATGTTTTTGCTTTGCCTGGAATGTCCCACAGTATTATTGCTTCATTTGGTGAGATAGTACCCTACCTGCAGTAAATCTATTAGTCTAATATATCTATCTTTGTTTTGCAAGTTTTATCAAGAGGCAGTTTGTGAAGAACATTCACATTCATATAACAAACTGTACATGGTGTGAGGTATTTTTAATTTGTCAAATCATTACTTTTTTGTAAATTATGTGTTTTTTGTTGGTTTGTAATTACAGTACAGTAACTCATGGAATTACCTCCACGTATGTCTGCTGCCTGTGTCCAACCAGGAAGTAAAATTATCAACTTTTAGTAACATCTTAAATACAGGATGGCCCAAAAGTCACTGACACTTTTAAATCTTCAGTAGCTCCTATAATTCTTAAGTTATACTCACCAAATTTTAGCAGTAGATAAACTGAACCTTCCAAGATTTTTGGCAATATATTTAGTTATAATTGTTCACTTACACTTGGACTTATCACTATGTAAACTGGGGGAAGTAAACATGACCTAATTTTTTTTAAAATTATGTTTTTTAAGTGTCCAACATTTTGGGTTTGGGTCTGAACAGCCTGATCCAACACACTTTACATAACATTCAAGCATTTCCGGGCTTATGGCTCTTATTTGATCCTCGATGTTACATTTTAAGTCATTTATTGTCTGAGGTTTATTCACAAACACCTTTTCTTTAAGATAGTCCCACAGGAAGAAATCAGGACTAGTCAGGTCTGTGGATCACATACTGCCCCCTGTCTGTGAAAAACACTTATTATTCCTTTAATGACATTTACACTCGGGGCATCTCTGGTATTAAAATGTCGACGGTAACACCGCTGGGTTTGTGAATTTGACCCATGTGACTCAAAGTACCACTGTACAATGAGGGTTTGTTCCTCGGTGCTATATTTGCTCATATTAATGTCGGAAGGGTCGTTCTAAATGCTCTGAAAAAATAAAATTAAAATATTTAGAAACAAAAGAGTTATGATTTTTTTTCAGCTGTCTACTTTTTGCGATAATCGACTTATCCTTCAGTATAAAAGCTGGAGCAATATATTTCTTAGGTCAATATTTATCGTGAGTGCATTTTATTTACAAAATTGGATAGATTTTTGTTATTTTTGTTCTTATATATGATAAGATTTGAGCTGTGGAGGGTTGAATAAGTCACTTCTATGGCTCATTATTGGTTCATTCAGCTGTTTAATTGTTGCAGCTCATGTCTTTTAATGAAACAGTCTATTTAAAATGGCTCACTGGGATTATCCTGCCTTATTTAAATCTTAATTAGTGACATAAAATAGTTTCAATATTATCGTTTATCTTTGTATTTCTCTGCAGAAGTATATCGTGCTTTAAATGTGTTATTGCGACAGGTCTGATTCATGTCCATTGTCCTTAAAGAAGATCTATTGTCCTCATGGATCATTATGCTTTAATTTGCACATTTAAAATCACAATATTAATCTAAAACGATGTAATAAAAGAAACATCCCGCCTATAGATATCTGCAGATCATGCTATCGAGCAGCAATTGTTTGTTTTTTTTCATTTGTGCCAAAATTACTGCGCGACGCTGCCGAATCCTACGCATATCTTGCCTGGCAAATCCAGACTGATCTCTCTGTGTGTCTTTTTTATACAGATTGATATCAGTCTGGTCCCACGTCCTCCGTCACGTCTCAAGCCCAGACAGACGTGATTGTGCAATCAGATCTGTTTTTTTTTTTTTTTTTCAGTTACACATGTGAAACAAAGAAGCTCATCAAGAAAGTCATCTATGATTTACAAATGAAATCCGAGTTTTGTCACCTCAGATTAACAGTTTAGTGCAGGGGTGTCCAACCTTTTCTCATTAAAGGCCACAAAACACAGACTGAGGGACATAGACTGGTCACCAATACAGTGAATACTTCAAATCTTCGTTATTATTACAAGTTAGACTGATGCACTAGACCTTTATTCATGCTACATCCTCAGTGAGACACAATAAATATTTGATATGAGCTTGTTAAAGTAGATTTTCAGAAATGTAGAGTAAAAAGTACTGTTTAAGGTAATATGGGCTGATTCACCTGGAAGCTTTAAGGCCAAGAAAAAAGGCCAAGAAAAATTTATCTTTACCACAGTTTGGGCATGTCTGGTTTAGTGTTTTGGTCATTGATTCTGCAAAAATCCTCCATGTTTTTCAGCCCCCTGTCATACTGCTTTCCTTTATTTTGTCGATACAGATCATACATGTCCCTGATTGGCTAATCCACCTGTCAATCACGCCCCCAAAACGAGAGATTCAACAGTGACCAGACACATCATTGTAAAGTATCGACGGAGTGTGTGTTCTGGATCCTAGGCAAACGAGTATCATTAATGAAGAAAATAAAACTGAAGAAGCAGAGTAGTGAGGTTGTACCGATGTCGGCGAAAACGATATGGCGTCTTGAAAATAAGCGATTAAACATTACTCAAACACGCACAAATCACTCCAAATACACCTGAGAAACAACTATACCATGGTTAAAAGCTCTGAAAAGTCCATTTTGCTTAAATATAGTATAGTTGAAGTTTTCCACAGTGCAGTATTTGGATGGTGCAGATTTGCGTTGGTCTATAGTCACACCTGACACAGAGGAGCGCTCCATCTGCTCCGGTCCGCGCGCCTTCATCCTGGGATTATCATCAGTTATCAGCCCCCTCCTCCTGGGCCTGCTCCCCCTCATCTGTTCCTCCTAGGCGCTCCACTGCTCGTCATAATTGAGGCCGATATCGTTTCCCCCGGCGACCGTCCCGCTGCCCCCCCCCCCACCACCACCACCGCCGCCGCCATCGCCATCGCCGCCAGACCCCCCTCCTCCCTCCTCCTGTCCCGCTGTCTGTGAACCTAATCGCTTTCTTAAAAATTTCCTCTTCGGGCCATACTTAAAAGGGAACCCAGGGACCTCGCTCTTTGTAGAAGTTGACACGGGTTCTTGGCAGTGGACAGTATTTGTAAGAAAAACTTCATTCACGTTCTCGTATGTGTGAATAGTGTTTAAAGTGATGGAATTGATATACAAAAAAGTGTAGTAGAAGGTTAGCTAGCGGTATCTTTTCTGTTTAATTTAGTCTAATTGGACAATGACTGATGATTTAAAGGTGCACTACACAACTTTTCTCTGGGAGGGTCTGTCACTCTCTTGTCTCCATGGACTTGTCATTGCTTTGCCTGGAATATTCTGCAGTATGGCATTAAACATGTCTATATGCATGGAGACAAGCAAGTGACGCCATTAGATTAAGTTACAGGTTAGATCTATGAAGAGGTGACCCCGCTCACAAAAAGAATGAGTGGGTTTTGAAAGCAGTAAAATAGTTGTAAGTTAATAAATACTTAGATAGATATGTTTATGTCATACTGCAGAACTATGTAAAGTCCTATATTACACAAAATGTGACTCTGGTGAGCTTTAATCCATGTTATAACAGCTACCTCCTCAAAAACATGCTTAGAGTTGTGTTTTGTTTCATTCACACATGTTTGAATAACCCCGTATCACTCTGTTACATCTCCGAAGCTTAAAATGCTCTGTTCCACCTTGTGATGTCATGAAGTGGTAGTTTTCAAGTTAACACCTACCTTTTGACTTTTGTTTAGGAGAAATAGGCAATTCTAGGGCTGAAATTATACAAATGATTCAAGTGAAAGTGTGTATGGAGTTTAAATTAAACACAGTGGAGCACTTCCTGTATTACCACATGATGACATCACAAGGTGGAACAGCCTATTTTTTTTTTTTGTTTGTCTGTTAAACATGTGTGAATGAAACAAAAAACACAACTCCAGGTCTGTTTTTGATGAGGTAACAACATTATAACATAGCTCTACAAAATGGGCCGCTAACATCTCCATGGAAACAAGCTAATGGCAGACTCTTCTCTAGGAAAGTTACACAGTGCACCTTTAACAAACAAGCTTGCATTAGAGGAGATCATTCAAACTGCAATGTCTGAACTGTAGCTGTAACATATACGAGCTGGGGTAAAATAGGTATTCACAGAGAGTGGTGATAAAAGCAGTAACAGTAACGGCAATGACTTGGTATTCTGATAAAGCACATTATGGAACATTTTCACTTTATGCCCTGACCGCGTATTAGCTGCAGCTGTCATCTCGACCTTCACTTCCACAATACAGCCGTGCATCAGGAGTAAAAAGGTAACTGGGTCATCTGCGCTGAGCTCCATTCTAATGTGACAATACACCTGCATCAGGAGTAAAAAAACGAATGGGACCATTACTGCGCACATTCGTGTGAAATGCAAACGTGGACCATTACTGGCGTGGATAAAAGCTGTTAAAAAGCGGAGAACAAGACGCCGTGACCCAGAATGCACTGCAGGGCGAGCCATCAGAGGGAGAGCAAAAGACCAATCAGATCATATTCACTTCCATATAAAGGTTACAGTACTGCTAAATCTGGCTCGGAGTATACCTGTGGTTGGTGGGAAAATGATATCATCCTCGTACGCATCATTGTAGTAAAAAGTGTCTTGCCCAAGGACAGATCAAGTACGAGGCAGACGGACTGGGTATCAAACCGACAACCTTCGGGTTATATTTGTTATTTGCTATGGCAACGCTGCTAATTTCAGAGGACGAAATTGGCTCTTTCACTTTTTAGTCTTTATAGTATTTTGTAGTAAAGACTGTAAATATATTGTTGTAATATTGTTAAGGTTGGTAGCAGTAGTAGTGCCATTTGATGTAGTAGTAGTAGTTGAAATAGTAACTGAAGTAGTTATAATAGTAGTAGTAGTAGAACTGTAGTAGTAGCAGAAGTAATAGTAGTAGCACTTGTAGTAGTAGTTTTTGGTGTTGACTATAGTAACATTAGTAGTGGTATGTTGCAATAATTGTAAGGGGAAGAAGAAGTAGTATCTATAGCAGCAGCAGTAGTAGTAGTAGTTTGGGTTGGTTGGTTTGGTCGCAGTAATTGCAAAAGTGTAAGTAGTAGTAGTAGCAGTGGCAGTACTAGTAGTAGTAATAGTCGTGGTAATAGCAGTAGTACTGGCACCAGTACTAGTAACTAGTAGTGGCAATAGTAGTAGTAGTAGTAGTAGTAGTAGTAGCAGCAACAACAGCAGTAGCGTAGTAGTAGTAGTAGTAGTAGTAGAAGTAGTAGGAGTAGTGTTATACTAGTAGCAGTAGTAACTTTGGTTGGTTGGTTTAGTTTCAGTAATTGCAAAAGTGTAAGTTGTTATAGTAGCAGTCGCTGTAGTAGTAGTAGTGGGAGTAATAGTAGTGGTGGTAGTAGTAGGAGTAGTGGTGGTAATAGCAGTAGTAGTGGGACTAGTAGTAGTAAGTAGTAGTAGTAGTAGTAGTAGTAGTATTCGTAATAGCAGTAGCTTCTGTAACGTGGACTAAAACTAATAGTTGCAGTGGTGCTTGTTAAGTTGTAGTATTTGTAAAAGTAGTTGTAGTAGCTGACAGTAGTAGCAGAATGTCTTTAGCCTGTAGAGTGAATTTAATCATCACAACTGGTACAAGATAGCTTCAAACACTTGCGCTTTGTCGCTGCTCCGGCTCATTATTGACCCAATTCTTCAACAAGTAATTCAATGTCATCTTCGTGGCAGGGGAATTTAGCTTAGCGCGCGGCTAACAATACACAGACTGAGTAATGATGTTCTGCTAACAAAGGCATTCAGAGACACTAACTTCTGCAGAAGACTTCATTAGGTCCAAATCAAACTCGGCGTGATCCAAAAGTACTTCATATTAAACTAATGATATGAAGTGGAACAAGAGGGCAGAGCTCGGGGTTAGTTCACAATCAGCCAGGAACCACAATGTCGATTAATTAAGACAAATGGAAACCAGAATATGTATTTTTGCAGTTTGTTTTTGGCGCCAAGTATGTTTTAGACGAAGCAATTATACCGGCATATTAAATGATTGTGCACAAAATAGCAGCTAAAGCAAAAGAATTTAATGACGAATGGATAGAAGTGCTGTTACTTTCCACCACCTGCTTGTCTCCATGGTATGCTCCACAGTATGGCATTACACATATCTCCACGGGGACAAACACATGATCCACAGTTGATTCCAGGCAGGTCAGATCTCTGGAAAGGCGTCCTGGCTCACGGTCAGAATGCGTGTTTTTCATTGTGTTTTCTAGTCTAAAAATGGATAGATGCAAGATAGACATGTTTAATGCCATAGTACGGGATGTTCCAGGTAAAGCAATAACATCTCCCTAACGACAAGGAACCGACTGACCGACACCAGAAAAAAAACAAATACGTAGAACAACTTTAACTTTATTTCTGTGGTGGTTGTTACTGCAAAGCCAAGTATTACATCTGAAGTACGGCGGTCCCTCGTTTATCGTGGAGGTTTTGTATAACCCACAATAGGTGAAATCAGCGAAGTATCAGCTTTATTTTTTACAGTTATTATATATGTTTTAAAACCCCTCACCACACACTTTATACACTTTTCTCACACAGGCATTAACATTTTCTCACATTTCTCTCAAAGTTCAAACCTTCGTCGGTGCCTTTGTCGATGCAGAACGTTTCATCGACTTTGTGGGTTTTGTCGAGGCAAAATTTGCAAACATACAGCACTTAAGAGTCACACTGTGATCCAACATTTATGTAAATTTGTCTGACACATTTTGTACTGAACAGGAGACACAAAGGAGACTGATGGACAATGGTCTACAGTCCCTCAGCCAATCAGGACGCAGAACACAATGTGCCTTCATACTCAAAAAAAAAAAAACAGAAAAAATGCAAAATTTCACACACAAAAAAAAAAAAAAAATCCGCGAAACAGTGAGACCATGAAAGGTGAACTGCGATATAACGAGGGACCACTGTATCTCCATAACTTCATTTATATTTCGTGGACCGTGGATTGTGAGGACTTTGTAATTTGGTTTGAATTGATAATTGCTATGGCGACGATCCTAATCCTAATCATTCTGGAACACATGGATATTTCGCATTGGAGTTTTCATATAATAACAGTTTGTCCCATAGATACAGAGGAACTATTCCACATTAGAAGCGTTTTGGACACCCGAGGCTTATACCATCCACTAACCCTCCTCTCCTCTGCATCACTGGCCTCATGGGAAGACAAATGACCAGGAGGAGAGAGAGGGAGGCCCCGGTCCCATGCCCCGCCCACTGCCCCGCCCACTGCCCCGCCCACTCCAGATGGACCTAATTAAACCATTAGCTGCGAGTGAGGGCTGACGACTCCATTAGGAACCATTTTGGGCTTAAATAAACGCAGGGAAGAGAGTCACGATCAAAACTGCCAAGTGCTTGTTCAGACCATTTACTCACATCAGCGAGACAGAGGAGGCAGTTGTTTTGTACTGTTTTGACATGCTGTGCTGCTTTCACTGACTGTGGGATTTTGATTTTTGAAACAAAGCTATGAAATTAAAGCCATATTGTGTAACTTTTGACCAAAAATAGACTAAAATCAAAGCTTTTCCCCCTGTTTGTTGCACTGAAAAACAATGCATCCTTACTGTGAGTGGGCTTGCATCTCCACAAACCTGACTCTTACTGGGCCTGGAGGAGGAGTTGGCTCTCCCCATTGTCACGCATAGCAACTGCTGCATAATTTAAATCGAATCGTAACCATGTAGCGTAACCAGGAAACCAAACTCGCAACCAGAGAACCATAACCGCGGAAATCATACTCGTAACCAAGGCAACCGAGGTACTGGCAATTTTCTGGCTTTATTCACACTTAAGTCGGTTCTACCCTGCTCTGGCAAAATGTAGATAAACTCCCAGATCAGGCTGCATGTGTGAATGTGAATGGGGTGCTGTCACGTTGGGGGGGGGTTCTACATGTATGTCTATGGTGGAATGTTCAGCAGTTACCATGGTGATGCAATGCACACATTAGCAAACACGGCCAAAAAAGTTTCAAAATGGTCTGAAAACTCAAGAAAAAATACAAAATGATTTTAAACAGCACATTTTCAGGAACCTGGTCGTGTTTAGGTGAGTGTCACTAACTGCAAAACTGTCGGCTAATGCTAGCTAGCCTGCGACTGCTATGTTATTTGAGAGAGACTTATTTAACAGCACACATTAGCTCCGCTCTTTTAGTTCCAGCTAAGTCAGTTCTTTCTGGGCAGATTGTGTTAAAATAAAGGTCAAATTAAAGTCTAAAAATCCTCAGACAGAGCAGTGCCTACAGTTAGCATCACACCCCCAAGGGAATGTGTTTTTTTTTTTTTTTCCAACATCCGGTTTGTTTATTTTGTGACCGCATATTTTTTTCCTTTAAATGACACTAAACGGCACTTGAGTCGATAGTGGCTGTAATCTCCGCGAGCGCTGCTACAGTAGGGCCCTAAACGCTGTGATTTAAGGGGAAGTGTCCGAAAGCGCGGAGTGAAGAGGCTCTCCCCTGCACCCTCTCAGCTCTGGTTTATCTGTCTGCTCCTCTCTGCTCCATAAATCTACCAGCGAAGCCAGGATCAGGGGTAAAATCACTCCTCTGTCCTGGTCTGCAGACTGTGAGGAGCTGTGTAGAGCAATCAGACCCACACAAAAGCAAAGCACTCACTCCGTCAATACCACATGTAGTTTAGTGATTTCAGAGAGGACGTGTCAAATAATGGGGCTTCCTCTGACCATAAAAGCTATAATGGTGACACTTTAGTTTAAGGACCTCACATGAGTAGCTAAGTGCTAATTGGTATGCTAGTTACTGCCATTCAGCTAGCTAGTATTAATAGTATTTAATGCTTTTGTAACGCTTATTAATATTGTAGCGTGAATAAGACTAATAAAGCTGAACATTAATTAAGAGTATTAATGAGAAGACAATAGTTATTGACTTGACTAGACATTAAATAATATAATGTAAAATATGGCCATAGACAAAAAAAAAAAAAAAAAAAAAAATAAATCCCCCCAAAAAACAAAAAGACAAACAAAAAACAGCATTAATAAGTAGTAACAGCAGGGCCGGCCCAGACTATAATCAGACTAAGCAGCTGTTTAGGGCCCCAAAGCCACCAGAGGGCCCCCAAGAGCCCATATCATATATTTATATTGAAAATAATATAATATATCAAGTTTTACTGGAGGGCTTGTGTCTTTACAGCAGCCTAAATATCCCTCTAAAACAATTACATTTGTTTTATATCGATAGTAGCAAAATATCTGCTGCTGCTACATGTGTTTTTGAGTCGGGCAGAGGTGAGGGCGACTATGTATTTACACCGGTGCAAGGACCTTTATAATGTAAATGTAAACCCACTGTTGCCAACTGGAACAGATGAAAATCACCCAGAAACTTGTCTAGAAAAGTGTTGTCCCCCATTATATGTTTGTCTACTTTTCTTGTGACTTTAGTGGCTGTGACATTCTGGATGTTTTCAGTCTGATGTTGGTCATATAAACACAAATACAACTGGTCAAAGTGACGAGAGCAGAGTCAGAATGTGTCAAATGTGAATCACCAATGGCTGAGTCAGGAGGCATCTGGTGCTGGGGGCCTCAGAGCCAGATTCACCTTAAGGCCCCTGAAAGCTAGAACCGGCCCTGATAACAGATGTGGTTAAGGACTTTTAATGACACTTACTACTGGCTCCCTGCAGACAGACTCAAAAAGCCCCTCCCCTTGTCAGAGAAATACAACAATAAACCAATAAAATGTAAAATTCTAACACAATCCATAAGCAACTCAACACTGAAAATAAAGTACCAATCACAGTAACCCAGGGCATCCCTCCTTTAATCAGCGTTTGGTTTCAAAAGGCAAAGGCTTTTAACCTCCATTTGCCTCTGGATCCCAACACAGGCGACTTATGTAAGTGTACACAACCACAACTAAATCAACTCAGTATACAAGTTTAACCAATACTCAACTGTGCGTTTTAATTACAAGCTTTATTCATTTATTCTTAAAAATGTAACGGAGGCTGGTCCCTAAATGTAACAGTTTATGTAATTATTATGGTGAAAGTAGACTTTTTTGGTCTTTTTTGTCCTTGTGCAGGTTTTTTTGTAAACTCCAAAACTCTGACTTTGAACGAAGGATCTTCTTACTGTGAGGGAATAATGCTAACTACTCATCTATTGTGCAACAGTTAAGAGCTGAAAAAAAACTACTTACACGACCTTGTTTTTAGCTCAACTTAAAGCCACTGTGTGTAACTTTTTGCCAAAAATAGACTAAACTAAAAGCCTTTTCTTCATTGTCGCTGTCTTTATAGCAGTGACAAACATGCATCATTACTCTGAGCTCCTTGCCTCACCACAAAACTGACTGTTATTTGGTCTGGAATCATGCAGTCGACGTTCCACTTCCAGAAAATTACGTAATATCACTTTAATCATAATTTTCCCATCTCTCAATAGGCCAAACTCTCGGCTAGGTACTCCTGACCAAAATCCTAGCCGGCACATCGAAGGATAGAGTGTTGGGTCAAATGCACTTTCGAAATATGTCGACAAATATTATATCTTTTAAATGTGACAAACATCAGAAAGCTAAAAATCATGAATATGTTGCATTTAACATCCTAAACTCTAGCATAACTGTCGGCTACGTCCTCTACATCTGGATTTCACAGCCTAAGTCATATTGAATAGTGGGTCAAATGCAATTTCTACATTTATTTTATTAAATTCTCATTGGCCTGTCTTGAAATAGTAATTTATCAGAGAAAACAAGGCCAAAATATGCCCTAGGTTCAACACAGAACTGACTCCTGAGAGCTTTGAGCCATGTTATAATGTTTTACCTCCTCAAAAACACACCTGGAGTTGTGTTTTGTTTCATTCACATATGTCTGAGTAATCCTTTATTATTAGTCTGTCTACCTACTGTATCTCTATCTATTCACCTCCAAAACTCAAAACGCTTTTCAAATGATTCTAGTGAAGGTGTGTGGAGTTTAAAAACACAGCGAAGCACTTCAGATGGATGCACATTAGTCCTGGACACATCTGCAGCCTGCAGGTCCATGGGAGTGAATCTCTCCTTCACTGTGGTTCTCCTCGAGGTTTGTCCTTTTCCCACTGTGCTTCTTTTATTTTTCTTTTTATTTTTTTTTAGTTTTCCCTTGCCTAGAAGGAGGGTCTAAGGACAGAGGATGTTCTTTCTGGGACAGTTCTCCATTTGCTTTAAATGTATTTATACATTTAATTTATGTATATATTTGGTTTAGAAAAAGCAAGTTAATGAACAAACATGAACATAAACACGCTGGATTATAGCCAAAGGTTAATTTCCATCCGTTGTCCCAAGGGCTGGGGTCACAGAGGGGTCAAAAAAAAAAAAAAAAGCACAATTCCCATAGCTGCACATCCCACATATTGCACATCCCACATTTTGCACATCCCACATATTGCACACTACACTCATTGCACAGTTCCCATTGTTGCACCATACAAAATATCACACATTACACTTGTACAGACAATTATTTTCTCTTGATTATTTTCCTCGTCTGTTTCCCTTTCATCATCGATTTTCTAACTTTCTGTTGGTTAAATTAATTCTCAAGTTCAGCCCTAAGAGGCGACTGCTGTTGTGATTTGGGGCTTTACAAAAATAAATTGAAATGCACTTCCTGTATCACCACATGACATCACAAAGTGGAACAGAGTGTTTTCTGTTTGAGAGAAGAACTCAGACTAAACATACAGGATTTGTGAATGAAACAAAACACAACTCCAGGTCTGTTTGTGACGAGAAAACAACATTAAAACATAGATCAGAAAACAGCGTAAAATGGGCCCTTTAAACTCTGGCGTAACTTGATACTGGACCAGGTTTACTTGTGACTTGTGACTTGTGACTTGCTTCTTGTAGATCATCACTCGCGAGTTTGACACGTCACCTAAAATAAACTAAATATAAATAATCTAAATAGCTCAGAGCAAAACAACCTGACCCAACTGTGACTCCAGTCTCCAAAATTTATCGCGCTCTTTATCACGCAGTAAGGATGAAATAACGTTCTCCCCCATCACACTGGGCATTATATAACTCAAAAGGGTAATTTATTGTGAGGTAGCGAGCACAACTGTCAGGCAGGTCTGTCAGCGGCACTTTGAGAGCCCAGCTGAATCATGGGAAATGTAGTTTTTCACCCCCCTGTCTCGTTTAAAGTGACAGGGCGCAGTCGTGGGGTCACCTTGTAATTGAACTGCGTAGAACAGTTTATTTGGTGGAACAAATGGGGTCTGCACTCAAAGTGGGGTTGATAGTGTTAGCGGCGACGAAGCAATAGGTTTGGAGACAAAACAAGACAAAAGCAATAGAAATACGTCCCGCTTCAGAACCAGAACACGGACCAAACCTAATCCTTAAAGAAGACCCGCTGTGCTTGCGTCTGATCTAAAGTTATAATCTGACACTTGTGGATCTTCGTGTTATAATTTGCACATTTTAAATCAGAATTTTTATCTAAAACGACTCAATAAAAGAAACAAGTCCGCTCATGTCCGTGTTAGAAAACCGTGGTGCCCAATGGAAGCTGACATCGCCTTAAACGTCATCAAAATAAGTCTTGAAAATAAGCGATTAAAGACAGAAAGTACAACAAAGGCTCTGAAAAGTCGATTTTACAGAATACATCTGCTTTGAGACAGTTGGAAAGTCAAGTTTTATTATCCAAGAAATTTCAAAAGTAATATATTTTAAAACTATCTGATTTACAGTGATAAAATACAGCTTGAAGAAAGAGACGGAAAGCAGTCAATCTACGTCAACGTTCAGCCATTAATCAACTTTAAAGAGGAAATTATTAACTAAAAAGCACACATTAAAAACAAAAAAAGTAGTTCAGTTTCTATCAACATGCTGTGTAAAGATGTTTTTGCAAAAATAGTGATCCGTGGGTTTAGCTTCCTGTTTGTAGGAGACATTTTTAGGACTTTTTACCATTTAGATGATATGTCATTTAGTTTTAAATTGTCACCAACATCTTTCCGAGGCCAGAGTGGAGTTTTACCATCAAGATAATGACAACAACTAGGATGCAAACAGGGTACCATGGGGGTGTCAGACATTTTCACTGAGGGCCACATCAGCACAGTGGTCGCTCTCAAAGGGTCAGATGTAATGTAAAATAAACGTAACTACTTTTTTAACTTGTTCATTTACTGTTTCTGTATTTATTTCTTATTCAAGTTACAAATATTGCATATACATTTCCATAGATGTAAAAAAAAATATGGCTGTATAGTTGCGTATCTCCTGATTTCATTCATTTTAAGACAGTCATACCTTTTAATTGATCTTGTTCTGGGCCTCTTAAAATGACTTGGGGGGCCGCATTTGGCCCACGGGCCTTGAGTTTGACACATGTGTACCAGGTTTACTTCCTGGTTCACACACACAGCAGTTTCTTTTCGACCACAAGAGCTGCATGCTTTTAAAACATACTGGAGCAAGACGAATTTTACTTTATTACACGAAAGACATTGGACACCTTTAAGAGCACACTTCTTCTCATGAACCGAACCACCAACGCTCATGTAAACCTGCCCTCCTTTACTCTTCCCTCTTTTCTGCTCCATCAGGCAATGTTTAAACCAGCTGTACTGAGACTCGTGTCTTTCTGTGTGTTTCCCTGTCCTCTCTCCTCTTTTCTTTCTTTCTTCCTCTCTCTTTCTCTCTCTCGGCACATCACAGTCTCTAGTGCCTCTCGCCCTGACAGTGAAATACTTTGACACCAATCTCCACTTGGTCCCATGGCGCCCAGAACACAGCTGCGCTCACGGCCCACATTCTGCCACGGAACACCCACTCTGCGGCACTACTCTGTAAAAAGAGGATCTATGAGGTAAGGTGACGTTCATTCAAACTATATTAAAGCTGCACTGTGTAACTTTTTTGGCGGGGAGGAGGAGGGTGAGAAGGTCAATCATCACTCCGGGGAGATGTTAATGCCATACAGTGAAGCATTCCAGGTAAAGCATAGTAAGAAGGCATGTTTTTCGATTTCATTGTGGCGTCAGGGTAAAGCTAACAACAACTAGCATGTTAATGTGCACTTCCTGATCATCGAACAGTAAAATGTGGCATAATTAGATGCAGACAGCACACGGTGGACCTAAGCTGCGTATACAATATATCTGGATGGAGGAAGATATATTTTGGTCAAATACATGGAAAAAAAATCGGATAGTAAGAATGTGTGTTTTTCAAGGTATTATGTAGTAATAAAACACTTTAAATTAAGAGTAATGCCATACTATGGAACATTTCAGGCAAAGGAATGAGATCTAGATGCCAGCAGGTGACAGACAGATAACTGAAAGATATCTCTAAACTGGACAAAACCGCTCAGAACTCAAACTTTAACACAAAATTTGCCAAACAGCGACACCTATAGGGACAACTGTAGTTCATTTAAAACAGTTTGCAGTGGTCCATAGTTATTCCTCACTCATCTTATGCATTCAGAGCATGTTAATTAATCGCTACGATGATTTTAAAGCACTTTTCACAACTTTCAGAAACCAGGGCGGAGCAGTAATGCAAATGGAACTAGCATGCTAACGCGCACTTCCTGATTATTGGACAAAAAAACACATAAAACACACATATTGACCTCAAGAGCTGCTTATACGCTTTGTCTGCACTCGGGAAAGACACATTTTGCTCAAAAACAAGGGAACAGGGAAGAAGAGAACTTGTTTTGTAAGTTTAGCCCAAGTTAAAGCAGTAACACGAACACGACTATAAATGAAACACACATATTTTTTGCAGTACCTCCTCTAGTTTTCCTCTCTCCCTCCTCCTGTACCTCAGCTTAAACCTCTCTGTCACTCTTTTTATCGCAGGTTGGCAGCATCAAAGATAAGCCGCAAACCAAAACGTCATTCCTGGCTGAAACATCTGCTCCCGCTCTTGCTCCGGTTTTACGTTTGATGTCGTTGGCAGCGTCTCGGGAACGCCGGGTGGATGTGACACGCTACGAGGCTTTTCCAAAACGCGTCGAGCTGAATTAAAAATACAACATATGCGGCGCAGACAGGGGCATTGTGGTAGTACAAAGAACTGACATGGCCCTCTCTTTAGGAAATTGGAGAGCGCACCTAACGTGTATTTACAGATTGCTACAGCTTTGTTAAGAGCAGGAGAGAAAGTGTCAGACCGGTGCAGAGCAGAGGCAGTTGAAACGATAACAAAGGAGGTTATTTCTTATTGAAACCGGCGGGGAGCTAGTCTAACCGGCGGAGAGTTGGTGTCAAAGCGAGCAGCGGCCTTGAAGCGTCGGTTTATAGGGCGAGAGATGCAAATAGAGACAAATAGAGTTGTCAAAAGTATCAAGAATCGGGTACAAATCTACTGCAGAATCGATAAAATGCTTCGAAGCTAGATCGTGCGAGTTGTTAAAGCAGCACTGTGTAACTTTTTGAGGGGCAAGGCCGGCTATTTCTTAGTCTAAAATGTTCCACAGCACTGTATGAATCTTATATGACTTGTATTATTTCAATTACACCTGATTTGTATTGATTTTATTGAAAAACATGCATAAATAAGATTGATTTTTAACGCTAAATACTTGGAACATTTCAGGTAAAGCAATAGCATCTCCATGGAGACGAGCAGGTGGCAGAAACATTACTTAAAACACTTATGTGGCAGATTACAGTTGACGATTTAGCTCTTTTTGCTCCCATTTCTAATATTTTTGTTCATATTTTCCATTTTTCTACACTACTACTACCCTGCTACTATCTGATTTTCAATATTTTTGACAACCTAACTCCAAATCCAGTTCATAAAGAGTTCATTTTGTGTCTGTCTAAACAGCAGTAGCAGCAGCAGTGTTGAGGGCCAGAGGGACGACGGCCTCTGCCAAAGACCCCAACCTCCCACACTGAAGACGGCCCTCCATCCAACACCCAGCACCCGGCAACAACAACAGCGATTCTGTCATGTACGAGCATCGAAACAGCACGAACACATTTTAGCACTGTGCATCCCCGCGCCTGCAAAGCTCTAATAATCTGCCTCTCCTCCTCCTTTTCCTCCTCCTCCTCTCCTCTCGTCCCACTGAAAAGAAACCGCCAATTGGCCTCAAATGGTCCACACGTAATCGAGCGTCCTCAGTGTTTCTGGGATGTGTTGCTGACAGTAGACGAGCCAGAGGAGGGACCAAAGGAGAGGAGGAATACTTTGGTTTGTGTGTGAGTGAGAGAGAGTGTTTAGTCAGCTAGTACCAGGCAGGAGACACTGTTCTGGGTAATTGCACTCAATGGACCTTATGCAAAACAGACTTCAGAGGGCAAACCAGTTCAGGCAACATAACAGCGCGATGATGTGCTGGGAGTCAGGTCACTGGATCATATGTTCTAATGCAACTCATGTACCGTATTTTCCAGATTATAAGTCGCACTTTTTTTCATAGTTTGGCCGGGGGTGCGACTTATACTCATGTGAATTACTATGCATTTTTTGGACTTATACTCTGGAAAATACGGTAAGTTAAAGCTGCACTACGTAACTTTCTTGTCGGAGATGTTATTGTTCTGCCTAGAATGTTCCACATGATAGCATTAAACGTATGTATCTCCATGGCGACATCAGGTGACGTCACCAGGTCAAGTATAGGTAAGATCTGTCGTGAGGTTTTTGGAGGTTTACATTAAAACAGCAGTAAACCACACGCTAATGTTCCACGGTATGGCATTAAACTTATCCAGCTCCATGGAGACGAGAAGATGTGAGTTTGTTCGAGTTATGTTTGAACAATAAAGACGGGTGTAGTTTAAAAAAAGAAATGCAAGACAGATGAGTTCAATGCCGTACTGAGGAACATTCCAGTTAAAAAAAATAATAAAAATTAGAGCTTCCTAGTGATTCACCACCATGAGTTTATAAGCTCTTCTCACAATTGTCAAACACAAAAGACGCAGGAGTTTCGCCGTGACGGTAAAGCTAACAGCAACTAGCATCCTAACACGCACTTCCTGATTACTGGACAATACAATGCTTTCTAAATCGAAGCAGCAGACAGCTTGCGACACAGATGAGTCCAATGCCGTACTGAGGAACATTGCAGGTGAAAAAGGATCTCCATGGAGAAAAGGAGGAAGGTGATGGACCCCTCGCAGAAAGGTTACGTAATGCGCCTTTAACGCCGTTCGTCCGATTCAATCCAAAATAAAGCTTGAGGAAAGGAAAGGAGCTAGTCAAAGTTAAACACTACAGTGATTCTTGTCCTAAACTTGACTGCCACACTATAAACTACAAGTGTCACATATCCACTCAATGCTTTCCTCCTCTGTTCTCTCTGTTCAGTGACCTGTCCCGTCCTCAATGTACCCCCCCCTCCTCCTCCTCCTCCTCTTCCTCCTCTCTTTCTCTCTCCATCCCCCTCTCCCTCTCCGCTCTGAGTGTCCCCACGTTTACACCTGCCCTGGTCCTTTTCCAGCGCTGGTCCCTGGGTCTCTCAGGTGTGATAAATGCTACTGACCTCCAGTCCACAGACCACGAGCTGACAGGCACACACCCCCTACACGCACTGCACTGCAAAACGCTTTTACCAACTTCAAATCATTCAGTGTAAAGACGCTGCACCTGATTTTTACCGTCTTAAAAACTTGACAAACACAACTAGTTTATTTTAAGGTTTGCGGTGGTCCAAAGTTATCCCTCTAACCTTATGGATTCAGACCTTCTTAACTGGACTAGGTGAGTGCGCGGGACGGGGTACGACCAAAAGAAGGCGCCTGATTTGTCTGTTATTAATGTTCATATCTTGATTTACAGACAAAATAGCACCAGGATCATTTAGAGCGAGTCAATACGAACATTTTAAGACCAGAAAGACGAGGCTCACTGCAGCAGTTACAGAGAGAGGAGCCACGGTTTTTCAATGTAAAGTGAATTGGAGCCAGAGTCGTTGGAGCTGGAAGCGCGCCGACGATCACTTCTTCGAACTAGTGACTTGCATGCTAACTCGCACTTCCTGATTATCTGGCTAATAAAGCGCTTTCTGATTCAGCAAACAGCACTCAGCGGACATATATTTAGCTCAAGTACAAAACCTTTTACTTTCTTCTTTCTTTCATTTTGGATTCAAACTAATAACGTGATTTTATTGGAGGATGAGTGTTTGTTGCTCACGGTGATTCATGTACACGCAGTAGTAATAAGATACAAGATACAACAAGGTGATTTGATTATATGTAATTAGTTTCCATCACAATTCATGACTTGACATTTATGAATGACTCAACGTTCATTACACTCCATTGTAGCTCATGTGTTTGTGAATGTTTCTGCTGCAGTGTGGCCTCATTAGTCATAGTTATCATGTACTGTTCCCCCGTAAGGGCTGCCTGGGATCCACAGCACACACTTCTTCAGTACTTTACGAAGAAAAAACAAATTTCTGTGGAATATATGAGTCAAGCGATAATCTCGGTTAATCTAAGGTGAGAGAAATGTGATTTTGTTTGTAAATGACAAGTGACCAATGAGCTTCTTTCGTTTCACATGAGTCACTGAAAAGAATCGAATCTGATTGGACGATCGCGTTTGGTTCTGGTTTGAGGCGTGACAGTATAAAAAATACAGATGGATATCATTCTGGATTTGTAAGTAACTTTTCTGGACGCAGCAGTTGCCGGGAATGTTCCACAGTCTGGCATTACAGCTTAGATCTCTGGAGATAAGCAGGCGATGCGTTCAGGTCAAATATGTTTTTGCAGTAACAATACCTGTAATTGAATAAACGCAATAGATAAGTTGTAATGCCATACTGTGGAACATTCCAGGCAAAACGGTAAATCATCTCCATGGAGACAAGCCGGTGGAAAGGTTACGGAATGCACCTTTAACTTAGATTTTTAAGTGAACAAGTGCATTTAGTAAAGGAACCAACTTCATAATGTCATACTACATGTAACTTTGATTTCATACTATTTTGAAGTAATACTGCTCTAATTCAAAATTAAAGGTGGACTATGTAACATTTGTGGTTGAGCGATTGTCTCCAGTGTAGCTGCTTTGCCAGTAATGTTCCACGGTATGGCATTAAGCTTGTTGATATTGCATTAGCTCAATTGAAACTTTGCAGGGACATCGTGCTGGGGGTGTTCTACGTGTATGTCTATGGTGGTATGTTTAGAAGTCACCATGGTAATGCAATACACACATTAGCAAACACAGCCAAAAAAGTTTTAAGATGGTCTGAAAACTCAAGAAAAAATACAAAATGGGTTTAAACGGCACATTTTCAGGAGTGTTTCATTTTCAACAAAAAGGTGAGAGTGACTAACTGGAAAAAAAATGTTGGCTAACGCTAGCTGCTAGCTTGGGACCTTAATTTAATGTGAGAGACTGTGTTTAAGAGCACAAATCAGCTCCCCTGTTCTAGCTGTTAAAAATCAGCTTTTTCTGGTCAGATTGTGTTAAATTAAAGCTCAGATTAAAGTCTAACTTGAGTAACAGAGCTTCAGACAGACCAGTGCCCCCAGTTAGCATCGCGTCCCCAGGGTAATGTTGATGTCATCAGCTGCAAAGTGTCTGTGACTTGGCCTCGTGGTACCACCTGCTTGCTTCTGTTGAGATGTACAAGTTTAAATACTGAGCTGTAGTGAACTCCAGCTCCATGCCCCCTTCACCAGGAAAGTTCCGTAGTGGACCTTTAATAACATCCCCTCGTTTATCAAAGTGCGCTCTCATATTTTACAGTGTAGCCTTGCTGTCTGTTCTAAACGCTGACACTGGCCTCCCCGGGAATCACCCCATCCTCCATCCATCATCCTCCTCTCCAAAGCCACGTGTGCTCAGCTCTGCTCCACTTTCTCTCCTCCCAAAACACCATCCCTCTCTCCCTCTGTTCCTCCCCCTATCTCCCTCTTTCTTCTTCCCCCTCTATCCTTTCTCTTCTCTGCCCCTCTTCCCTTTTTTAGTTTGCAGACTTGGATAGGCTACCTTTCTTCTTCTCTCTTCTTTCACCCTCTCCCTCTTTCCTCTCTCAGTCCCTCTTTTAGCTCTTGGACTTGGATGCGCTCTGTCCCTCTTTTCCTTTATCTCCCCCTCTCTCTCTCTTTAACTTGGATGGGCTCTGTCCCTCTTTCCCCCTCTCTCTACCTCTTGGACTTGGACGGGCTCTCTCCCTCTTTCTCTCCCTCGCTCCCTCCCTCTTTTAGTTCTTGGACTTGGATGGACTCTCCTTCTTTTCCTCTCCCTCTCTCTCCCATTTTTAGTTGTTGGACTTGGAAGGGCTCTCTCCCTCTCTCTTCTCCCTCTCTCTCTCTCTCTCTCTCTCTCCCTGTTTTAGCTGTCGGACTGGGATGGACTCTCTCCCTCTTTTTCCTCTCCCTCTTTCTCTCCCTCGCTCTCCCCGTTTTAGCCCTTGTACTTGAATGGGCTCTCTCCATCTTTTTCTTCTTCTTTTCCTCTCTCTCCCTCTCCCTCTCTGTTTTAGCCCTTGCACTTGGATGGGCTCTGTCCCTCTCTCTTCTCTCTCCCTCTTTCTCTCCCTCCTTCTCCCTCTCTCTCCCTCCCTGTTTTAGCCCTTGCACCTGGATGAGCTCTGTCCCTCTTTCTCTCCCTCCTTCTCTCTCCCTGTTTTAGCCCTTACACTTGGATGGGCTCTGTCCCTCTTTTTCTCTCCCTCCTCTCCCTCTCTCTCCCTGTTTTAGCCCTTGCACTTGGATGGGCTCTGTTCCTCTCTCTCTCCTTCTTTCTCCCCCCTTTCCCTCTCTCTCCCTGTTTTAGCCCTTGTACTTGGATAGGCTCTGTCTCTCTTTCTCCCCTTCTCTGTCCCTCTTTCTCTCCCTCCTTCTCCCTCCCCCTCCCTGTTTTAGCCCTTGCACTTGGATGGGCTCTGTCCCTCTTTCTCTCCTTCTCTCTCCCTCTTTCTGTCCCCCTCTTTCCCTCCCTGTTTAGCCCTTGCACTTGGACGGGTGCGCTCTTGAGAGGCGGTTGGATTGGCGGGGACATGGGTGGGACGTTATGGGACATTTGTGGACGGGGCTGGGGGGTGGGATGGTTGGAGGCTTCACTGAACAGGACACAGGATACACAGACTGCAGCAGGTATAAGGCAGTGACCTGTGACGGCACAAAGAGGAGGCAGAGCAGAGGCTGTGGCGAGTGAGGCTGGACTAACTGCACTGTCAGGTCTATAAGCCACGAAAAGATATATAGAGACATCAATAAACCTGTTTATTCAAACGATGGGTGAAAGTAACCTGTCTGTTCACTGGTAAAAGAAAACCAAAAGAATAAAATAAGATACAACACTCTTAACAATAAATATAGAACATAAATCAAGCTTAAATCATGCTTTCGTGCGTTTACCTTTTACATTCTGAGTCCGCCCTCCCTTTGCTCTCCATGCTAAGTCACCCTCCTTCAGAGCGCTACCACAACTCAACTGGCTTGAATTGTGGTAGCGCTAATGAAACTACTGCACATCAGATCAGATTTGTGAAGTTGTAGTGTTTTTTTGTGTCGAGTTTTTGTATATTTATGGAAAATTGCTGTGCAGAAGCATGGGTGACGTAGGTAGATCGTAGCTAGAGATCGCTAGATTACTCAAACATGCATGGATGACATCTAAAACCTACCGAGGGAATATTATAACCCATAGACTTCCATATTTAGAATACTAACCGTATCATAGCAACCAAAGACCCAATTAGGAGCGAGGCTGCTGATGGTAACACCCCTTCCGCTCGGTTTAGCATGGAGCGGGTGCTTAGCAACGCTGTCAATCAAACCTGTTGCTAACGCTAGTGGAAGTGACCGCCAGGAAAGAAAACACCTGATTTGTCTGTTATTAATGTTCATATCTTGATTTATAGACAAAAAAAAAGGGAAATAAAAACACCATTACGGTTTTTTTTTCAATACAAAGTGAATTGGAGCCAGAAGTTCCCATTTGGCGCGCAGCAGCTAGCATGTTAGCTATGTCCATTTATGTATAAAGTCTATGGCTATATGTATAGAAACCTCCAAAAAGTGTATTTATGTATTTATTTATTTGGATTAGATCACTCTCAAGTAAATGGTGGGCCCTCCCTTCAATCAGAAAAGTTACCTATTACGCCTTTAATAGTGCAAATAAAAACATTCAACTTTTACCATATAAACAGCTTTTTGTAAATTCAACAATGAGCTTTGGTGTGCTGATAAGGTCATTCGATTAGATTTGTTTATTTGAAAGGGGATAGTGTGCGACTTTATTAAACACGAGTAAAAAAAAAAAAAAAAAAAAAGCCATAATTAGCCAAGAAGCTATTTTTCATCTTTCATAGTTCCCCGGACCCTGAAACCCGTGAACTAAATGACAAAAACAGCTTTCCTATGATAATTAACAATCAAACAAAAATTTTAATTTGTAAAAGCAAAAAAAAAAACCCCAAAACAAATTAGCTTGACAATTTAGATTTTGTAATTGATGCTAGCTTGTTTTTATATCGCAGGTCCTGAAAGATAACGTGAGATAGAACATGACAATCTCGCCGTGATAATGATTAATGCTAATGTGCAAGGCTAACCACTCTGCCACTAATGTGTTCAAATAGAAATCAGAGCAGAAAGCCGCCTCATCCCAATATGACTTCTTGATAGCACAAAATCTAATCTGATATCAGCTAATCTTATCTTATTTAATAATCAATTTCAAATGACCGTTGCGTAATTACTTCACAGTACGTCTTTCCCTGACCACTAAGTAAGACTGATACGCCTGCTACTGCCTGCGAACACGGAGGATATCATAAACGCTCGTCGCTGCGTTAAAACCATAATGATTGCTGCGATGATGACAATAAAGACAGCATATTAGCGCACAACAGCTAGCGGGGGGAGCTGTGTGCGCTCGTGTGTCTGCACTCGTGTGTGTTTGCGTCGCGGCTAATTTTCTTGTGTTCGCTGAAATGGCTTGCGACAGTGAGCATGGGAGGGCATGGGAGGCACGCACCACTTGACTTGAATCATTAGCGCGCGATGCTAGCAGGCTACACGCGCGGTTTAAAGGCGTATTTTTAGAGATAATAACCAGCTGTTGAAGGGGAGCGCGGGGGGCATCTCCGCAGTGTCAAGTGGTGCCGAGGCCCGCGGGGCATGATGGGAAATGAAGGCAGTGGTGTGATTAAAACAGGAAGTACAAGTGAGCAGTGACAGTCAGTGTGTGCGCATAGGGCTAGCGGTTACGTTTGTGTGCGTTTATGCGGATGGCAGTGAAAAGATGAAGTTGGGGCTAAGGTAGAGAATGGTTTGACTGGTCTATTTTGACGTATCAGTAGTTTATTGACCTTATTCCACTGTGAAATTTAGAAAAGTTTTATGGCTACAATATTCATGGCGCACTTTAGCTAAGGAGCGTAATGTGCCCATCCAAAAAAAGGCTAATATGTACTTTTATTCAACATACATGACATGTCAGTACTTTCATTACCTGCACAGATAATGCACAGGCTGATAACTCAAGCCTTGGTTTCTTCAAACTAACCATAATCTATAAAATAATGTTGTGGCTAGCTGGGGCACAATTGGTCGTTTTGCTAGTTTTTAGCCAACTAGCAAGACTAGAAGAACAAGATTTGTCTGTTATGCCTCTAGCTCTTTGGTTGTTTGATTATTGGATTGTTTCTTTGTTAATTATGGTTCATTTTGTATATTAAATACTCACGGGAATGTTATATCTTACTTCTAGCGTTGTCACGATACTGAAATTTCAAGTCTACTCAATACTGATTCTGATACCACGATGATTATACAAAAAACAAAGCAAAAAAAAACCCCTTTATTTAGACAATAGAATGTGATCTTCAACATTAAATCCTAGTACTTTCTTTTTTATTCCCTAATTTCTCAGTCGTCCAGGTAGGTTCTGTAGTGGTCCTGGGACGTACACTAGTCTATGTGTCTTATTTTTCTCCAGTTCATTTTTGTCCTCTGAATATGACTTTTCAGTATCGATGCCTGCTCAAATAAGTATGTAGGTTCGATACTTTTGACAAACCTACATACTTCTGATATCGTGATTGCCGCATTTTGCAAGCATTACCAAGCAACGGTGCCTCCTGTCAAGTCGTTCTTCCATAAATCTTATATATTCTAAACTCTTCAATTTGTCTCATGGGAAGTAGTCGTAACAAAAATAGCACCTAGAATCATTTGAGGTTTGGAAAGTGAATACGAGGCTAATTATCCCACACATCGAGCTCACTGCAGGACAACACAGTCTGTCAGCCGTAAACAGGCTCAGAGCAGCTCGGACACAAAATCAATCTACATCTGTTCATTTATCTCAGGCACGGCACAAATTGAAAAATGGATCAGTCGAATTTCGCACAAATCTGACTCTTGATCAAGGAGCGTCGCGTTCGGACACCTGGTTAGCCCGAATAATGAACCCGCGCTGGAGTTTAGCTGAGCAGTGTGCCGCCAATGACAAACAGATTATAGCTTTGGCAAAAAGACAAGTGTGTGTGAACAGGCGTAGACAGAAGAACTCGGAGAGGAGAAATACAACCAAGAAGAACATTTTCACTATACAAACCTGATATGTTACCGTCTTAAAAACGTGAAAAACAGAACTAGTTCATTTTAAACAGTTTGCAGTGGTCCAAAGCTATTCCTGACTTACTTAGCAATAGTAGAGGAGTCTCAAAAACAGCTAGAACCTTCAGCAGAAGTTGTAGTACTAGAGGAACAAGGAAACATGGACTCTAGTGCCCAAGATGTACCTGTACCATGTGGAACAGCACTGACACCTGAAGTTATGGAGGACAATGCCAAACCAACCGAAAAGGGAAGGAAGAACAAAAGATCACAACCTCCAAACAAACTTCAGCAGAACCTCACCACACAGGAAAAGTGTCTGAAGAGGAGAAACTACACACTGATACTGTAGAACTTCAAACTGCTCAAGGAGACGTCACTAGACCTCAGCTGCAGAAGGTCTTTGAGGCATCTCCAAAAGAGCATTAAATAGAGGACCTGAAAAACCTGGAATCTTCAGTCCAAGATGGTGTCCCTGAAACATCTGAAGTCAACCAGGACCAGTCAACACCGACCAAAGCTGTTGGAAAAAACGCAAAATCGAAAGACAGAACTTCTAAATCTAACATACCCTTACTGTATTCTTATTCTTATTCGTTTTCACAGCAAGTTCATAAGCTCTTTTCACAACTTTCAGAAACCCAAGCAGAGTTTTGGCGTGACAGTGATGCTAAAAAACAACTAGCATGCTAACAGTGAACGTCCTGATTGTTGGAACGTTTGAAATTAACTAGTTCTGTTTCAGGTTTTCACAAGAACATTCAGAAGTTGTATGTAGGACATGATATTGCATTTTTGTTGGTTATTGTTTAATGTCAGACTTGTAAATATCTATAGGTATGAAATATATATAAAATAATTTGTCAGTGCATCTATGCCGAATGAAAATCAGTTGAGAATAATGTATTAATAATAACTAGTTGTTTCAGTTTTATACAGATTGTGGTCAGTCTGGTCCCTCTCCCTCCGTCGTGTCTCAAACTCGAGAAAATGTCATCGTCCAATCAGATTTGTTTTTCTGTCACTGACGAATGTGAAACGAAGGAGCTCATTGGTCACCTATGACTTACAGATAAAATCGAGTTTTTCATGTATTGATTCTACAGAAATTCGCCATGTTTTCAGCCCCCGGAGATATTTATTTTTCCTGATGTGGACGGACCATGCATGTCCCTGATTGGCCAATTCACCTGTCAATCATGTCCGCCTGAACTAAGCGACCAGACTCACATCTTTATAAAATATCGGAGAAGTGTGTACTCTGGATCCCAGGCAAGTCATTCTTAGACAAACATTACAATTTCCTTCTCTTGTATTTCCAGACATCTTTACACAACATTCAACTTTAACACACCAATTTGCCGATAAAAATAAATACGTTAACAGCATCATTTAGTTCTAATTTAGTTTTCCCTTGTAACACCAGGACCTGCTCCGCCTCTGCCCGTTAATCTGTTTGCTGTATTACTGCATAATTAACATTGTTTGAATTTATTTTTATGCCCATTAAGGATTTTTAATGGTACGATTGTTGGTCTGAGCTCATTTAACAGCGCACGCTCGGCTTTGTTCACAACGTAATCTCATTTTTCTTCAGTGCGTATCCATTAGTATTAGCTGCAGCTGCGTCGTTAGCTTAGCCCCCACAGGGATAGTTAAAGTCGCATGTTCTTTTATCTGATCCGCACAGGTGATGTTTCCAAATGCCTTGTGCTAAAAGGTAAATCTGTGCTTGGAGTGGGCCAGTCGTCATTATAAGAGTGTAATGAGAGGGAATGACAGTACAATAGATGTGAGTGGTATTCAGGCTCCACTGCTCCTTTAGTGAGAATTAGACTGATGAAAATACTGTCTGCGTTTGAACAAAGAGCTAATCTACGAAGCACTTTAATCATTACATTTATATTACTTTGAAAGACGACCGGTTTTAAAGGTGGACTGTGAAACATTTCTCGTGGATGTTCTGCAACCTGCTTGTCCCCATGGGGTTGTTATCGCTAAACTTGTCTATTTAACATTCTCACTGTGAAGACTGACGCCTCTGCACAGATCTGAGCCGTAACTGCGTCTTCATGTTCAGCAATCTGCTTGTCTCCATGGAGTTTTATTGCTTTCCCTGGAAAGTTCCACTGCATGGCATTAAAGTTGTCTATTTAACATTCTCACTGTGAACAGTCGCCTCTGCACAGATCTGAACTGTAACTGTGTGTATCATGGAGACAGGTTTAATGCCAGGCTGTGGAACATTCTAGGCCAGGGGTGGGAAAACTTTTTGACACACGGGCCACAGTGAGTTCTAAAATATGACAGAGGCCGGGCCACGATATATATATGTAAATATGACATTAGAGATTTGGCCTGTAACATGTAGAAAGCATGAATCATTGTACAAATTGTTTTCCAAATGCATTCATTAAATTAATAATTAATTTATTAAATTTCAGTTAAATAAACACAGCAGAAAAACTTTAAACAAGGTTTATCTATTTTAATATAATTTGGTCACGTTTGGCGGGCCAGATTAATAAGGCCAAAGGGCCGTGTGTGGCCCCTGGGCCGTAGTTTGCCCATGTCTGTTCTAGGCAAAGCAATTATATCTCCATGAACCACTCCACTAGAAAAGTTACACAGTGCTTGCCTGGGATCCAGAATACAAATATTCTCAATACAGTGATGTGAGTCTGGTCTCCGGTGAATCTCTCAGCATTCAGATGGTCGTGATTGACGGGTGGATTAGCCAATCAGGGACATGCATGTTACATCTGTATCAAAACAAATATGGCTGCTTAAGAGGAACAAAGAAAGGTGAGAAAAAAATTGACTTGACCTTCTCTGTTTCACATGTCACTGAAATGAACAAATCTGATTGGACGGTGGTGTTTGAGCCTGGCTTGAGACACGTCGGAGGGCGTGGTGACCAGACTGAGATCCCAGACTGATCCCAGTCTGGATTTACCAGGTGAACATAGTGCAACTCAAACTCACATAGATCTCTCTTTGGATTAATTACACTGAGCTTCTATAAGCCAAATGACCAACCGAAGCATGTTAAATACTATTGAATTTTTGACAAGGTATAGGTAAAAAAGTGCAAATATAAGACATACATAAATACATTCGGAAAGGCCACATAACAGTACCTACAGAGCTCCTGCTGAGAAACATCACCTTGTCATCACCAAACAGCACTCACAGTCTCGACACACACTCTGTTTGAAGGAGGTGACACACTTTATTTTTAGTCCAACTTTTTCACATATATTGTCACATATTTCTTGCAGTTTCATCCCAGAGCTAATTTTTTTTTTTGAGGACAATATTGTAAATGATGCAGATATGGTCTTTTTCATTAATTACCAAATACATTTTATGGATTATGTCGTATATTAGAGTCATTACTGTGAGTTTCTGAATTGACTAAAGGGGAAAAATGGATTAAATGTGAGCGAGAGAATCACTAGGGTGGTAATTGATACTTTGCAGCTGATGTCATTAACACTTCCTGGAGATGTGATGCTAACCGGATGCACTGCTCTGTCTGAGGCATGGTAGACTTTAATCTGAATTTTACTTTTAACACAATCTGATCAGAAACAGCTGGTTTAGTTTGAACTACACCAGGTGAGCTGATTTGTGCTGTTAAGTCTCTCTCAAATAGCATTACAGTCACAATTTAGCTAGCATTAGCCATTTTTTTTTTTTTTTTTTTTTTTTTTTTTTTTTTTTTAATTTAGTCACTCCTTGTCCACCTTTTTGTTGAAACTCGAACTCGTAAACAGGATCATAAACACTCGTATGTGCTGTTTGACACTCGTATGTGCTGTTTAAATCCATTTTGTGCCGTTTTTCTTGAGTTTTCAGACATTATTCAAACTTTTTTGGCAGTTTGCTATTGTGTGCTAAACTGCTAAACATTCCATCATAGACATCCATGTAGAACACTGCATGATGTAGTCAAATTGCTTTATGAATATCTGCTTACATTAAAAACATGTTCATATTTTGTTACGTGTGTTTTGTAGTCTAGTGAGTACACAACAAAGTAAATTAAAAATGCAATATGTAACTTTTCTGGATGATGACCTTTCACTTGCTTGTTTCCATAGAGATGAGGCTTTAACTTACCGGTACATATTTCACAGTATGGCATTAAAATGATCGATCTATGAAGAGTCAAGTCGTGACACCACCAGATCAAGTTACGAGTCATATCTGTGGAGAGGCGAGCCCTCATAAAGTACAAATGAGTTTTTTAAAGTATTCTTAACAATAAAAACTTTTGTTATTGAATAAATGTAAGATACAGGTTTTGTGTTATACTGTGAAAGGAAACGAGCAGTCAGCGGACCAACACTGGAAAAGTTGCACATTGCACCTTTAAAAATCATGCTAAATGTAATGTAAACGTGTGTGATTACATAGTTGTGACAGGACTCGGTCACTCGTGGTGAGTTTGTGCCGTCCAGTTGTTTGTTTAAAGCTGAAGCCTTGTTGCCTGGAGACAGATGATGCTTTGACCTGTGTGTGACCCGCTGGCCTCTGACGGGGAATAACTCACGACCTGCTCTTCTCAGTGGGGTCTCTCCCTCTCTCCTCCTCTCTCTCCCTCCCTTTGTCTCTTTCTCTCTCTCTCTCACTGTCTCTACATCTTCTCTCTCGCCCTCTCTCTCTCTCTTTCTCTCTCTTCTTCTTTTTCTCTGTCTCTCCTCCTCTCTCCCTCCCTCCTCTCTCCTCTATCTTATTCCTCTCTCTCTTTCTTTCCTCTCTCTCCCCCTTTCTTTTTCTGTCTCCATTCCTTCTCTCGCTCCTTCTTCCCTCTCTCTTAATCTATTTTCACTCTCTCACTACTGCTCCTCTCTCCCTCTCTCTCCCTCCCCTTTATCTCATCTCTCTCATTCCCCTCACTCTCTCTCATTCCCCTCTTTCTCTCCCTCTCTTCTTCTCTCTCCCTCTTCATCGTTTTCTCTCTCTCCCCCTTTTCCTCGTTTCCTCTCTCTCTCTCTCCGCCTCTTCCTTGTTTTCTCTCTCTCTCGCCCTTGTTTTCTCTCTCTCCCTCTTCCTCGTTTTCTCTCTCCCTCTCTCTTATTTTTTTCTCTCTGTGTCTACTCCTCCTCTCTCCCGCTCTCTCCCTCCTCTCTCATTCCTCTCTCCTTTCCCTCTCTCTTCATAGTTTTCTCTCTCTCCCCCTTTTCCTCGTTTTCTCTCTTTCCCCCTCTTCCCCATTTTCTCTCTCTTTTCTCTCTCCCTCTCTTATTTTTTTTCTCTCTGTCTACTCCTCCTCTCTCCCTCTCTCTCATTCCTCTCCCTCTTCCCTCTCTCTTCCTCGTTTTCGCTGTCTCCACTCCTCCTCTCTCTCCTCTCTCATTCCTCTCACTCTTCCCTCTCTCTTCCTCACTTTCTCTCTGTCTCCACTCCTCCTCTCTCCCTCTCTCTCTCATTCCTCTCCCTCTTCCCTCTCTCTTTCTCATTTTCTCTGTCTCCACTCCTCCTCTCTCCCTCTCTCTCCCTCCTCTCTCATTCCTCTCCCTCTTATTTTTTTTTCTCTCTGTGTCTGCTCCTCCTCCTCCTCTCTCCTCCTTCTCTTCTCTCATTCCTCTCCCTCTTCCCTCTCTCTTCCTTGTTTTCTCTCTGTCTCCTCTCTCTCTCTTCTCGCTCTCTCTCTTCTCCCCCTCTCTCTGTGAAGGATGGATGAGATGATGAACAGCACGCCGCTCTGATGTTTCAACAGCCCTGAAGTCAAACACATGACAAACTGCCCTGAACCTGAGACTGTGGACGGAGCTAAAGGCTAAAATGGGCTAAACACACAGACTAAATGTGCCAAAATATGGAAACTCTTACACCCGACCGACCCAACACATGCTAAATATTCATTAACTCTTCAGCTATAAGTACTCCTAAAATAAAATAAGACGTAAGCATTGGATCTGTATAGCACATTTTACATTATTCATTATCAATTAAATATGGCTGTCGATTTAATCACATTTGAATCAAGCCAATTTGGGTCTTTATGATGGAGAAGTCTAAAGCCAATCCTGAGCAGAGTTCAAACTTTTTGTGTTAAATCGCAGATACTGTATAATTTATGCGCAGAATAATTCATATTAAAAGTAAGATTTGTAGATTGAACCACTCACTGCACAAATGACAGATTACGCCATGTTTTGGATATTTTAAGGTCAATTTCAATCTCTGGATTTCAGACGACATCACACCATTCTGTAGACCAACAATATTAAACACAGATGGGTGGCAGCCAATATTAATCTTGTAAAATGCTAAGTTCGTTTTAATAGTTTGTTTTTTGAGTCTAGTCCATAATAGAAATGATCCAACATTAGTGCAGTTACCTTTTTAAAACAGTTGTTATATCACGGTTCACCTTTCGAGGCCTCGCTGTTTCGCGGATTTATTTATTTTTTTGTGCAATTTTGAGAGAGTTTAAACGAGAGAAATGTGAAAAAAATGTTAATGCCTGTCAGAAAAGTGTATAAAGTGTGTGGTGAGGGGTTTTACAGCCTTAAAACATATACAACGCTGCCGAATCCTGTGTGTATCACCGATTAAGCAAATAAAATCGAAGAACGAAGTAAGTACGTCACAGTGGGCGTGTACCAGTGGCGGTGAAAACGGGGGTTGATCGGCAAAATGGCGTCTTGAAAATAAGCGATTAAAGATTACTCGGACCTCCACGAATCACTCCAAATACAACTTCGAGAGGGTAAATGAGAAGGAAACGACTACAGCCTGGTTAAAAGCTCTGAAAAGTTGATTTTGCATAGTAGTCTGCGTTAATATTTTGGTTATTTCACCCTGTCCTACGATTAAACAAATAAACCTGACATCTCGTCTGAAGTGTAAACCATCGCCGTTACCCCCGATGAGCTCTGGCCATATATAAAATTCTGTCACCTGCTGGGACAGACGATAAAGCTCATGTATCCATCTAAACCAAATAGCGCTGACCTATCCCGTACTCCGCCCCGCCCACGGTCACCGGCCTCCTCTCCCTGTGCCGGCTTGTCTGTATCTGGTCCATTCAAATTAAAATGAGTGTGCATCAGTCTAATGGAGCTCCGCAGAACAAAGCCAGTCCTCTGCAGTCTGCCCAGAGCGGAGGATTATCACTGCATCATGGGCCCATTAACACAGTGAGCTCCTCCCCTCACGCACAAATGAACCGCTCTGACTCTGCACATACTGCCGCTATTAAACTGGGCCGGGTTAAGAGGTCACTCACAAAAACAGTGGGTCAATTATCAGGATATTACCAGAGTCGTATTGGTAAATGTTTTGTATTTTTACATTTTAAAATCAAGATGTTTGCCAGTGTTGCCTTTAATTTAGACATGGTTTGGAACTAGGTTAGTCCTGGTTTGGAGCTAGTTTAATCCTGGTTTGGAGTTGGTTTAGTTCTGGTTTGGAGCTAGTTTAATCCTGGTTTGGAGTTGGTTTAGTCCTGGTTTGGAGCTAGTTTAAACCTGGTTCAAAACTAGTTTAGTCCTAGTTTGGAGCTAGTTTAATCCTGGTTTGGAGCTAGTTTAAACCTGGTTCAAAACTAGTTTAGTCCTGGTTTGGAGCTAGTTTAATCCTGGTTTGGAGCTAGTTTAAACCTGGTTCAAAACTAGTTTAGTCCTGGTTTGGAGCTACTTTAGTCTCGGTTTGGAGTTAGTTTAATCCTGGTCTGGGGGCAAGTCTATACCTGGTTCAGAACTAGTTTAGTCCTGGTTTGGAGCTAGTTTAGTCTTGGTTTGGAGCTAGTTTAGTCCTGATTTGGAGCTAGTTTAATCCTGGTTTGGAGCTAGTTTAAACCTGGTTCAAAACTAGTTTAGTCCTGGTTTGGAGTTAGTTTAGTCCTGGTTTGGAGCTAGTTTAATCCTGGTTTGGAGCTAGTTTAGTCCTGGTTTGGAGCTAGTTTAATCCTGGTTCAGGACTAGTTTAGTCCTGGTTTGGAACTGGTTCATGCTGTGAAAAAGTAAATAAGAGAATCTTGTAATCCCCCAGTCGTCGAGGTATGATCCATAGCATAAGAAATGTATATTCTACATATTAACTGCAGTTTTAGAGTGAAGACATTTCGCCACACATCCAAGAAGTTTCTTCAGTCCAGTTCAGATTACTGGTGGACACTGCCTTATATCTGTCTGAAGGGAGGAGCTGCACTGAAACTAACACACCTGTTTGTTTTACGGTACATATTTGTCAGCCTGGTCTACTGAACTATTGAGTCATGTTTTGTATAATCATTCAGCCCCTAATGGAAGCTCTCTTACCTATTAGCATACTGGCCAGTGCTGTTGTTTTCCTTTTTTGATTTAGATCTGAGGATGGAGTTATAAATAGGAGATAAATAGTGTCTAAGCCCCTCATTCTTGTTCAAAAATGGATTCTTTCCAAACAAAAAATGGCCTTCTTAAACCGTTTCTATAAGAGTTTCGAGCAGTGCATTTACCATACCCACAGCCGCTATACATAGGTCTCAGAATTATGAAAAAAACATGACCGTTGCCATAGTGATCGGCAAAAGATAAAATTAAATACTATCTCTTTTGAATGGGGAATGACCTCAAAATGTTGCATATAACAAGAAGCTAGCATGTTAATATGACTTAATGGTAAAATATTTTCTAAATGATGAGGATTTTTTTCTTGCACGCTACTATGAAGGATATAATAAGATATACTCATTCTAAAATACATAGTCGTGCTTGATACAGTCACTAGGGGTGCTAATACATGCTTACGCACCGTCTTACTCTCAAAGCTGAAACTGTCTCATCAGCATTTTAGCTTCTCTTTCAACCCAGAGACATCCTTCTCTTTGTCCTTTACGCACCGAAACATCCATAGCCCGCAGCCCTGTCCCCCCTTCACCCTCCACCAGCAGCCCAAGCCCACAGCTCCGCACTGGGGTAGTCAGCGAGGGACAGAGTGGGTAGGGTGGAGGACAATTTCTATCATGCTAGAGCCCACTGAAGCAAACCCAAGCCAAAAACCACTGTGGTGTGTACAAACAATTGGACTTGAACCGGAGCTTGTGTATGTTCAGGCGTTATCTGGGCAAAACCAAATACAATGTGAGCTATCAAAGCCAACGGATGAGCGAACGGAGTGAACAGTTTTGGACCCAATGCAAACAAAATCTATTACAGACCACCACTCCAAGCTGTACAAATGAAACGCACATGGAGGTGGCAGGGGGAGGGAAGACAAACGTAACGCTTTGTGAGGATTAAACAAGTAGAAAAACGGGACTATACGGCGTATCGTCCGCATCGCCACAGAGGTAAAGGGAAATCAACTATAACGTGTTTAGTGTGGGGAAACATCGCAGGTATCGGGTCGGGGGGAGAGGACAGAGACAATGCAAAGGTGGAAACTATCAGAGCGCAGATACGAAAGGGGCTGTACCTGATTTTTACCATCGAAAAACAGCTACTTCAACAGTTTGCAGTGGTTCAGAGTTGTTCCTCATTCACCTTACGATGAGTTTATGAGCGAAAAAGCAAGAGCGGAGTGTTGCCCTGACTGTAAAGCTAACAGCAACTACCATGCCAACATGCACTTCCTGATTAGCGAGCAATAAAACACTTTGTAAATGGATGCAGACAGTACAAAGCGGACATATTTAGACCTCAGGAGATGCTTATATAATATATCTGCACCAGGGCATGACCCATTTTGCTCAGATTTATAGGGAAAAACTTGGATTCAAGACCAAAAGTTACAATGTGCTTTCCTGGTCTTGTTAGATGTAAACACTCTCAAATGAGCAACAAACATCTACAACGGCTGAGAATAAAATAAATACATAAAAATGAAAATGTCAGGGAAATGCCACTATATTCATTAGCAGTCATCTAAGTAAGAGACTAAACCAAGCTCTCCCCACACCCCAAACACACTCAGAAGATTCTGTGTGGGCTACTCTGGAAGGGACCACAATTTTAGTTAAATAACCATCATGTTTGCCAAAAAATAGACTGAAATAGGAGCATGGTTTTATTTCAGTAAAAAAACACTGAAAAACACGCGTTCCTTACTCTGAGCAGGCTTGCATCTCCACAGACCCGACGCCTATTTCACCCCGAAGAGCGCCTCCTTCTGCTTGTTTCCATGGAAATGTTGTTCTTTTGGCTATAATCTTCCACATTACGTCATAAAACTCATCTGTCTCCATTGGGAAATATTCTAAAGTATTTATTTATTTAATAGTTTCACTTTCCAACATAGTTTCCATGGAATCAGGCAGGTGATGGTCCACCTACACAAAGTTACACGGTGTTGCTTTAAAATTGCTGGGTGTTACTTACAGAGCGATATCAATTACACATGAGTCAAACAAAAACAATGGGGAAAAAAAGTTAAGGGTTGATAATTTAACTCTGGAGAACCCACGGGGTCAAATTTGGCCACAAAGAATTGCTGCTACTCAAAATTAACAAAGAAACAAATAAAAAAAAAAAAAAAAAAAAAATCAAATTTCAATTCAAAAAATTAAAAAAGCCCAGAGTGCCACTTCTGGCCCCTGCATAGAGACACCTAGTGGATGAATACTGAACTAAAATGAGACAGAGTGTTAGTGACAAGATGGCCGACCTGTTGAGCTGGAAAACTACACAAACAAAATCGTCTTCTCAGCAAACCAGCAGTGGGTAAATTGTGGGGTTTTTTTTTGTGTGTGTGTTTTTTTAGAAGTAGCTTGCAGAATGTCTAGAAGTACGTTTTAAATTATTTTTGGATAAATTAGCGAGCCCAATGGGTCAAATTTGGCCCTGATCCTAAATTAAGGAATAAAGGGTTAAAATTGAAAAAGTGGATATTTCAGTGCTCAGTGAATTTATAGCATTTATATTTAAGGCAATGTTTATAATTTTCCCCAAAAAAAAAAAAAAAAGCGGTTCTTAGGTTCTCCAGGGTTAAAAAACAAAACAACACATATCATAGTGATCAGTGAACAGCAGGAAATTGACTAAATGAAAGTCCTGTTATGGTCTATTTTTGGATAAATAACCACTTATTTTACACTTATATTTGGCATTTTTTATTTGCACTTGCACTTTGTGATCAGAAACTATGTAACAGTGTTAAACTATGTCTCAAACCACAATAGTTTGTCAAGATAAAGTCAAAAAGCACCAAACATAAATACAACAGACGGTGATGGGAGGAATACTTTGAAAATGTATTTAGTTACATTATACGAAATACGATTGACATGTGTTTTGTAACTTATTCTGATACATGAACCAATCAGAGTACTGTATTCTGAATACTTTGAGTACTTTCACAGAGAGTTGCATTTAAATAACAAGGTAAAGACGCAACATAAGATTAAATATAGGATTGTTCTGCACATGCTACAAGATTTTTCCCACTCATTCTGTGTTATCTGAAGCCTAAATCAAACACTGCCATGTCTTTGATTATAGAAAAGTAACTATTCTACTCTGAATACCACAAAATGAAACACCATAAGTATCAAACAACTCAACTCAGTCGATATAATGTTCATCTGATTTCGCCAACAGCATTAAAATACACAGTCAAAACCGCTTTGCAAGTAGAAAGCATGGGCACGCTCCACAGATGTACACAACACTAGCGGCAGAGTTAATGCAAGTACACATATTTAAAGGAAAAATACCTTTTAATGGATTTGCCAGATAAGCCTGTTGGTCTCTGCTGGAGGGGGGCCCTAAAGGATGCTGCGATCGATGTATGAGCGGATTTACTGCGGGAGAGAGAGAGAGAAAAACTGTTATTTAATGCTTAAGCAGAGCCCATGTTTGCACTGGCCATTATCACAGGCCTAATCTCATATTAAGTAACATCAATGTCCAGAGAAAGACGGCTTATTGTAGTATTGAGGAGTCACAAGGATGCACAGAAACAGCACTTAACCCCGCAACAATGATGAAATACGAGCAATGCCTTTCCTGATGGTAGGGTCGCAGTAGTGACAGATAATGCATTCTCCCTCATCACATAATGGACTAATCCCAGTTACAAAAGCTCCTATTTGATCATAAAAATGCCTGAGGGTCGACGTCTCTGTGTGACATTTGTGAGTTGTAAATGTGGGAAAGGAAAAAGCATTTATTTTAAGTGGCAGATGCACTCAAGCGGCAATGGGGATTATTCAGCAAAAATTAAATGCGGAACTTCTAGGATAATATCACTTCCTGTATTTTTCCAATGGTTTATGAATATATATGAGGAGACAACTTTCTATTCATATATGTATGTATATGTCAGTTCATTCTTTGCTTGGCTATTTATTTGTATAGAGGTAATGTAATTTTAGACCAGTGGCATCTTTCATATTATCTTTACTTAAAAAGCATATTATTTTAGTCACTGCTACTTCATTCTCAAGGTAAATTTAAACTTTTTACATAAATCAACAGGGTAAATGGTCAAATTTTGCTGCTTTTCCACCTTCAAGGCACTCAAACCACTTTACATCAAGAAAACAAATTCACACACATTCATTCACCAGTGTACACAGACACTGCGGGGGAGGTGGGTTAAGTGTCTTGCCCAAGGACACAACAACAGTGTTCATCTGTGGGAGCTAGAATCGCGCCGCCAACCTGTGGGTCAGTGGATGTGACCGCTCAACCAATGATGTTAACGTCAGAGCGGGATTGAAAACGCCGACCTTCAGATCAGAGGACAAACACTCAACCAACTGAGCTACTGTCACCAAAAATCTTTAAAAAATAAATAAATAAAAAATGTGATTACCTGTCAAATATGTTTTTTTTTTTGGCGAACCCAGGCCCACATCATACATTAAAGGTTTTATGTTTAAAAAAAAAAAAAAAAAAAAAAAAAAAAAAAAAAAAAAAAAAAAATATATATATAATAATACAATAATTAAAAAACTATAGAAAAATAGAAAAACATAATAAAGAATATAGAAAAAAAAACAATAATAAAAAATACAATAAATAAATAATAATATATAAAAAAAAATACAATAAGAAGTACATGATATTGCTGTATTTTAATGAACGTAGTTGCTTATTTACAATTTGTGATGCTGAACCAGACAGGGGTGTGCACTCTCCTCTCTCTTATTTGTGCTAAAACTTCCATATGTGTCTTAAAGTCTTTCAGCTGAACTCTTCCCCACATTTCTTACTCCTCAAAGCATACGCTAGCTTGGACACTTCATATAACATATTTCCTGCATGCTCTTAGCCTCCCTAAATAGAGTAATTAAAGAGCTGATGGCACCGTCCTCCAGTAGATTCATATTAATGACCAAAAAGAGTCCTCTTACAAACGGACAGCAGTGATTAGCATGATTGAGTGTCTGAGCGCTGCGTTTAGCTACGTCAAGGTTAGATCACTTTTTGTACTGGAGAAAGTCCCGGGGCATGTCTTTATGAAACGCGCCGGTTTGGGAAGTTGTCAGGGTATAGGATCCTTCTCGACCTCCCACGAGGGCCCTCCGGAGAGCCCACACTTGTAAAGCGCTCAATCTCATTAAGAAGCATGCGAGCTGTTAGCGGTTAGCTGTTAGCGCCCCTCCTCTCTGCGCTGTAATAAGACATGTCTATTCTCCGCTTAAGCCCCCCTTCATTAGCGTTATCTCCAGTGGGCACCGGTCCTATACGGCAAGCGAGCGGGGACACAGTTAAACGGCTTCATCCAATTTCATTCTTTCATATGAGGAGGGGACTTTGCCATGTCAGCGTTACAACATAATAACAGCGGAGAAAATACTGGTGTGGTCATGTGACAACCCAGGTCAATATGTCAGCTGACCGAGCACTTAGCGCAAATACTATGAGTTGACAAAAAGAGGAGGGTTAAAGGTGCACGATGTAACTTTTCTGGTGAGGTTTGCTACCTGCTTAACTCCTCGTCTCTATGGAGATGTTATTGCTTTGCTTGGCATGTTCCGAAGTATGGTATTTAATGAACTTTCTTGCGCAAAAACACCTTGTAAAGATGCATTGTTGTGAGCTCTGGAGCAGGCTTGCCTCTCCAGAGATCTGACCTATGATTTGGCTTGGCCTTGTCATTTGCTTGTCTCCATGTTGATAGGTATAGATAGGTTTAATGCCCTACTGTGGAACAATATAGACGAAGCAATAACAGGAAACCGACTCTCACCATGAAGTTAGAAAGCATACTTTGAACATGTATTTAGTTACAGAATACTGCATACCTGAATTAAAATGTACTTTATGTATGTATTTCAGTACATGGTCCAGTCAGAGTACTCCACGATAAAAACTTGGAATATATTTACACTGAGATGCATTTAAATTATAGTGTCGACACGCAACATAGGATCAAAAACTACTTCATGTTTGTTTCATCGTTTGTTCTGTGTTTCCTGTCACCAATTAGAGAAGAAACAATTACACATGCCTCACCACAAGAGCAGAGTTTGATATTTTTCTCTCTAGTTACATGGAGCGTGAAGCCTAAATTGTGTGATCACATGTATTCCTTTGATTTTATGAAAGTAACTGTACTCTGAATACCGCTAAATGAAAAAGTAACAGTACCAGAATACAGATACTCAACATCTGAATATGTCCTCCCAGTGCATGTGCTCAGTTACGTCCCAGTCATGATTGGCAGGTTCGAATGATTTTAAGGGACAAATGTAGCTTAAAACAACTTGAATACTTTTCGTTTACTTAAAGGCCCCATGTGATAGTATTTTCTGATAGTTGTACTGTCGTTTCCTCATCAAAAACAGACCTGGAGTTGTGTTTTGTTTCATTCACGCATGTTTAACTCAAACCCTGCAGATTTAGTTTTTTTTTCTTTCAAACTGAAAACACTCTGTTCCACCTTGTGATGTCATCATGTGATAATACAGGAAGTGCTCTACTGTGTTTTTAAACTCCACACACCTTCACTAGAATCAGTTGGATGATTTCAGCCCTGGAACTGCTAAACTCGACTGAAACTAAAGGTAAAAGTAGCTGTTAAATTGAAAACTACCACTTCATGACATCACAAGGTGGAACGGAGCATTTTGAGCTTTAGAGATGTAGACATATTAATAATAAAGTGTTACTCAAACATGTGAATGAAAAAAAAAACATGACTTGAGGTCTGTTTTTGAGGAGGTAACATTATAACACGTCTTAAAGCTCACAAGAGTCAGTTTTGTGTAATACATAAGACAAGCAGGTACTAGCACTGAACGACATACTGACATCTATATGTACTTGTACTACTGTGTATGCAGCAAAAGTAAATATGTACCAAAGCTGAATATTTGTAGGTAAAGTAACCGTGAAGCTTGTGCACAAACTGCAGTACTGAAGTCTGCCAGACAATTATGCAAACTGTAGGTGTCTTCTGCTACGAGTGTTTTATGCCAAAATCTCCCAAAAACCCTCACACCTTTAGCAGATATTTTCTCTTTACAAAATATGTCTCTGCCTCACAGCGAGTCCACTGTGAATTTAGGCAAATGAGGGAGGGAGAAACGAGAGAAGAAATGAAACAGAGAGGAGAGAATGAAGAGAGAGAATAGAGAGACAGAGAGAGAGAATCAAGAGAGTAGAGAGAGAGAATAGAAAGAGTACAAAGAGGGAGTAGAGAGGGAGTAAAAGGAGAGTAGAGAAAAAATAAAGACAGCAGAGAGAGGGAATAGAGAGAGTCGAGAGAGAGAGAATAAAGAGATTAGAGGTAACGAGAGAAAGATAGAGAGTAAAGAGTGGGAGAATAAAGAGAGTAGAGAGAGAGAATAGAAATAGTACAAGGAGAGAGTAGAGAGGGAGTAAAAGGAGAGTAGAGAAAGAGTAAAGACAGCAGAGAGAGGGAAGTAGAGAGAGTCAAGAGAGAGAATAAAGAGATTAGAGGTAGCAAGAGAAAGAGAGAAAGAGAGAGAATAGCGAGAGTATATAGAGAGAAAGTAGAGAGGGAATAAAGTAGAAAGAGAGCGAGTATAGAGAGAGGGAATAGAGAGTAGAGAGAGAGGGAACAGAGAGAGTAGAGAGAGAGAGAGAGAATAAAGAGATTAGAGATAGCGAGAGAAAGAGAGTAAAGAGAGAAGTAAGAGAGAAAAGCGAGAGTATAGAGAGAGAAAGTAGAGCGGAAATAAAGAGAGTAAAGAGAGAGAATAGAGAGAAACAGTAGAGAGGGAATAAAGAGAATAAGAGAGTGGACAGAGAAAATAGAGAGATTAGAGAGTGGAAGAAGAAGAGAAGGGGACACAAAGAAATAGATGGGGGAGAGAAAGAGAGAGAGAAGTTAAGGAAAAGGAGAGAATGATGGGAGAAAGAACAGAGAATGAAGAGAGACAGGTAGAGGAAAGAAGGAGAGGGTGAGGAAAGTAAAAGAAGAGAGAGAGAAAGGAGAGATGGGGGAGGGGGGGGGTGGAGAGAGGAGATTGAAAGGGGTAGAGAAAAGAAATGAATAAACAAAGAAGAGGGAGAAAAGGGGGAGAGAGAGAGAGAGAGAAGGACCAAGAGAGGGGAAAGGAGGGTGACGCAGCAGAAAAAGATGGGTGAAAGGCAAGAAAAAGGAGAGAAAGAGAGAGAAAGAAAGAATGACAGAATGAAAAGAATGGAGAAAAAGATGAGAGTAATGTAGAAAAGAGATAGAGGAGGAGGGAGGCGAAAGAGAGGGGGAAAGGGGAGAGATGAGACAAAGAAAAGAGAGACAGAAAGAATGACTGATGAGAGAGAGAGAATGTGAAAGAGAGGAGGAGAGAGGGGTTGAATGAAAAGAGTGGAGGAGGAGAGTTAGGTGAAAGAGAAGGGAAAAGGGGGCGACGTGAGAGAGTGTATGGAACAGAGGATAAAAAAGAGAGAGAAAAAGAAACAGAGAGGGATGAGAAAGAGGAGGAGAGTGTGTGTGAAAGAGAAGAGGAGGAGGAGGAGGAGAGAGAGCGCTCGAACGAAAAGAGAGGAGAAAAAGATTGAGAACGGTGTGAAACTGCCGACCGTCAAATGATCTGGCCCCTCTCCAGGAAACGGCGACTGAGGGACTGATGGCACAGTTTGAGCTAATTAGGATCATAAAGTGTCGAAATGTTTAGCCATCAGGATCCGGGAGGAGGGGAGGGGCTGAGGAAGAGGAGGAGGAGGAGGAGGAGAGCGGCGGAGGACGAGGAAGAGGAGAGAGGAAGGACTGGGGGAGGATTGGCAGGACTTCATACGAGATGGACCAAAAAATCTGCCGCAGGATTAAACAGCTACTACACATAAGGATAAGAGGAAACAGAATATGTCAAGGAATCAATTAGCACACGGGGTCAACACGAGGGGCTAGTTCTGGGGTAAATGCTGCTAGCTAACGAGCTAACACGAGCGGCAAATTTAGTGTGAGACATGATGCACAGCGATGTCATCTGTGCCCACATTTTTATAAGAACTTAGGCGTATCGTCAAATAGACTTTTACGAGCGTTTAAACCTGTTATAATAGCGTCGAGTGCTCAGAAAATGTCGGTGTTCACCTACCCCCTATCCCCGCCCACTTCTGAAGGAATCGAAGCAGGTTTTAGATCAATAATATCACATTTTCTTTCATGATTTGCCAACGAAAAAGCCCAATTCACGCCGACTTATTTCAAAACATGTAATAATTTGTTTCTTCGCTGACCCCTTGTGGCTGAAGTTAGTATTGCGGGCCTATCTTTCAACTACGAATGTCATGATTAAGTTTTGTCAAAAATGTGTCCAGTATTTTGTTGTTTGGTACGTGACTATCTCTATCACAATCCTGCATATTACTTTCCAATTTTAGTAAGCCCAGTTTGAAAAGTGCTAGTTACTGCGAGCCCTGATTGATGCTGTCTGAGACGTAAAAACATCTCTTAAAACGAAATTTCTTTTAATTATTGGCCATGTAAATTAACTTTTATTTAAAACTACATGTGTTACCATTATTTTGTGAAATATTGCACTAGTTTATTAACACACGTCTCCTAAACGAGCTAATTTAAACCCCACACACACCTGTTACTTTAAAGATATTTCATTTGGTTATATTTAGTTTAACACATCCATCTTCTCTCACCTGAATCTCCATATGGTCCAGACACAGAGGGGGGCGTGTCCTATGTCGGCCATTTTTAAAGCCTGGGGTGTGGTCGTGGGCTGGACCATATTGAGGGGAGAACTTAAGTTTTTGTTGTTTTTTTTTTAATGTCTTTGTGTATTTGTTTAAATGTTTAAGTGTTAATAGTTTTATTTGAACACTTTTTGAGTTAAAGGGATTTAGGCCCTCATAAGTCTGTAGTGTAGTATGAGATCCTGCTAAAGTTGTACCTGCTGTACCTGAGAAGTAGATGGTGTTCACCTGGGGGAGGGGCTTCTGGTGTTTTGGGAGAATCGGGTAGCTGTATACACATGGGTTTTTTCCTTAGTTTATTCATTTCGTTGCGTTTAGTTTTAGTTAAGCGCTGTTCCTTTTTGTAAATACGTATTATTTTTTTCGGTGACTGAAATACATTTTAATAACTTCTACGTCGACCACATTGGGCCAGCTTCCCCACAGGTCTTGATTTTGTTTTCATACAAAAAAAAAAAAAAAAAAAAAGGTTGAAAACTTTGCTTATATCAAATGCATCACCATGACAACCAGAAATCATTAGTAGTTTCCAAAAGGACATAAACTAAGTATGAGGTACATATAGTGAGAATGTGGTGTTTCTACCCAATATGAGCCATTCTTGTCTTTATTCTTGTCCTTAGACTAGACTCTGAGCTGTAGAACCAACGGAGGAGTGCAGGTAATGGTGAAAGAGGAGAAAGAGAGTGAACGAGACGAAGGAGGAGAGGAAATTCTGGGGCAGACTAAAAAGTTGCAAAAATGTACAGGCTAAAGATAAACACAAGACGCTGTGCAAACAATTCTACAAGAAAAATGGCTAATGTCAAAAAGCAAAATAAACAATGGCAGCGACTTTAAAGGTGCACTATGTAACTTTTCTGGAGATATTGTTGCTTTGCCCTGTAATGCTCCACGGTACGGTAGCTATAGAGCTCGGGGTTGTGACGTCACAGCTCGTAGATTTTTCACTGAGCCTCTAATGTGAAGTCGATGGAGATTTTAAGATGCTAAATTTCTTTTGGTTTTATCTCGAGGGCTAAGCTAACCCCTCATTCACTACACAGCCCTGCATTGTTTCAGCAATTAGCTCCGTAAAGCCTCATTCACAGAGCGATTCACGCTCAGCTCACTACTTTCAGGTCATGTGACTGTGGGTGGCGTCTGGGTGAAAAAAAGTCTAAACTCCGATAAAACTGATCACACTGGACTGACACGAGTATTTATGGACTAATAATAATCATACAAGTGGGTTTACAGCAACGGTTTATTTCATCGTGTTTTATTCATAATCGGCCCGGGCTGGGTATCGTTAAGAAGGTGACAATACGATATGTACCTCGATACATGGGCCGCAATACAATACATATCTTGATACACAGGCCACGATACAATACATACCACGATACATAGGCCATGATACAATACACATCTTGATACACAGGCCACGATACAATACATACCGCGATACACAGGCCGCAATATGGTACATACCACAATACATAAGCCACGATACAATACATATCACAATACATAGGCCGCGATATGATACATACCTCGATACATAGGCCATGATACAATATATACCACGATACATAGGCCACAATACATATCTCGATACATAGGTCACAATACGATACATATCTTGATAAACAGGCCACGATACGATATATACCGCCATACATGGGCCACAATACAATACATACTGCGATACATAGGCCACAATACAATACATAATGCGATACATAGGCCACAATACAATACATACTGCGATACATAGGCCACAATACGATACATATCTCGATACATAGGCCACGATACGATACATATCTCGATACATAGGCCACAATACGATACATATCTCGATACATAGGTCACGATACATATCTTGATACATAGGGCACAACACGATACATATCTCGATAGACAGGCCACAATGCAATACATACCGCAAATACAAAGGTCACGATACGATACATACCTTGATACAGAGGTCACGATACATATCTCAAATGGTGATATATGAGCTCCACATTTACATTTACCAGAGACATGTGCAGTTTAACGGCTCTGAAGGATCACAGCAAAATCACAACTCTGATACTAAAAGTCTTTGTTAAACCAAAGTTAGTATGAATTAATCTATTTTAATCATCAAAACAGTGAGTCAAATGTTCTGCATAAGCGAGTTTCTTTTCTTTAAACAAGTCACATGAATGTATCGCTGTGACGGAATAATTTATTAAAATATACAAAAAAATACTCTTGGCGATGCATCGATACAGCAGCCCTCAGTATCGATACTGTATCATTAAATGAAACGATACGATATATCAATATTTTGATATTTTTGCACACCCCTATAACAGGATCAACAGTGCGATAAACCAGAGCTTCTGTCTGATTTCATTCAGTCGTGTTGTGTCCAGTTAAACATCTGTCGCCGCTGTTGTTTTTCCAACTCTCGCAATGCATTGTGGTCTGTGTTGACTGTTTTAGCGACCAGTGCTGGACACAACTTTTAAAGGTACATTGTGGGAAGCGTGCTACTGGACAATCGGACACAACTACAAGAGCACGACACCTTTAGTCCCCTAAGGAGGAATAGTGTGGACGTTCAGACACGACCTATGAGCGTTTTGCACTACTGTCACAAACATGGCGGATTTCCATGGTAACGGCTCTTTTTTGAGGTTACATCTCGAGCTCTATCATCATTCAGGTGTTTTTATTGTTCAGAAAAACGCTGATGAAACATTCTGACGCTCCACAGACCTGACTTGTAAATTGGCTTTGTGATGTCACTCGCTTTTGACAAATCTAATGCCATGCTGTGGAACAATTAAGGCACAGCAAAGCAACGCCATTCATCATACGAGTTACATAGTGTGACTTCAGCAGTGTCAGTATCATCCTATGTCATTTGTATATTTTTAGTGTTTATTTCTTTATTTATTTGTGCAGTATTAAAGCTCAAGGAAAAGCATATGAACAGTTTGAGCGTTGGGATAATCACCAAACCAATCTGTCAACACTGAATCAATCACTTTGTTCACTGCAACGATGAAACTAATCATATTTCCAACAGAATTTGAACTCATCACAACAGACTTCTGGGAACAATGTGGAGCCGGGGTGTTTTCTCTGAGTCACCGAGCGCGAGGTAAACAAACAGTTTCCATGGCAACGCCTCGCCAAGATATGTGCAACTTTTGGCCAGATATGAAAGAAGAAGAGAAAGATCCACACAGACTCCGAGGGCAGGTTTGAATGTGATAATAACGCAAGTGTTCCTCGATTATTTTTAACCGGAGATGAATGTTAAGGTTAAGAATGATGAGGATAATGAGCATAATGAACAATTTGTTTAATGTGATTCAGACTTAAGAAGTACTTCAAACAAAGAAAGAAAGAGGGAGGGATGAGGAGGGAGAGAGAAAAGAGGGAGGGGTAAAAGAGGGTGGAGAAAGAGAGGGGAAACAGAGGAGACGGAAGGAGAAGGATGAAGGAAAGAAGAAAGAGAGACAGAAAGAAAGAGGGAGGGACGAGAAGGCAGAGAGATGGGGAGGGAGGGAGAGAAAAGAGTGTGGGGTAAGTTGGGAGAAAGAGAGGGGAAACAGAGGAGAGAAGGATGAAGGAAAGAAGAAAGAGAGACAGAAAGAAAGAGGGATGGACGAGAAGGCAGAGAGATGGGGAGGGAGAGAGAGAAAAGAGGGTGGGGAGTGTGGGGGAAAGAGAGGGGAAACAGAGGAGAGAAGGATGAAGGAAAGAAGAAAGAGAGACAGAAAGAAAGAGGAGGGACGAGAAGGCAGAGAAATGGAGAGGAAAGATAGAAAAGAGGGGTGGGGAGAGTGGGAGAAAGAGAGGGGAAACAGAGGAGAGAAGGATGAAGGAAAGAAGAAACAGAGACAGAAAGAAAGAGGGAGGGACGAGAAGGCAGAGAGATGGGGAGGGAGAGAGAGAAAAGAGGGTGGGGAGAGTTGGGAGAAAAAGAGGGGAAACAGAGGAGAGAAGGATGAAGGAAAGAAGAAAGAGAGACAGAAAGAAAGAGGGAGGGACGAGAAGGAAGAGAGATGGGGAGGGAGGGAGAGAAAAGAGGGTTTTGCTTTTTTCATTATGAATTAGGTTTTTGTTCAGTCTTAATTAAGGCTGATTATGGGATAGTTATAATAAAATGGTACCTAAAGTTGAATATGTAATGTAATGAGGATGTTCCATAGACTTTATACATAACTGGACGAAGCTAATGCGCTAGTCGATGAGCGCTTCAGGATCCATCAACTCTGGCTCCAATTCACTATACATTGAAACATTTTCCATAATTTTGATCTTAAAATGTTCGTATAGTTCGTAGTTAGTATGTTCCTAGTTTTTTTTTAATGTAACTATTGTGTCCGTAAATCAAAATATGAAGCATTAATAACAGACGAATCAGGCGCCTTCTTTCCCCACTAGCGTTAGCAACAGGTTTGATTGACAGAGTTACTAAGCACGCATTCCCTGCAAAACCGGCGGTGTGGACGGGAAGGGGCGTTACCTTCAACAGTCTCGCTCCTGATTGGCTCTTTGGTTGCTATGATACTCCAAATTCACCGCTACACCTGCTCTAGCCTCGATGAGCTTCATTTGACTGGAGCCGAACGTTGTGGGTGACGTCACACTCACTTAATCCACTTCTTTATACAGTCTATGGGATGTTCGCAGTAGGACTAACTAAATTCGGAGTCAGATATATTGATATAGGGCGGACAAAAAGCAAAATAAACCTGAACGATGCCAGACAAACATAGAGCAGACTGAATATCTCGTTAAATGTTTGCAAATGTACAATATTGTTTAAAAAAAGAAAAGTTTATCTAATATCTATTCTGTTCTATATGTATCAGTAATAGTTGTGCTCAGTATGATTCATTCAGGGGGACTGGGGACAAAAGGCTCTAAATGCTAAAATGCATGGTCAGTTTTGTAATTAAATATAACAGCAGGACTACATCGCCTTACCTATTTTCCTATACTCTTTGAATGCATCGTCTTTATGTGTGTTTTTTATATTGCGTGAATGTAAAATTGTGCTAGTCATTATGACATAAAAAGCCCTGCTGGTCGAGATGACTACAATCATTTTCACACATTAATATGAGCGTTTGCCTGAGTCGACCTCATTACACTGTAGTTCTTCATCTGTGGCCATGTCACTGTCACAGCCGCGCTCGCTCTCGCTCTCTCCCCGTCTCAGCGGTGACAGCTGCTGCTAATGCGGCTAATGCTACTGACTGCTGGGTTACAGCTCTGTTTAGGGACTCAGCACGTTACTACCACTGGATCAGACGATGCTTCCAACCGACATCAACAGCGGAGCGATATCTGAGAGGCCGGCAATCTCGTCTCACAGCAAGAAGGTTTCAAGTTCAATTCCCAGACGGGGTAGAGTCTGTCTGTTTAGAGTTGCATGTTCCTGCTGTGTCTGGGGTGTTTTCTGAATACTCTAGTTTAGGTTTTCTCCACTAACCGAAAATATATTCAGGCCCGTCGACAGAAATTTGAGGACCCAAGGCTGGAAGAATCACTTGGAGCCATAGACTGTCTAAAGAAGTGAACTAACTGAGTGTGATGTCACCCATAGCGTTCGACTTCACTCAAATGAAGCTCATCGAGGCCTGAGCAGTTATGGGGTGAATTTGGTGCCAAGTTCATGTTTGGAATTCCGACCACGAGTATCATAGCAACCAAAGAGCCAATCCGGAGCGAGGCTGTTGAAGGAAATACCCATTCTCGCTTGCACTGCTTAGCAATGCCGCCAATCAAACCTTTTGCTGACGCTAGCGGGAGTGACCACTGGGACAGAAGGCACCTGATTTGTCTGTTATTAATGTTCATATGTTATAGAGAGAGCGGCGACGGTTTTTCAATGTACAGCGATATGTACAACGAGTCGATGGAGCTGAAAGCGCGCCACGATCCTACTCTGAATGCGGCAGCTAGTGCGTTAGCTATGACCATTTATATATACAGTCTATGCTTGGGCCTCCCTCTAATATAAATGAATAGGAGGAGGGTCTAAAACTGGGCCCCTAACAGCCTGCGGTCCAGACTCCTTTGCCCCCCCTGTGCATGAGACCTGAACTTTAGACCATCATCCAGCAAGGTACTACTGACCAAGATCAAGTCTAAAGTTCTGGAGATGAGCTGCTAGCCGGTGGATGCAGGCGTGAAATGTAGAGGATGTATATCCTACAGGGACAGTACCCTTACCCACACTGTAAGAGGTAACCACAAACCACATATTTTGAGTCAGAATCCTTCTTTGTATTGGTCTGGTTTGAAACAGAACAGTACATGGAAGTAATTGTGTTTGCCTCATAACACAGTACATAGAGCAGGGGTGTCCAAACTTTTCTCATTAAGGGCCAAGTATAAAAACACAGACAAAGCTGAGGCCGACTGAGGGCCATAGACTCGTCACCAATACAGTGAATACTTCAAATCTGTGTTATCATTACACGTTAGACTGAACCACTCGACCTTTACTCATGCTACATCCTCAGTGGGACACATTAAATATTTGATATGGGCTTGTTAAAGTAGATTTTCAGAAATGTAGAGAAAAAGTACTGTTTAAAGTAATATGAGCCAATTCATCTGTACGTCTGAGGGCCAAGAAAAAATGGTCTGAGTGCCGCATTTGGCCCCCGGTCCACAGATTGGGCATGCCTGACATAGACCTAATATGTCAACAGTGGCTTCAGATAGACAGTTCTAGTGCTGTACCGTAATTTTGTGTCTTAAAAACGTGAAAAACAGAAGTTTGTAGTGGTCCAGAGATATTCCTCATGTACCTTATCTATTCGGAAAATCCTAATTACTCACCGTGATGAGTTTACAAGCGCTTTTCACAAGTTTCAGGGAGCAGAGCAGAGTTTGGGCGTGACGTAAAGCTAACAAAAACTAGCATGCTAAAACCCGCACTTTCTGCTTATCAGCCAATAAAACGCTTTCGAATTGGATGGACTGGAAAAAATCAGGTCCAGGCCGTTGGAAGAACATATACTCCCTAAAACTTGCCGTTCTCACGATTCTCCCGCACGCTTCTTGTTATTGTATATTGTTCCAAACGCTGTGAACAGATTGTCAGAGCGTAATACATGACTAACTCAATTTCATTTCTGTGTTTTGTCGTCAAGGAAACAAGTGCCACAAGTTTGAGTTGCCGTGAGTAACAGCCGACTGTGGGAGTCATCAAACAACAGCCTAATTAACTTAAGTGTCACCTCCTCGATGTTTTAAACTGCATCTGTGCACATTCCCCCACTGCTGAGTTAAATCATTTCTACTCAACAAGCTCTCCTCCACATCAGCAGCAGCATTCCCATTTAGATTTATTCTTTCTGTATATTTTTTCTCTTTTATAGAATATTTTTGCAAGAATTTTGTGAAATGTTGCCCTAGTACAGTTTGAATAATTTAGATTTTTTTATTTTTTAAAATCAATATTATCAAGGCAAGAGTATATAAAAGGTGTGTTACGCAACTTTTCAGATAGAGATGTGGCCACCAGCAACGGATGTTATTGATTTACCTGGAATGTTCCACAGTATGGCATTAAACATCCTTTTCATGGAGACAATCAGCAAGTATTTAATATTTTTTTTTGTTTTTTGGGGGGGTTTTTTTGCATCAAGAACAAATGGCTGGCCTGGGAATGCTTTGGGGGGGTCCCATCGGAGGAGTTGGAGGAAGTGTCTGGGGTGAGGGAAGTCTAGGAGTCCCTGCTTAGACTGCTGCCCCCGCAACCTGGCCTCAGATGAGCAAAAGAAATGGATAGATGGATAGAAGAACAAATGAAATTGAAATAATGTTAGATAAATGTGTTTAATGCCAAAGACGAGTGAGTGCCAGACCCTCCATCAGAAAAGTTACATAATGCACCTTTAATAACAATCACTTTTACGTAGTGTTGTAATGAAGATGATCTGGTGTAATGCTGCTTTTTTAGCATTAGATATGTCACATTGTGGTGCAATACAAGCACAAAAGACAACTCAACATTTAAAGGAGCAGGAAATACAATACAAATACTGTCTTTTTCAGAGCAATAAACGGGTATGGGTCATTCAAAGTTGCCAACAGGAGACATGTGTAAGACAAATACATTAAATTTGAAATAGTCTGTTTAAGATGTTTGAGGTTTAGAATAGCTTAAAATGTGTGAATAAATACATTACATGGCTAACAACACTAACATCTCCAACATGTTAGTGCCATATGAACCATCTCGCACTCTGAGGACTTCAGGAACCTTCGTCCTGCTGTAGTGCTGGTTTAGTCTTTGGTTTAGTCTTAGTTTGAACCTGGTTTAGTCCCGGTCTCCTCCTGGTGCCCAGAGTCAAGGAAAATCGTGCTCGGGAATTGAAACATGGGGAGTCAGCTTTTCAGTTCCTTCCTGAAGATGTGAGACAGGCCTCGACTTTGACAATGTTTAAACCCAGGCTCAAAAGGTTCTGTTTATCTGTGCATATGACTGAAAGGGTTTTATTCTGCACTCTTCTCTTTTAATGTTCAATTTATAACGATTATTTCGGTTTGTGATTGTGATTTTAATGTCTTTCTTGTTTTGTAAAGCATGAATCCCTGTAGTTGCACCATGACTAAACATAAGCATTTTCTACAGTTAAAGAAATACTGTATGGGGCATAGATATTATAAATTACCACCTAACTGATTGCTAAAATAACAGAAACATGGTGAATTAAACATATAAGCAGAAGCCTTTTATAGCACTGAATCACCAAACAAGATATCTGACCTAAGCGTCTCCTTGTGAATGTTTAAACCCACATCTGTGCCGCACCACGACTGTCACCGAAACCTCCTCTCCAGCTCTTTGTTATTGGAGCCACTTCGACATTTGTTTCCTGAACTTTAAGTAGACTCTCCCTTTCCCAACGCTAGTCTCCCGAAACGCCAAGAGGGACTATTACAAGATAATGACTAATTATGCTAATGCCTGCTAAAGTTGTGCTATTTCTTCCTCTGTGGTCATTTTATCAGCTTTCCTCCAGAGACAGCAGTCAGTAGTAATAATAACAACCTTTTCTCTCTCGTTCCATGTTAAACGTCTATTTGGTTGGAGGACGCGGCGCCCTAAACTCCGTATTCCGCATTAGGAAAGGTGAATAGTGATCGGAGGAAGAGCAGGGAGCGGCGTCGACCTTCGTTAACCTCCTAAATGCCGTGGGTGTTGGAGACGCGGGTCTTAATACGTTTATCGGAGCACAAACAAAAGTGACAGAAGCGTTCAGAGCGATATATCTGAAGAATACATCTCCCTAACAGTGTAACCCCCCCTCTCCTCCCTCCCACAGGCGAATACAGTGACATTGGGGCGTCCCGACTGTGAAACCAGGCCACACACATCTGCACTGGACACAACTGCAGTACTGGATAAAGATGTGCTACTGCAATTAGACAAGGACATTTATGCTTTAGTCCTGCACTGTTGCTGTAAGTGTATATGTACATATGTAAGAGTACATGTACATATGAAGTATCTTGCTCAAGGACACAATGGCGTGCTCTGGTCTGAGAAAGGATCTGTCCCATGAGTCTGTTTATAGACCTGGTTTGGTTCAAATTAAGTCTTAGAGGTTTAGAGATCATGGGTAATCTTCATGTAATATTATATCATTTATTGTAAAAGGCTTAACTGACTTAATCCATTTTAAACCAAAAGGCAAAGTACTATATTTTCTGGAGTTTAAGTCAAAAAAATGCTTAATAATGAAGAAAAAAATGCAGTTGTCAGGTTGCCAGTGTGATCGTAATGAAGATGTGCAAATATATACTCAGATGCGGCTTATATTCCACCTGAGTATAAGTCGCACCCCCGGCCAAACTATCAAAAGAAAAAAAAGTGCGACTTATAGTCCGGAAAATACGGTAAATCCGGGAACTACGATTGAGAAGTCGTGAATCGAGTCTCGGAGATCCCAATAACACATCTGGAGAAGCTCATACGTCCGTCAGATAACTGTTGTATGTGTAATGATACATTAGGTCACAGGCTTGTGGAGAGGCGTTCAACTGTTTTGACGTAAGAAACAACAAGGCAAATATTAGACATGTTTATGTTTGAACGTTAGCTCACTTGTTTTAGATCAGCTGTTTTTTATAAAAACTACAGTTTATAAAAATGTGGACTAAAGCGATGTGTGGACACTAAACTGTTTTTAAAACGAATGTGTTAAAGTGAAAGCAAAGCCTGTAATGGTATTGGTAAGATCTAAAAGCCCGCAGCCCGACCCGAATTCTCTGTCGGGCTCGCCGGCCTCTTAAAATGTCAATCATTCCGCAAGTCGGGCATCTCTCTCGCTGACCTGGTTTTTTAAATAATATAGGTTTATAAAAATGATATACTAAAGACGAGGTGGATACTAAAAGACAAACACGCAACTAAAAGTGAGCCGCAGAGCTTCAGAGCTGCTCTGCGCTACAGAAACGCCGGCTTCCTGAATTAAAAATGTTCCGCTCCGCAAGTCGAGAGCAAATTTTGACCTGGTATCCCCAATATGGAGGAGCAAGAAGTTAAGGATAAACTAAAGACAGGAGAACTGAAAAGACAAACACGCACCTTCGCGTAAGAGTCACAGACAAGTGTGGAAAAGCTTCACATCAATTGTAGACAAAATAAATACAGAAACTTGCGTTGGCTTCGCTGAATAATTGTCAATGTGGCGCTTCGGGCTTTCATACGAGAGCAAAAAGACTGGCGGGCTGGATTTTTGAGCCCGAGCATTTACCTCCCGTGGCTGTACTGGCAGAATCCTAGATCGTCAAAAATCTATATTATGTAAATCAAAGTTGAAATGTTGAACAATCATTTTTGCCAAGCGTGTGGTAACATGTAATATGTTTTTATTAGCGATTATATCTGTAAAGTTTTAGCGCTAATGCTAAATGCCCCTAAACGTTTCATAGACCATGCTCACGTCTATTCACTTCTTCGACCCGCGTGTAGATGACTGTTTCGAGTGCTCACTAGCGGCGTTCCTCAGAGTGGTCACATCATGTTGCTGTTTTGGCGCCGTCTTCCTATCGGTGGAGGAGGACGACAGCGCCATCTGCAGTCTGACTTCGACAGGGCAGTATCCCAGGTGTGTGAGAGTAAAAAGGTCCCCTCGTCCCGGTTTAAAGACCCGTGGGCACGTTTTCTTATTTCAATCGTTTGTTGTCCTCTGTCCCAGTCATGTTTGAACAATCTCAGTCCATAATGTGGCTCTCTACAGATTAAATAGTTGTAGTCGTAATAGTAGTAATAGTAGTAATAGTAGTAGGTAGTTGTAATAGCAGTGATTGGGATGAATATATCAGTTTATAATGGCTGCTGTTAATGGTTGTTGCTAATAGAAACAAGCTCTTCACCTTATGTTTCCATCATTTTCATCTAAAAGGTAAAAATATAGATGAAAAGTGGTAAAGTCAAAGTTGAAATATCACGTTTTTAATTTCATATTTAGAGTGTATTCTATTAAGTAGTTGGCAGTTGGTGAAAGAACAAGAAAAAGACGATGTTTGTTAGCGATATGTGAAAGTGTGAATGATTAAACTCTTTAAACAATGTGCCGCCTGTTCCTCTGACTCATTCTCGCAGTAAACAAAACGGTATCCATGACGACGGCTTCAGTGATGTCATGTAACTTTGGGATGGCCTAATTCAACATGAATGAAAAAACTGTTGACCTAAAAAATACAATAAATAAAAAAATAAAACAGACAAAAAGAGCTGCAATCAGTCTCAAGGCCGTACGCTTGATCCCTGCTCCTGACCAATACTGCCACGTGTCCTTGGGCAAGACACTGAGTACTTTGGTAAATTGATGGATTTTATCTTCCTGTTTAAAGCTGCTATTTTAAAGACTTTTTACCATTCAAAAATTTTCTTTCTCTTTAAAAAAAATATGGCTATATAATTGTAGGGAAACACTGCGGAGAATACCAGGCAAAGCAATACAATCTCCATGGAGACAGGCAGGTGGCACACAAAAAAGTTACATAGTCCATCTGCCATTTTCTTCCTCTTATCTGGGGTCGGATCACGGGGGCAGCAGTCTAAGCAGGGACTCCAGACTTCCCTCACCCCAGACACGTCCTCCAGCTCCTCCGGTGGGACCCCAAGGCGTTCCCAGGCCAGCCGAGAGACATAGTCCCTCCAGCGTCCCTGAGACCTTCTCCTGGTGGGACATGCCCGGAACACCTCCAGGCGTCCAGGAGCCATCCTTAACAGATGCCCGAGCCACCTCAGCTGACTCCTCTAGACATGGAGGAGCAGCGGCTCTACTCCGAGCTCCTCCCATGTGACTGAGCTCCTCACCCTGTCTCTAAGGGAGCACCCGGCCACCCTGTAGAGGAAACCTATTTCGGCCACTTGTATCCAGGATCTTGTCCTTTCGGTCATGACCCAGAGCTCATGACCATAGGTGAGGGTAGGAACGTAGTCTGACCAGTAAATCGAGAAAGTTAGGGGCTGATGCAAAGAGATGTGGGTGACAGTTGAAGACAGGCGCCTCTCTGGACATGAAAACTGGCTCTGGGGACATGGAAGTTACATAATGAATCTTTAAATTGTTGCCACATGTCCAAAACAGAATCCTACTTTTTAAACCTATACTGCAAATCTAATCACAATCGTACTTAGAGTATTTTCGGAAACTGTGCTACTTTAATATATACCATTAATTGTACAAGACTGTGGTCCTTTATCTGTCTATCTAAACATGGTCCCGCTGTGAAACCTATATTGTGAAAACCAAGAGGCGCGAGCGATGTTCCAATCTGCCCAGAAAAGGTGCGCTCTTCCTCACTCTTCTCCTCCTCTTCCTACTCCTCCTCCTCTTCCTCTGTGCTGGACTTTATTAATGACAGTAAATGTAGGCCAGTGCAGGGGAGATACGTCATGGTTTAACTCGTACTATGGCCCAGGAATACTGCAGCAAGCCCTGATCATACTCTCACACTATGTTCTCCATCACAGGAAATATGAGCGAGTAAAAGAAAAGACATGAGACGACGTGAGTTTTATGAGGAAGAGGTGACGTGAGAACAGTTTTAAACATGAATTGTAGCTTTAATGTTAAGACGCAGATATTACACTAAAGAAACGATTCACTTTTTTTCTTTAAACTTGACGCTATTAATGTTTGCAGAGAAGTAAAGTGTTTGTAGCTTGTTCTATATTGAAACAGTAAAGGATTTTATTTGTATAGTGTGTTTGATTGGCTGGGATCCAGAATACACACACTTCTTTACAAAGATGAGAGCTTGTTCATGGGTGAATCTCCCAGAGTTCAGAGGGGCGTGATTGGCAGGTGCATTAGCCAATCAGGGACATGCATGGTCCGTATTGGAAAAAGATAAATACAAATATATATAAGAGGGGACTGAAAATCATCGTGGATTTCTGCAGAAAGGTGATTTTATTTGTGAATGATGGCGACCAATGAGCTCCTACATTTCGCATGAGTCACTGAAATGAACAAATCTGATTGGACGATCACGTTTGGTTCTGGCTTGAGATGCAACGGAGGACCAGGCTGATCCCTCTGTATATATATATTAAAAAAAAAAAAAATGCAGAGAGATATTCTGGATTCGAATGTATTTGAATTCCAAATTTTTTCAGTGTTTAAAGTCCAAACGATTTATAACAATCAGATATTTAAAGCATCATCAAAAGCGCTATTTAAATGTGCAATGTGTAGCTTTTCTGCATGAAGATGGTATTATTTTACTTCAAATGTTCCTCAGTATGGCATTAAACGTTTAGTTTTTTTCCCCCAGATCAAGTTACAGGTCAGATCTCTAAAAAGTTTTTCAGTGTAGTTTTGAGCAATAAAAGCTTCAGTAATGAAATAAATGCAGGAGAGTAAAGCTAAATGCTACGTTGTGAAACTTTCAAGACAAAGCAAAGAGAGAGAGATCTCCACGGAGACAACCCTGTACAGAAAAGTTACAAAGTGCACCTTTATTATTACGTGTTAATAGTGTGACGTCACCCACAGTGTTCAGTTCAAGTCAAATGAAGCTCATCGAGGCTAGAGCAGTTTTTTGGAGCTGAGTTACACATTTGTGACTCTGATCGCGAGTATCATAGCAACCAAAGAGCCAATCCGGAGCGAGGCTGTTAAAGATAATGCCCCTTCTCACTTGCACCGCTGGTTTAGCAGAGAGCGGGCAATCAAACCTGTTGCTAATGCTAGTGGGAGCGACCACAAGGAAAGAAGGCGCCTGATTTGTCTGTTATTAATGTTCATATCTTGTTTTACTGACACAATATCGAAATAAACACCGGGATCGGGTTGTAGAGCGGGTTAATACGAACATTTTAAAACCTAAATGACAAGGCTCACTGCAGCAGTTACAGAGAGAGGGGTCACAGTTTTTCAATGTAAAGTGAATTGAAGCCATGGAGCCAGGAGCGTGCCCATGATCACTTCCTGTTTGGAGCGCGACGGCTAGCAGGTTAGCTATGTCCATTTATATATACAGAGTATGGTTAATAGATAGATTGCATAGTTTTAGATAGAGACATATATAACCCAAAACTTGAATGAGATTTTTCTATCACATCTTACAGCTCCTGCCATCTTCCAAAAGAGAAAACTGAAGCCTTTTACAGACTCAAACGTCTCATTTGTCTTGATGTTTTTTTTTTAAATGTTGAAACACGGCTCGGTCAAACAGAAGATAAGAGCAGCCGATAAAAAGACATTTTTCAATCCCAAACACAGACGGCTACAAAGGCTCAGAAATCCCATCTCCAATTCTCCAAATCAGCAAAACTCTGCAGAAAAAAAAGACCGATTCACCTGCGCCGAGAATGTGACCCGGGAAATCACAGCTGGGATTGGAAAATGAATTAAACCTCAAACTCAGTTCAACAAAATAAGGAAATAAGGACTCCTGGAATAATTATGCTTCACTGATAAAAACAAGTTGGAGCAAACGGTAGAAAATACTGGATTTCATCTGTGTACAAAGGGTTAAGGTAATATTCCGCAAATGTTTCTCAGTCTGGCCTACCACACTACAAAAAAAAAAAGAAAAAAAAGCCAATTTGGATTTTAAAAAGCACGCATTTTTTTTATTTTTAGATTTTTTTTTACTCCTTCATGACTTGATATAATTTTAAAGCTAAATTATTAGTCAATGTAATGGGATTTTCTGAGTTATTTTGACTTGAGTTGCATTTTTTTCCCACTTTACTAGCACAAAAAAAAAAATAATAATAATAATAAAAAAACAACTAAAAAACCTAGCCAATTCAAAGAAAATATTATTGTTTTCAAATCAATAATCCAAACTCAAAAAATCTATAGGTTTATTGTCCAAAATACTCAATCAAGTTAAGTACTTTCTCTTTTACTTGTGCATGTTGGCCCATCTCATGAATATATATTTTGTATTGAAAACTTACAAGACAAATCAATCTAAACACAAACTTTGCAAGGATTAAAAGTCCTACAAATGGCGGCCATGAGGAAGAAAAAAAATCACATGACCAAAACCCAAAAACAGTCCATTTAATAGTATTTTTTTGCCGTCACGTGACAATACCACTACATCTGCTGAACAATATATATTTCAAACACTTTTATTTCTACTCCTTCACTCCCATTCTTAACCATTTCCTAGTCCTACAAATGGCGTCTATATGGAAGAAAAAGCATGTGATCAAATCTTACAAAGTACAGCTCAGATCTATGGAAAGGCGACCCCACTCACACTAAGAATGCAGGTTTTTCACTGTAGTTTGGAGCAATCAAACTTCAGTAACGAAACAAACATAGGATATATAAGTTAAATGCCATATTGTGAAACTAATAGACAAGGTAAGATCAGAAGAAAAGAAGAAAAATGATACAAATTCAAATCTCACTAGTGTTAAAGAGCAAAAGTCCTACAAATGGCGTCTGCGAGGAGGAAAAAACGTGATCAAAACTTACAGATTACAGGTCAGATCTATGGAAAAACCAAACTTCAGTAATGAAACAAACGCAGGATGTACAAGTTAAATGAAATATTATCAAACTAACAGGCAGTCGTCCATTTAAGGTGAGTTTCTTGCAGGGCAGATGACAATAATACTACATCCTAAACACGTTTACTTCACCTCCTCCTCACGCTGCGCTCCCATTGTCGACCCCGCTCCAAGTTATAGCGACATAAATTACGCCGCGTTCGTGTATTCCCCGATCGGCTATCTCGTCCGAACGCTCCACTCTCACAGAAGAGGCCAACGCGCGCTGTAAAAACATAATGTTCCGCCATAAATCTTTTCACTGCTTATTCTCGTGCATAAAAACGCATACGAGAGATAAAAGGCCAAAATGTTGTCAACTTACGGCGCGAAGGCAAATGGGGCTAGCGACGTCTCTAAACAGCGAATAGTTGTGTGGAAATGTGCTCGAATGTGATGCTGTCACTTCAGAATAACACAAGTACAGCTAAAACGAAGCTACGATGTGAAATACGCCTTGTTTTTTAGAGAAACATCTCGTTGTACCTGTAGTTTACACATGTTCTGAAATGCATGGGATGTTTGCATTAGTTTAGCTCGAATTTTAACACTCCTGGAGAATACTACTACTACGAGATCAAATTCAACATATTTCAGTTGACCTAGATCAACGAAATAAGATAAAACAAACCTTTACGTGTCCCACAATGGAGAAATTACAGTGTTGCAACGTCAGTAAAGAGAAAAAACTATGAAATGTAAGTGAACATATTGGGGAAAAAACTAAGCTAACTTGACGATAAGATCAGATTTTATGAAGAATTTATGCTACACGTCAAAACTGCTAACTTTTCAGACGATAAACACAATTTCCAAAACCCCTTTTCTTCACTAGCGATATGTAAATTAACACCTACTCTAAGACAAGTACATGTGGAGTGTTCAAAATGGGCCAACACTGCGCTGCTTTAAAAACTGCAGAACTAGTACTACCATCCGCTGTGTAGTATAAGCCCAGTTTACTCACATGGTTACTCCAGTTACTGCCTCGCACTGTGTCTTAGCGGCTCTAAATGAAAACTATAGTGATAAATTAGTCTTCCAAACAAGCCAAAGACCAATAAAGCGATCACGACGTCCTCCAGTGCGATACCGCTACATGGATAATCCCAAACTGCCGATATTCAAGGACCTGTTAAGTAAACTGCAGTGTATTTGAACTCCACAGTGCGGCGCTAGTGAGAGCAGTGTCCTCCTGATGTATAACACACAATACGATGGGATAGTAACAAAAAGGCTTACCAGAATGAGCACGCGGTATTGTAATGATAATACAAACACAGTATGTAAAGGCTCAGATTATGATGTACTGAATAGACACTGGTTTAATCTGTGAATCATCTGGAGGCTTCCGTAGAATTGGACAAACATAATGCCATGGAAGGATAATCCCCGTGGACAGTTACTTTTCTCAGTTTTTGAGATTGCATTTGTAAAAAGTTAATTTGATAATGCTGTAATGAAGGTATCGTTGTCCATAGCAACACAATGTTAATCCCCCATAGACAGTTACTGTACAAACAATGGGGGAAAATGTGGGAATATTTTCAAATTATGATAAAAGAGAGGTATATGGTAGTTATAGATATAATTGAAAATCTGAGTTTTTGAGATTAAAACGGTAAAAAGTTAATTTGATAATGTTGTATTGACAGTATCGTTGTCCATAGCAACGCAATGATAATCCCTCATGGACTTTTACATTAAAAACGACTGGAGAATGTGGGAATATTTTCAAATTACAATAATAGATAAGTATATAGGAGTTACATATATATAATCTGACTTTTTGAAATTACAATTGTCAAAAGTTGATTTGATAATGTTGTAATGAAAGGGGTCGTTGTAACTAGTCGTCCATAGCAACGCAACAATAATCCCTGTGGAGAGTTACTTTAAAAACAATGAGGGAAATGTGGGAATATTTTTAAATTACGATAGAAGAGAAGTTACATATGCCACTGAAAATCTGAGCTTTTGCGATTAAAACAGTAAAAAGTGAATTTGATAATGTTGTAATGAAGGTATCGTTGTCCATAGCAACACAATAATAATCCCCCCCATGGAGAGTTACTCAATCTAATCTAATCCCTTAGTTACCATAAAAACAATGGGAAAATGTGGGAATATTTTCAAATTATGATCGAAAAGAAGTATATTGGAGTTACATATGTCATTCAAAATCCGAGTTTACAAGCTTAAAATTGTAAAAAGTTAATTTGATAATGTCTTAATGAAGGTACGGTTGTGTACTAGTTGTCCATAGCAACGATAAAAGTCTAACAAATCAATACATCGACAAGAAGCATCAGAAATGACGACAATTATTTTAAAGTCAATGGGAAAAATGTCGGAATATTTTCAAATTATGACAGAAGAGAAGTATATAGGAGTTATAGATGTCGTCAAAAATCTGAGTTTTTGAGATTAAAATTGTAAAAAGTTAATTTGATAACGTTGTAATGAAGGTATCGTTGTCCATAGCAACGCAATGATAATCCCCCATGGACGTTTACTTTAGAAACAATGGGAAAAATGTGGGAATATTTTCAAATTACGATAGAAGAGAAGTTACACATGTCGTTGAAAATCCGAGTTTTTGAGATTAAAATTGTAAAAAGTCAATTTGATAATGTTGTATTGACGGTATCGTTGTCCATAGCAACGCAATGATAATAAAGAATGGAGAGTTACTTTAAAAAGAATGGAACAAATGTGGGAATATTTTCAAATTACGATAGAAGAGAAGTATATAGGAGCTATAGGTGTCGTCGTAAATCTGAGTTTTTAAGATTAAAATTGTAAAAAGTTAATTTGATAACGTTGTAATGAAGGTATCGTTGTGTACCAGTCGTCCATAGCAACGATTAAAGTCTAACAAATCAATACGTCGACAAGAAGCATCAGATATTACGACAAAAAACTACCAGGACCTAAAAGTAATACTACTCTGATACAAAAATGCATATGCCAATCAAGTTACGGTAAAGTCCTATTGTGGAGCATTTGGAAGCGTGTACTGAATTAGTTAAAGATGAAAGCTGATGCCAGGATGTCTTTTTTTACCACCATCTTGGAAATGTGTTATTAATGAATCAAAAATACTGCATTTGAAATCAAAGTGTTTAAGGCTTTAGTCACAAAAAAAACCCAAGTTGTTTTGATTGCTCTGCGCGAGACGGTGATACTCATTTAATAATACGCCCGTGTTCGTTTGAAAGTTGCGTCGATATTGAAGTTAACTCAAAACAGCCTCGGGATAAAGTCGAGGAAAAAAATGAATGACTTTTATAATTAGACCAAATGAAAACTATTGCAACGGGAGTCTGTCTTTGTCCATTAAACAAACGGCGCGGCGGCATTCCGAGGTGTGAAATCCCATCCTGAATTTTTTCCAATCGCTTCCCAAGAACGCGTTTGTTCATTTATATACGGGGGGTCAAATCTGTCAGTTTCAGCGTTTCACGACGACACAGCCGCACTGGCCCCTGATGTCGCGAATGTTATCAGAGTGAATCAGTGCTGCGCCTATAAATTAGCCACAATGCTAAAAGGGCCCGGAGTCCTGTCACACTCATATGCGACGGTTAATGTCGTGGAACCGATTCTGTCAGTCCCATTATGTAAATACAACTGCCTCGACGCTATATTTTACGTATTGTCGGCCTTGTCTCAATTACGTGGGTTATTAAAACTCAAGGGGGAGACGGGGACGAGATGCCGATGTCTGTTTAGGGCTGGGTGACGAGGGGGAAAAAGTGGTTTGTGGGGGGGGGGGATGCTGGCGATGCATTCAAAGACGCTGGGATGTGAGGGGAAAAAGGAGAGTTGGGTGGTGTGTTTGGGGCGCGGGATTGTGGAAGGTGAATACCCGGGTTTATATCTGGGAAATCTGAGGATATATACAGTGTTACTTTTTGTTTAAAGTATTTTTTTTGCATGAATTTGAAATAAAATATGTGATTATGTTTGAATCTGCTCCGAAATCATCCTTCAGTTCACTGTTTAAGCTGTTTAAATTCGGCACATAGGTTTAAACGAGCATTTATTTGGCTAATTAAAATAACAAAGACTTAAACATCCTCGTATCGCTTGTACCTTAACGTAAATTGTCCTATTAGGATCTAATGCAAAATAGAAATAGCTTAAAAGTTACAGTGTAAAATCAAATAAAAAAAATAACCATTACAACTAATAGAACGGAGCAATTTTAACAAGACTATAAGCCCAAAAAAATGCTGAATTTCCCAAACTGGGATTAGGATTTTAAGACACAAATATATGTAAAAGATAGAGGTAATTTTACCAAACAAATTGCATGTTTTGAATGATATCTACGGTGCAAAATTCAGGCGTAAACTGGAGCTTTTGGGGGGCAGAAAAACACACTTCGCCCCGAGTCCACTTCGCGGCTGGATCATACCTGCTCCTCTTTTGTCCCTGCGCCTACAAAACAGTGAGTGTATTTCAAATCACCGCCTCCTTTTAAACTGTCTATTTTGTCCCATTGTTCGGTTAAATAGAAGAGATAAAAGTAAATGATGAAAAGTCATAAAAATAATTGCTGTTTTAATTGGGATAGCATTCTTGTTTCCAGGCCCTACGATATCATTAAAACTGCTATGGAGAGAGAAGTGGACATAAATGGTCTGGTGTTTTAAGATGAGGGGTGAGGCTGGATAAATAAATGTAGTAATGAAGTAGCAAATGAGCAGATTTAAGATGTTAATTAAGCAGAATTGAGGTAAACTGTTGTTGGTTTTAATAAAGGAGTTTGTAAGTTGAAGCAGGACACATTTGAAATAGACTCTACATAAAAAAACACACAGTCCAGACAAAGCAAACCTCATTTTCTAGTTTACTTTCTAGCTGTTGGGTCTATTGTTCCAAACTGTTATAATTGGCCACAGTTTTTTTGGCTTTTTTTTTATTTTACGAGGTCAATAATCGCACCAGCAACTTTCCAAGGAGACGCGTGTGTGCTGAAGGCGCGGGTTTAGCCAGTCCATCCACGGCGCGTAAAGGAGGCTCGTTTTCGTTCCATTATTGCCCCTAAACGATGCCACTGCACCTGCTCCGACACGGGGAAAAGCGGCGTGCCAAACGTGTCCAAAACGCGCGCTCTCCTCCTCGTAAACTACAGTGAAAATACGAAGCAAAACGCGAACGTGGAGAGAGAAATACGCGCGATAATCTATGCGTAAATCTACGTGGAGATGCACAGAATCAGGCGCAGGTGCGGGTGCGGGTTCAGCTGAAGTAGAGATGTTTATTTGTCTCCATGTGAAGCCAAAAGACGTGGACAAGACAAAGGAATAAGTGAGGTAAAGTTGGTGTTGTACCTTTCCTCTTGGATCTTCTCCTGCGTCGCCGCTTGAGCTTGCATTTCATCTGGCCGCTCTGAGGTCCCGATGCGCGGCTGCTGTTCCCAAGCACGGATGCCATCGGGCGGAAAAACAAGAGAAAGAAGCGAAAGGAACTTGGTAACCGGGGGGAGCGCTCGAGTCGTACTTGTGTCTGGCTGACGCGCGCAGGGGTACAGTCTCCTGCGCTTGACGTATCGGACTATTCTCCCTCTCTTTCTTTCTTTTTTCCACTCACTCCTCAGTCCTTTTTGTGTGTTGCGCCCCAAATGACAAATCCAGGAGGGAGGAAAGGAGGGAGGGGAGCGCTTAAATGCTGCTCCTCCGTGTTCCCTCACCTTCTCGCGGGCACAGACACCGCTGCCGCTGCTGTTCTTGTTGTTCTTCTTGTTGTTGTTCGCTGGTCTCGTCCTATGCGCTCCCGTGTCTGGTGCGCTGCGCTTTTGGCACAGGCAGGCACTTTGGATTCAGCCATGCAGGGCGCCTATCTTATTTGCTGCCGAGCTTTCTAATTAGGCTGCAATCGTGTCAGTCTGGGAGGCGTGACATCACCAGCGACACCCACTAAACCGGCAGCGCGTCCCCGGCTGCCGCCCCGTGACACGTTTTTATCGCTCGCGCCGCTTAAACTTGTGTTGTTTTTACGCACAGACGCAATGAACAAATAATAGGCTTAAAGTGGAGAGGGGCTGGCTCCATCACACACGCGCGCTGACTCCAGGTTAAGTTGAACCACAGCGCGCGTTTTTCTTTTTTTTTTTTGCCTTTTATAAACATTTTGAAGCGGTTTTTTTTTTTTTAAATAAACTAGACTAAAATGCAACTAACACTGATTGACATTGGCTGATTTCACGCGTAATAACCTGTATAACTGCAGTGATTTAGCTGGTAAAGCTTTCACCCTCTGACCTCAAGGTTGGTAGTTACATCCCTGCTCTTACTAGTGCTGTTGTTGTGTCCTTGGGCAACACACTTAAAACGTTAAATTGACTTTATGAATGAGGTAGGATGGTCTATAACTGTGTCATCCTTTTACCTGCTTCTTCAGATTAGAATAACCGGTGAGTGTGTTGCCAGATTGTTTATAAAGGTTAATTATAGTCAGTTTATTTCTAATATTTGTGTCTCGCTTGTCAAAAAATCACTGTATTTCATGTATTCAGCTGTTAAATTAAATGTGTGCATATATTGTGTGTCGTTTGCTCTTCATGTGAAACACTTTGGTCAGATGAAGCTGTTTGAAATGTGCTACAGAAATAAACTTTGGATTGAGTTATGAAATTTAACAGTTTATTGAATACAGTAAATTACAACTATTATCAAATATCAGTTATACAAGTAAAAACATATAGTGTCAATCTTATCCTCCTCGTGGCTCACGCACAGTGTCGGGAAGTAACTGAATATAAGTTTTAAAGTAACTGAATAATGAGCAGCGTCTTCACTCTTATCATTTTTTATCCAGTTGACAGATTTTATTTTTAGCTTTTACTAAGTAGCTGAATCCTAATTTTGAGCATCTATCCCAGGCCAGTTACTCTTTCATTTGGTGGTATTCAGAATACATTTACTTTTTACATTTTTTTTAATCAAAGGAATACATTGCAGTACTTCATCATGTAATTTTGGCTTTGAACTGCACAGTATTTGTGATAAAAAAAAAAAAAAATAAATAAAAAAATAAAAAAAAAAAAAACAATATAATAATGATAATAATGATGATGATAATAATAATAATAATGATAATAATAATAATAATAATAATAATAATAATAATAATAATAACATAAATAGGGCAGCAAAAATAAAGTTGTTTGTTTTTTTTTACACTAAAATATAATGCAACTTGATGTAAAAGTATCCCAAGTATTCAGACTGTAGTACTCTGATTGGCCCAAGTATCAGAATATGTTACAAAATACATTTTAATCTGTGTATTCAGTTTTCTGTAACTAAATACATATTGAAAGTACTCTTCCATCGCTTCTGTACAGTTCATTTTCATCTGGTTCAGTGTATTTCGGTGTATTTCTTCTCCTCTGTATATTATGCACCTCTCTGTTTACACTGCGGGGCTGTGTGCTCGCCCGGTCTGAGGTCAGAGGCAAAAGGTCAAAGGTCACGAAGGGGCCGGGGCTGCAGGGGAGAGTCAATCCAGTGTTTATGAATCTAGATATTAACTCAGCAGCTCCAAGTTCAGTCTATGGATTCACAAACTGCAGGCGGCGCAGACTGTACCACCGGCTCTGGTCTCGCTGGGAGTGTTAACTGTCCTAAGACTGAAGTACGCATCAAACAGGACATATCAAGTTATAATAACGTTTTAGAATCATTATGGTTTTTTTTTCATGTATTTTTCAATTTTTTTTTTCCTCGTTCATAAAAAGTTGGTGTATTTTTTGCTTTTGTGCCATCTTTCATGTGAATAAACAACCTGGCAACACAAACCACTGACTTCTCTCTCACTTGGTTGCTCTAAAATCTATTTATTAAAGGTATTTTTAACTGATAATCTCTCACAATTTCCCCATGCACTAAATTAAGTTAGTGCCCAAACTCTGGCGTCTGTTTTTAACCAAATTAACTTTAACTTTTTGCATTGGCATTGGATAAACACAAGTAAGAAATGAACATACAGTAGGTAACACAATGTACCAGAATATACCACAATATAACACAATGTACCACAATATAACACAATGTACCACAATGTACCACAATATACCACAATATACCACAATATAACACAATGTACCGCAATATACCGCAATATACCGCAATATAACGCAATATAACGCAATATACCGCAATATAACGCAATATAACGCAATATACCGCAATATACCGCAATATACCGCAATATACCGCAATATACCGCAATATACAGCAATATACCACAATATAACACAATATAACACAATATAACACAATATACCGCAATATACAGCAATATACCACAATATACAGCAATATACCACAATATAACACAATATAACACAATATAACACAATATACCACAATATAACACAATATACCGCAATATACAGCAATATACCACAATATACCACAATATAACACAATATAACACAATATACCGCAATATACAGCAATATACCACAATATAACACAATATAACGCAATATAATGCATTATACTGCAATATACCGCAATATACAGCAATATACCACAATATACCACAATATACCGCAATATAACGCAATATACCGCAATATACCACAATATAAGACAATATAACACAATATAAGACAATATAACACAATATACCACTATATACCACAATATACCACAATATACCAAAATATAACACAATATAACACAATATACCACTATATACCACAATATACCAAAATATAACACAATATAACACAATATAACACAATATACCACTATATACCACAATATACCACAATATACCAAAATATAACACAATATAACACAATATAACACAATATACCACTATATACCACAATATACCAAACTAATATAACACAATCTTTTATCAGTGGGAGTCATGAAAATCACTGAACCCGGAATTATATTTTTTTCCGGGGCCCTCAGTATTTATAGTGTGTACATTTACTTTGTATTTTTATAGTCACACACATGTTTCCCATTCACTCAGCTGCATTTTGAGCATTAAATAAACATAAAGACGTTAAAATGATCAGAATTTCAAATGCACAGATTCACACGATACAGGCTGCACTGTGGATTTTACGGATTTTTCAGATTTTTTTGTCCCATTCCCTAATTTGTATTTTTGTCTTTGAGCATTAAATACACATAAGGACATTATTATTATTATTATTTTTATGATCTGAAGTTCAAATATATAGTCACATGATCATATGGGCTGCAGTGCTGATTTTACTGAATTTTTGATTGAGATAGTTTTAATTTAATTATATTTTTTTTATCGTCACACACATTTTCCTCATTCACTAATTTATATTTTGAGCATTAAATAAACACAAGGGAATTAAAATGATTTGAAGTTGTGTAGAGTCACATGATCACACATATGGGCTGCAGAGCTGATTTCACCCATTTTTGATTTAGAATTGTTTGATTTTGATATTTTATTTCTCAACTCACGCACATATGGAACTGCAGTAGCTGATTTAAAACCCATTTTTGATTTAGAATTGTTTTTATTTACATATTTTATTTCTAACAATCACACGCAAAACACATATAAACTGACATTAAAATTTTGTCTACATTAAACACAGTTTTTTATATATGTGTGTTTTATCAGATGTTGACCATTTGATTTCACATCTTTGACCACCGAATATAAAACTGAATTTCATTTATATGTGACAATTTACCCACATTCACGACCATATTTCACCATCTTTGACCATATTTCATGATTATTAAATGAACACAGGCTCAGAGTCTGTGAAGTGAAACTGAGTCGTTGTTACAGGCGACAGTGGAGACTTGACCTGCTGTTGAGGCTAAAATAATATGGGCTCGTGCCAGCAGGTGGTGACAGGAGCCGTCTGAAAAGGCTATAGGGACAATGCCCAGTAAAACAACGAGCATTTTCATGCTCAGTTTGTACCATGAGGAAGTAAAAAAAAAAGAAAGAAAAAAAAAAGAAAAAAAAAGAAAATCTGTATTCTCACACAGACTTGAAGTACTCACCTGTTTATATATTACTAGTGATTTTTGGAAATTAAAAATGACTGACTTTTTCTTACATTTTTCTGCCTCCATTACCCAAACTAAACATAAGTATTTTTTGGCCTGGGGATTGAACCCACAACCCACAACTTCTTGTTCTTCTTCAAGATCTTACAGTTTTGTTCCCTCATTAATTAAGTCATATCTGTATCTCTATTTCTGTATCATAAACACATTTCTATCATTCGGGATGATGAAAAAATAGTCAGTCGTCATGGCGATTAACAGTATTTAAAGGTGCAGTGTGGGTTTTCTGGAGTTGTTGTGTCACCCGCAAGATTCTGTGGAAATAGAAACTTAAAGCCATACTCTGGAATGTTCTCCATGGAGACAGATGTGTTTTGTGTCATACTGTGGAAGATTATAGTCATAACATTTCCATGGAAACGAGGCAGAGTAAGAGTCGGGTTTGTGGAGATGCAAGCCCCCACACAGTCACGATGCTTGTTTTTCAGTGCAATAAAAAACTTAAGCAACGTGTTTTGATCGATTTTCTTTTGTCTTATATTGTGGATTTTTGAGGAATTTGTGAATTTGGAGCCAAGTTTCATATTTGGAAATCCGACTGCGAGTATCAGAGCAACTAAAGAGCCAATCCAGAGCGAGGCTGATGACATGGAGCGGGCACTTAGCAACGCTGTCAATCAAACCTGTTACTAACGCTAGTGGGTAAAGAAGGAACCTGATTCTTTCATATCTTGATTTGCGGACAAAACAGCAAAATAAAAACCCCAGGATCATGTAGAGCGGGTTAATACGAACATTTTAAAACCAAAACGATGAGGCTCAGTGCAGCTGTTACAGAGACAGAGATGATGATTTTTCAATAGAAAGTGAATTGGAGCCAGTGGAGCCGGAAGCGCACACATGAGCACTTCCTTTTTGGCGGCTAGCAGGTTAGCTATGTCCATTTATATACTCAGTCTGTGCATATAACATGAAACTGAATCATAATAAATAGACTAATATCTAAATTACAAAGTTTTCCAGGTACAAATCCAAGTATTCCAAACAAAGTGAAAAAGTAGTGAAACACATTATTCAAGTTAAATGTCAAAAGTCAATGCGAAAACTCTAAAAATATATATATATACCAAAGCATATGTTATTTGCTTCTTAACCTGTTTTTCCCTCTTCAGTTGCTTGTCACTTTTATTAATTACCAGCCCGAGGAGTAGTTTCCTTTTCAGGTTGGACCAAAGTGTGGACTCCGCATTGCAGCCCAGCCCAGTCCAGTCCAGTCCAGAGAAAGTTCTTTGGTGCTAAACTTGGGGCGACCTACACGAGCACAGCCCTGACAGTTTGGAGCGGTTTGGGCCTGTGACATTTGGAGGTTCTGGGCGGAGCGGAGGGGGCCTTTCATAACACATTTGTGCAGAGTTTAGCTCCAGGTTAAACTCTTATTCCCAGGTCTGTGTGTGTGAAGGTCAGATGTACGTTTAGACACGGCCATAATGTCCAAATGTGATATTAGTGGAGGTAGAAGTACGCTAGCAGTCAAAAGTTTGGGCACACTTTTTACATTTTATGCGAACAGAAGATGTCAGATATATGAAGTAAAATATATGGAATTATGTAGTAAATGAAAAAAGGTAAAAAACTCTACAGAAACAACTCAAAATATTTTTTAATATATATTTTAACCTTTACTTTGTCAAAAAATATTTAGCAGAATTATTTAACTTTTTTCTTTATGTCAAAATTTTTTTTCTTTTTTTTTTTTTTTTACTACTGCTTTTTATGCATACAGAAGACATTACATATAGGGAATTATATAGCAAAAAAAAAAAAACTCTAAATGTTTCAACAGCATATTTGATGTATGTACAGGGGTGTAGCAGCAAATTCTGGGGCCTAGGTAAAAATCATCTTGGGGGCCCCGTGCTACATATTGTCTTATGAAAAATGCACTTTACAGACTTTGTGAGGGGCCGCTCCCTGCACTGGGCCCCGGGTAAACGGTTCACTTTACTCCCCCCAGTCCAAAACCTCTGTATATGTAAGAGGAAAAAATACAGGAAAAACAAGACAAAAGAACACTGAATGAGACAAACTTTTGATCATCGTGTGGATTGAAAAATGAACAGATGAAGGATTGCTACTGCTACTGCTACTACTACTACTATTACGAAGAAGAAGAACTACAAAGAAGAAGAAGAACTACGAAGAAGAACTACAAAGAAGAAGAACTACGAAGAAGTACAAAGAAGGAGAAGAACTACGAAGGAGTACAAAGAAGGAGAAGAAGAACTACGAAGAAGAACTAGTACTACTACTACTACGAACTATTACTACAAAGAAGAACTACGAAGAAGAAAACAACTACGAAGAAGAACTACTACTACTACGAAGAAGAACTACTACTACAAAGAAGAACTACGAAGAAGAACTACGAAGAACTACGACGAAAAAGAACTACAAAAAAGAACTACGAAGAAGAAGAAGAACTACGAAGAAGAAGAACTACGAAGAAAAAGAACTAAGAAGAAGAACTACGAAGAAAAAGAACTATGAAGAACTAAGAAGAAGAACTATGAAGAACTACGAAGAAAAAGAACTACGAAGAAGAAGAACTACGAAAAAAAGAACTACGAAGAACTACAAAGAAAAAGAACTATGAAGAAGAACTACGAAGAAGAAGAAGTAGAAGAAGAAGAACTACGAAGAAGAAGAACTACGAAGAAAAAGAACTACGAAGAAGAACTAAGAAGAAGAACTATGAAGAACTACGAAGAAAAAGAACTACGAAGAAGAACTACGAAAAAAAGAACTACGAAGAAAAAGAACTACGAAAAAAAGAACTACGAAGAAAAAGAACTACGAAGAAAAAGAACTACGAAGAAGAAGAACTACAAAGAAAAAGAACTATGAAGAAGAAGAACTACGAAGAAGAAGAAGTAGAAGAAGAAGAACTACGAAGAAGAACTGCTACTACTACGAAGAAACATTGTAAATTACAATTATTACTATTAAAATTTACATAAAAAGAGACACAATTTGTTATGTTTCAATATATAAAGTGATATTTCTGTATTTTTTCCCTGCTCATTTTGAACCGCATCCTGACACATTTGTTTTAGGCACATTTGAGCTCGTACATTAGACACTGTAAAATGATGGTCTGGACATAGTTGTTATGATGCAAAAAAAACTACGAAGAAGAAGAACTACGAAGAACAAGAAGCTTGAAGAAGAAGAGCCCCATATATGAGCCAGTTTAGTATCCAGATACACAAGAAAAGAAGAACTTTACAAAGACGCGAAGAAGAACTGGGAACTAGAAGAAAAAAGAAGAAAGACGAAGAACTACGAAAAAAAGAACTACGAAGAACAACATTGTAAAACAGAAATCAGAACAAGAATAAAATTTATAGATAAAAAAAGATACAGCAAGGGAAGAAAAGTTTCAGAAGAATAAAGTGAATACAAGAAAAAAATTTTACTCCCTGCTCAAGCAAGAACTATTGAACCGCATCCTGACACAATTTGTTTGAGGCACATTTATTCTCGTATTTTAGACACTCATTTTGAACCGCATCCTGACACATTTGTTTTAGGCACATAGTTGTTATTATGCACTGTAAAATGATGGTCTGGACATAGTACATATGATGCTAATAAATAAATAATACATAAATAATAATAACATTTCTGAGCTGTATCGCACAGCCCCATATATGAGCCAGTTTAGACCTTCCCTTAGATCCAGATACACACGTCTTCAATACTTTACAAAGACGCGAGTCGGGTCACCAGTCTGGGCCTGATTGGCAGGTGGATCAGCCAATCAGGGACAGGCATGGTCCATAGATATTGGAAAAATATCAGAAGGGGCTGAAAAACATGGCGGATTTCTGCAGAATCAATGGATGAAGCTCTAAACTAATCTGAGGTGAAAGAAATTTGATGTTATTTGTAAATCATAGGTGACCAATAAGCTCCTTCTCTTCACATGTCACTGAAAATATAACAGATCTGATTGCACGATCACGTTTGACTGGACTTGAGACGCAACGGAGGACGTGGGACCAGACTGATATAAATCTGTATAAAAATACAGAGAGATATGAGTCTGGATTTGCCAGGCAAGTGTATCCCCTGATAGATAACACAAATATCATGCAATAAAACTGATGTAATCACATTTAATAACAGTACAACAGCACTATAGCTTGTCACCGTTTTATTTTTTCAAACTGAACCAAAGCCCTTTAGACGACAGCTCTTAACACGACTCCCCCTCTCCGCTCTCGTCCGCTCACACTCACCTTTGCTTAAATAAAAGCCTCTTTCTGCTGATGTCAGAAGGAAAAGTCACTTTGAGAGCGCTCGTGTTGTTTAGCTCCGGGGCAACAAGGCGAAGGAGACGCAGCACCCCCCCCCATACCCTACTCTTCCACACCACCCACCCCTCCCTCCATCTACCCCGCCATCCCTCCCCCCGCGCGCCTGCTCTGCCCCGGGACAGACACAAATATCCATGTAAATTGCAGTTTAAGAGAAATCAATAGGAGTGACAAGTCGCCAATGCCACTATCGGGGGCGGTAATGAAGGCGTGCAGGTGCTGGGGTACGCACAGATAACAGAGCTAACAGTGTACCTACGGGTGCCTCGGAAGGTCAATACTCAAGGATGCTAATGCGTACCTTATGACCAGGTCTGTGTCTCGAAGCAGTGCTCTGTTTACATGTAAAGAACTGGGAAAAACAGGCAGACGAAACATGCTAGTATTGATGTTGTAATGCATAATCCAGCCACCAGGGGTCACAGCATAGCGGGGCAGTCCCAAGCCTGGTTAAATGGAGATGCACATCTGTTTTTCTATTCCTGAAGAGTCACCTAAGGTCCAGAATACACATCTGTAATACTTTACGAGGATGTGAGTCACTAGAGTTCAAATGGGCGTGACTGGCAGGTGGATTAGCAGTGTAGCAATGTATGTAGCAATGAAAACATTTTTTGATAGATATTTTTTACATTCAGATCCTCAAAGTAGCCAAACTTTGCTTTGTTGGAAAATATTTAGAAGATTTCTTTCACTTTTTTTTTATTTTTACCACATAATTCCATATGTCTGACTTCATATATTTGATGTGTTCTGTCTGTATATAAAAGGTAGAAAGTAGTAAAAATATTGCCAAAATAAATAGATAAATAAAGGTGAGATGGTGCATCCAAACTTTTGACTGGCAGTATATGTCAGCTTCTGAGGAAAAAGGAAAGTAAAAAAATATATAGAGAGAAATGTGATTTTGTTTGTAAATGATGGATGAACAATGAGCTTCTTTGTTTCACACGTGTCACAGAAATAATCAAATCTGATTGGACGATCACGTTTGGTTCTGACTTGAGACATGATCGAGGGAGTGGGGACCAGACTGGATTTGCTGGGCAGCCTGGAGAATAGCTATAACTTTTTATTTCCTGTGGGGTCCATCACCTGCTTGTCTCAGTGGGGAGCTTTTGGTTTTGCAGTGTGACATTTGGCATCTTTATCTAGCGTTTTTTTTATTGCTCAAAAAGACATTAATGTTAATTTTATGATGATTATTTGTGATTACTTATGTTTTGATTTGTGTGATTTCATATCTAGAAAAATGTTCAACACAGAGGGTTCAATACAGTGGATAATTCAGATGGTGCATTTAACGTGGTTTTGACTTAATACTTCAAATAACTACTTTGAAATATTAATATTAGGTCTGTATGGCAATGAAATGTGATGTTATTTAGGTTATATTGGTAGAATTACTCAAATTTACCGTAAAAGAACTGATTATGATCAATTGGGCCAGTTCAGCAGGAGGCCTGAGGGCCAATAAAAATTGGTCTGAGGGCCGCATTTGGCCCCCGGGCCATAGTTTGGACACCCTTGCTTTAGAGGTTATGCAGTGACATCATTTTATTGGAAAAATGTCCCTCATCACTGTGACTGAGCGGTACTGAGGCAGAACTCTGGGCAGTGTAACAGAGTCGGCTCTTTGAACGATTCTTTAACGTGAACGGTTGGAACCAGATTTAATTTTTTTAAAGAACACATTAACAGAGCCAGTCTTTGAACGGCTCTTTGAAGAGAACCGATCCAAAAGATTCGGATCCCCTGAAAGAGCCGAAAGTCCCATCACTAATAACAGACCACATGTGTTTCTTTGCTTTTTCCTGCCTCATTTTTGTCCATGGACCTGTTGTTTTCACGCCAAGATAATTATTTCCTCAACACAAACTCAGAGACGTGTTATTTAAGGAGAGACAGATGTTTGAGTATCTCAGTCGTCCCAGTAGCAGCCGCCTGGATGAGCCAACAAACTTTTGTCCAGTTGACAGAATTGAATTGTTGTTTTGCCATGGAGAGAAAGGTTCAGTTCAACTATATTTGATCCAAAGTCTGTGTCAGTGATTCCTGTTGTTTCACTGTTTTTCTACAACTATTGACTTGATTTTCTTGTTTTAAATGTAGCAGCTTTCACATTTTAGCTTTTACAGGAGCATTTTCTCCATTACTCGGCACTGACTTGTATAACTTTGCCACTCACTAATAAAGTTCCAAAGGCTGTGGCGTCATCTGCAAAACGTCGATACTATTCGCTGTTTGAGGAAGTGCTTTTTCAGTTTCAAACATTACATTATTCCTCTTTTGGCTCCAAGGTGTTCGGGAAAATAAGTGTTGTCCTAACGAGTCCTGGAGTTGTAAAGAGAGGCTGGACACTCTGGATGTCTGAGGCAGCAGAGGTTTATTTTCCATTTTATCTTGTCCGGCTCGTCTCCAGGCTGTCCGTCTCAGCTCCTACTTAAACCTCCTTGGGTCGAAACAGGATGTGTCTCAATTCGACGGCTGCAAACATCGAAGTCCCGTTCGAAGGACCTGGCTGACGAAGGGGGCTCCTTTGTGTAGCCTCCGTGGGGCGCAAAGGCCATGCCGAAACGGGACAGGTCTACGCCATGGAGAGTACGTCAACCGATGTCTGTGCGATTAAGGTGTAAAATGGACTCTGACATAATTCGTTTTATTTTTAATTCTTTATTATTTCACTGAAGAAGAGTCAAGGTGTCATCGTCGCAGTCATTTATTTCTGTTTCGATTGACTGAAGTAAGGAATTCATCTTTCCCTTTGAATATCAATAGGCAAATATAACATTATAGGTGATTTCTTCCCAATTGTAGCTAGTATTACATGACTTTAAGAAAATATACCATGTTTCTCCCGTAGAAGAAGTCGCTCTTGGTGCATGATGGGATACAGAAGTGCGCGACGTCTGCTCGGATGCTTCGTTCACGGCCGACTTCGTGGAAACGCAGAGCACATTTGTGGGCCGTGTTTGTGGGCTGCATGAACTGGGACAGGCCTCGTCGTGCCGGAAGTGACGTAAGTGCCCTTCAGATGCAGCCGACGACGTGTGAGACAGTCGAATTGAGACGCCGCCGCAGTCAGACTTGCAGCGTTGAGTATATTCAAGTCAGTCCTGGTCTACTCGACTCTGCACGTTACTATCGGACGTTCAAGTCTGACTATGTGTCTACACAAGAAGGTTTTGAAGACGGGCAGCCTGGGGACGAGCTGGTCAAGATAAAATGAAAAGACGAGTTGACCAAGAAAACTGATCATGTTAAAGAGGCAAAAGGTCAAATTCTGTCATAGTTGGATGAAGCCACAGCGATGAACTGAAGGTGACACACTGCCTACTCGGAAAGTTACACAGTGCAACTTAAAATTTTGACTAATCCCTTCCACAGTTTGCACAGAGGTCGTCTATCTTAGTTACCTGCAACGAATCAAAGTCACGTGATGTTCCCTGTTTACCCCACGTCTGTATTTATCTGTGTCTCTAGCATTAGTTTGATGTGATATCTGTGGATTAAACAGATTCAGACTCAGATTAGCCCAAACACCGCTCCATCTCCATCTCTCAATCAGGCACTCTCTCCATAAGCAGCCAATCAGCACGCTCCGTTCACACTTCCTCATCTGATTAAGACGCACTTCTTCAAACTCAATAAATTAAAAAAAAAAGTCGTATTTACGTTTCCAATTTGTATCTCCATGATCTATTTTTCCGCTGCTGCTAATTACTGCAGGTCTGGCAGGTGTGTCGCCATGGAAACGTCTAAAATACATAGCTTACTTTGTACATTTTTTTTTTGTAACGCTGGTTGTCATAGATATACTGTACATAATTTGTTTTTCATATTGTACTTAATGCGAGTAATCTTGTACACGTTGTGAGAATATGGTTATGGAATGTACTTGTAATTATTGTGTATACATATGTAAAGCTTAAAGCCACAGTATGCAACTTATGCGCCAAAAAATAGAATAAATAAAAAAATTTAAAAAAATTATCTTTTTTGGGTTTTTTTTTTTTTTTTCATTTTGCTTGTTTTTATTACAATGAAAAACTTAGATATACATGTGTCCTTATTGTGAGTGGGCTTGCAAATCCACAAACCTGACTCTTATTTGACCTGGAGGTGTTTCCGTGGAAATGATGGTCCTTTTTAGGGATGCACCGATCTAATACTGGTATCGGATATCAGCACAGATACTGAAACATTTTACTGGATCAGATATCGGCTTCCAAATATCGGTTCAGCTGATATTCTGGTTGGACATATAAACCGATGTAATACGACTATTTACAGATCACAGTCGGTTTGATTTATACAAACAGGGGTGTAGCACCAGATTCTGGGCCCCGGGTACAAACCATCTCGTTGAGTCCGCACTAATGAAAAATGCACTTCACAGACTTTGTGAGGGGCCCCTCCCTGCAATGGGCCCTTGGTAAACAGCACCATTCACCCCCCCCACTCTGACGCCCTGTATACAAAGCTGTTCTGTGGTTACTTGAGAGATAAATAACGTGTTTGGATCAGTTTAGTCTTATCTAAATTTTAGTTTTAAGGAAATAAATCTAGTATCGGAAATGAAAAAAGCAGGATCGGTGCATGTACGCCATAAAACTACTTTATCTCCACGGAGAAGGTTCCCAAGAGTGTTTTTAAACTTCTATTTACGCAGAATCCAGGTATCCCTCCATCCATCCAATTTCTTCCGTTTATCTGGGCCAAGTCTCGGGAGCACCAGTCTAAGTGTGGACTCCCAGACTTCCCACACCCCAGACACTTCCTCCAGCTCCTCCGGTGGGACCCCGAGTCGTTCCCAGGCCAGCCGAGAGACATAGTCCCTCCAGAGTGTCCTGGTTCTTCCCTGGGGCCTCCTCCCGGTGGGACATGCCCAGAACACCTCCCTAGGAATCCAGGTAATGTCCCTGAAAGTTACATACTGTACCTTTAAGCACCAAGTCTCTTTAAAGGAAAGCAAAAATCTAAGAAAAACTTGTACATTTTAAGAAATAACAGGCTAAAAATAATCATCTGAAATGTTCAAAACCTGAAAATGAACTTGCTGTAGTGAACTATTAATATATATTTTTGTCAGATTATGCTTTTGTTAACCCCATTATAGCAAAAATCTGTTTCAACTAAGTATAATAAGATCCTCCACACGATCCCTCCTTCGCTCATTTCCACGACAACGCAGTACTTTGTATCAGTGAGTATATTTGTGCCTGTGTGTTCAGAGCGGAGGGTTTTCTGATGCTGATGGAAATGGAGAGAAGCTTGTGCTAACATGAACATTTGGAGGTTTGGAGGTGAGTATTGACTTTTCTCCTCCGCACAGGTGAGGGAGGCCCGACGGCTGCTGCTGCTGGTGGAGGAAGAAGAGGAGGAGGAGGGAGAGGAAGAAGAGGAGGAGGAGGGAGGGGGATTAGGGGCTGGGGTCTTATCAGGTGTAGAGGCAGGAAACTCAAATGTGCCTTCATCTCCTCTCTCTCTCTCGTATTTAATTTCTCTCTCTCCTCCCCATCGAATTCCACTAACTCTATCCTCCATCAACTCTCTCCTCTTTCATTCTTTGCTCCCTCTTTCTCCACTGTCTCCTCTCTCTCGCTTTTATTTCTCTCCTGTCTCTACCTCTTTTCTCCCAAACTCCACTCTTCCCTCCTGCTCTCTCCTTTCTTGCCCTTTCCCTCTCTTGCCCCTCTCTCCTCGCTCTTTCTTGTCTCTCCTCTTTCAATTTTCTCTCACTCCCTCATATCTGTCCTCTCTTCCCTCTCTCTCTTTTCTCTCTCTCTAGTCTCTTTGTCCCTCATCTCCTCTCGTCTCTCCTTTCTCTCTCCTCTTTCTCATCCTCCTCTCTCTATCCTCTCTTCTTTCTTCCCATCTCTCTTCCCTTTGTCATAATGCTTCTCTCCCTTTCTCTAGTCTCTCATCTTTTCTCTCTTTTTACTGTCTCTCTCTCTCTTTCCTCTGTCTCTCTTCCCTTCCGCTCTTCTGTCGCTTTTGTGTCTGTCCTTCCCCATCTCTACCTCTTTCCCCCAACTCCAGTCTCTCTCTCTCCTCTTTCCTGTCTCTCCTGTCCTCTCTCTTCTGTTCTTCCTTCCTCTCATAATTTTCTCTTTACCTTCTATCTCTCTCCCCCCTTACCTCTGCCTCTCTTCTGTCACTGTCACTTTTCTGTCCTTCCCCATCTCTACCTCTTCTCTCCCTCACTCCTCTCTCTCCTCTGCAATCCCTTCTGTATCTCTACCTCTTTCCCCCCCAACTCCATTCTCTCTCACTCTTTCTTTCTTTCTCTCTCTCTCTCTCCTGTTCTCTCTTTTCTCTCCTTCCTTCCTTCTTTTTTCTCTCCCGTCCTTCTCCCTCTCATATTTTCTCTCTCTTTACCTTCCCTCTCTCCCTCTCTCTCTATCTCTCTTCTCTTCCTCTCCTCTCTCTCCCTCTCTCTTAATCCACAGTTGTTCTTCTTCACAGAGAGTCGTCACACGGCGCTGACGAGCTCCTCTCATTACGACACCAGTTTGTCTGAACATGGTGTAAGACGACAGTAAAACAGAAAGTGCCTGACGCTCGCAGCGAGAAAAGACGACTGAGCTAAACGTCTGAATGAACCTAACCCACAAGTACATCCCTCATTCATTTTTCTCATAGACTTTCTGAACAAAAGAAGAAATCAGCTTCATAGTTATAATCTATGACACCTACAGATTACAGTGTTCCCTCGTTTATCTCGGGAGTCATGTTCTAAAAATAACCCGCGATAGACGAAATCCGCAAAGTATCAGCTTTGTTTTTTTACATTTACTATATATGTTTTGCAGCTGTAAAACTCCTCACCACACACTTTATACACAGACAGGTATTCACATTTTCTCACATTTCTCTCTCGTTTAAACTCTCTCAAAGTTCAAACCTTCGTATATTCTCTCCCTCTTCCTCGATGATCTTTAAATGTGTTGTTCTCGTGTCTCTGCTCCAGCTGTATCCGCAGAGGCGCCTCTCTGTGCACAGAAACACTTTTAAGTCCAAAAAGTTTCTGAAATTTGTCAAACCAGTCCTTGGTGGCATTTAGCCTGGTACTGCGGGAAAAGTACTCGTCGATGGTCTGAGCTCCGCATCATCCTGCTCCTCGCTGTCATGAATGTCATCACTGTCAGCAAAGGTTTCAGCACTTCAGAGTCACACTGCGATCCAACATTTGTCTGAACACATTCTGTACTGTACAGGAGACACGGAGGAGACTGATGGACAATGGTCTACAGTCCCTCAGCCAATCAGGACAAAGAAGACAATGCACGATCATATGATGTAAAAAAAACATGTAAAAGTGCACTAAAAAAATCCACGAAACAGCAAGAGCGTGAAAGGTGAACCGTGATATAAGGACAACTGTATTATGTTATAATTTGCACATTTAAAACCACAATATTCATCTAAAACAACTTAATAAATGAAACAAGTTAGATGATTTGCAGTGGGGGTTGATGTCACGATGGCAAGATGCAGATTTACGCTGCCAAATCCAACAAGTATCAATGATTAAGAAAATAAAATTGGAGAACAAAGTAAGTACGTTAAAGTGGGCGGATGCTGGTGGAGGTGAAAACGGGGTTTGATTGGCAATATGGCGTCTTGAAAATAAGTGAGTAAACGGTGTAGGGAAACAACTGTACCACTGTTAAATGCTCTAAAAAGATGATTTTGCAGAATGGGTCAATTTGAGTTTCTTAATCTGGGACACATGTAGCATTTGGCAGCTTCGTGAAGTAATTTTGGTACAAATGAAAAAAAAAAAAAAAGCACTACTCGCTGGTGTGATCCACAGATATCCATAGGAGCGGCTGACAGCTTCATAGCTCTTTGTTGTGATGATATTTACGGCGACGTCAGTTTCTTTTATTGAGCCATTTTAGATGAATATTACGATTTAAAATGCACAAATTATAACATAATGATTTCCAGGGGTGTCATAGATTATAGCTATAGAGCAGACATAAGCACAATATGTCTGCTTTAAATCCATAGATGCAATGCTCTGAATTGTCCTGGTAAAAGACATTAAGATTCAGTAGTGATAACTCTTTGATTTGTACAGACGGCCCCACCACATTTAGAAACTATATCTCCTGCATACTCTGAGCAGCTGTTCAGTGGGTGTCTGCAGGCTTTTTACTCAGTTACAGACACTTAAAAAAAGACTGGTTTTATTTAAGTAACAAGAACAAATATGAGAAGAAAAACGTCGATCGGAATGTCCAGTCCTTTATGTCGGCCATTTTGAGTAAGGACCGTGTGAACAAACGCTCTAGAAGACTGAAAATAAAAAAACGCATTAAGCTGTGAAATAATTTGTGCACCAATCATATTCACAAGTCTAGAAAGTCAATGCTTAAAAGATGCACTGTGTAACTTTTCCAGCGGAGAGTCTACCACCAACTTGTCCCCATCGAAATGTTATTGCTTTGCGTAAACTATTCAACAGTACGGCATAAAACTATCCAAGATTAATTTATTATTCAATTGAGAGTGTGTTATTGCTCAAAATTCCATGCATCCTCATCCGCAGACTTAACCTGTAACTCGGCCTGGTTGTCTCCATGGAGATAGGCAAGTTTAACGCCATACTGTGTACATTCAAGATGCAACAGAAAGTTACACATTGCACCTCTAAACTTTGAAAGTGACACTGGACATTTAATTTAACAGTGACTAAATGAGCCGGTAGTGTAAATTCCTACACTGACAAGGTGCCAGTGAATGCACCTTTTCTTCAAGTACTTCCTGTCTGACCTTTCCTTTCTTGACCCCTGACCCCGGGCCTCTTAAGCGACGCTCGTGAATCCCGTTCGCTCTCTGGTCCGTGGGAGGATTGTCTGGCGAGCGTCAGTCTCGGTCGACCCCGGCGTTTGGTGAGCGGAGATAAAGACGTTCAAATGACAGGTTCAAAATGGCCGCCGCGCAGAGGGCAGAATATGGAAATTATTATGCTGAAAAGATGAGGGAAACAATAGAGCTTTAAACTTCAGAGGGTGACATTGGTGGTGGGGAAAAAAAAGTTTGTATTAACAGAAATATTCATTATCATTAAAAGGACATTATTCAGAGTTTTTTTCTTTTCTAAGGAATAGTGCTCAAATGAGTAAGTGGTTTCAGTACCGATTCGTGTCTGATTTCTTTTGAAAACCCTGTATAATGGCAGTAAAAAGGTAAAAAAACGAAGAAGGGCAATGCCATACTGTGGAACATTCCAGGCAAAGCAATATGTCGCATTCAAACTGAGCTGGAGGACAGAGGGCAGGTCAGAATCCCAGTGTAGAAGTGTTGATCCGGTTTATGGGTAATATCTTTGTGATTACGAGGCCTATTCCCATGAAACGAGAACTGGCACAAAGTCTGACGCTTCTCTGTCAACATAAATAAACTAAAGTGACATTATGTTTTCAGAATAGCTTCGGAAAGTAGTGCCGTTATTCTACCCCAAAAGCGTGAGCGTCGTCAGTTGAAAAGACTCAAAAGCCATGAGATTAATGTGACAAGATTGTGGAGACGATCCCAAACACATCATGATGAGGTTCAACAGGTCGCGGATCATTAGTTTGGAGATTTCTTTCAAAAACACTGAGAGCGTCATGTGTACAAGTCCCTCACTATATTGAGGTTCACCTTTCGTGGTCTCACTGTTTCGCTTTTTTTTTTTTTTTTTGCATTTTTTTTGTATGAACGTGCATTGTGTTCTGCGTCCTGATTGGCTGAGGGACTGTAGACCATTGTCCATCAGTCTCCTCCATGTCTCCTGTACGATCGCAGTGTGACTCTTAAGTGCTGTATGTTTGCAAGTTTTCTCCCCGACAAAACCCACAATGTCGATGAAACGTTCTGTACCGACGAAGGTTTGAACTTTAAGAGAAGAGAGAAATGTGAGAAAATGTCAATACCTTTCTGAGAAAAGTGTATAAAGTGTGTGGTGAGGGGTTTACAATCGCAAAACATATATAATAATTGTAAAAAGTAAAGCTGATACTTCACAGATTTCACCTTTTGCGGGTTATTTTTAGAACGTAACTTCCACGATAAACTAAGGACCACTATATCCTGGTCATGATCGGGTTTTTTGGGTTTCCATGTTTTGTATATGCCCATGTATATGCAGTATCCTGGATAAGCTGTGATACAGGGATTTCATAACCTCATCTCATACTTTCACTGGGATATTCTACCTATATACTGTGGCATGTAGACGCCGTATCCTGATTTCTCACACTGGTGCTGTACTGAGCATGTGCGAACTGAAGCACAAATACGCTATGCAACTTTCCCAAAACCACTCGAACCTCTAAAATAACATAATTTTATACTTTTTAACAAAATAAAAACAGTTTAAAAGCAGTTTCAATACAACCACCTTTTAACGCCTACATTTTAAAGTATATCTTGTTCCTTTGTTACTAGAAACAGGCTTAAAAGTCTTAAGTTAGCAGGGTCATCAAAATGTTTAGCTCCTAGCCATATTTGTGCCATGGTTGCCATAGCGACCCGTCTAAATATTCAGGACACTCTGATTGCGAGTGAATACAGGGATATGATACCCTAAATTTCAGACTATAAGCCGCTACTTTTTTCCCCACACTTTGAACTGCGGCCTATACAATGGTGCGGCTAATTTATAGACTCTTACTGGCTAAAGACCACCAGGGGGCGCTCTCTTGCAGTAAACGCAAATGTGAGACAGACGTGGGGAAAGATTATGAGCTGAAGAATACGCTAGTTTCACCTTCAACATGGAAAACACATGAAGATCTGGCCTCAAAGAAGGAAATGGAGCCACCGCACGTGAGCTGGGTATCAATGAACGAATAAACGATGGTGTGACGTTGGAGGCGGCGGCGAGAAGAAGTTAGTCAATGTAAAATACGACAAACGTGCTCAGAGGAAATAATTCAGATAGCTCGAACTGAAAAACTTTCTTGAAAACTGTTAACACACGAAGTCCTTCTAGGGCTGGTCAATTTAGACACTGAAAAAGACGACTTCAAGAGGAAGATGAAGATAGCGATCGGTGACTTTTCTAGTAGGTAAGTGTGTTTTATTTTCTAACCAGGCGTGTTACTGTTGTGTTAGTGCAATGTTGATGCCGTGTTGGTGCTGTACTGCCGATTTTCAGGCACAGTTTGAGAAAAAAAAAGCATGTCTTGATACTCAAAAAACCTCTGTGTACTGTCTTTCTTTGTAAATATCTCACGTTACATCAAGAAAACCTGCGGCTTACATTCAAGTGCGACCTGTATATGTACAATATGCATTTTCTTTTCAAATTTAGCTGGTGCGGTCTATATTCAGGCGCACTCAATAGTCCGAAATTTACTGTATTCTGGTTTCTCTGAACACATCTAAACGTCATATTTGCAATACTGTTATAACTGGGATACACACATACACTCACTGAATCTCCCATAAAGTTATACAAGTCCCCCCTGTCCTCCATGGACTAAAATTCCACTGAGGTAAGGAAGAACTTGGATAGCATACCTTCACATCATAATCGCGCTTTCAGACCTCTCTATATTAGCCTCGCAGTAAAATTACAGTCTGTCATATGGGTTAATAAAGTAGTGCTCAAATGTGCTGTATAGATCAGCGATAACCGTGTGAATATGGGATCCCTTCGTTCATAAACGCACTGAATAATACACTGTCTCTTTTTGTGCGTCTCATCCAATCAAATGGGAGAGAATGGGAAGTAGCATGGCGGTCTTAATGTCACGTAACATTATCAGCTCCGGGCGTAGTACAATGGGGCTATTGTACGGTGTGGTGAGGAGCCTTATCATCCAAAGACAGGGGGTAAAAATGAAAGGAGAAAAGTACATTTGATCTATTCTGTCAAAAGCAGATTTCCTAAAATAGTCGTTCCTCATCGGATTAGGAAACTTTGTTCAACAGCGCCAAACTGATTTTTAATGACTCAAATATCGCAGAAGTATTCAAATGTATGGATAGAAGTGGTATCGGGGAAAGTTATGGGCCAGTTCAAACTAAGGTAATTTAAGGTAATGTAAGGTCGTCCAAAAGCACCAGGGTGAAACTATGAAATTACACAATGAACAGAGTTGGACGGGACTATTGCAGTATGCTCATTGCTCTGACCTCACAACCCAGGTAACCCAGCCGGAGAAAGCCCCAGTGTGGGACTTTTCAGCCAAAAAATAGACTAATATAACTTTTTTTTTTTTTTTTTTTCAATTTTGGATGTTTTCATTGTACTGAAAAATGTAAAAAGAAAATAAAAATAATAATATGAATAAGAACAAGAACTCAATTATAAAATAAAATGCAAATAAAATAAAATATGAATACGAAATAAAATTTTATTTAAAAAAATAAATAATAATAATAATAAAAAAATAAATAAATAAATAAAATCAAGTGTCCTTAGTGTGAGCAGGCTTGCATCTCCACAAACTTTACCCTTTCTTGGGCTTTTCCTGCTGGTCTCCATAGAAACCCTCCACAGTATGGCATATATCATATCTCCATGGAGAATGTTCTGAAGTATGGTTAATTTTCTATGTCCATGGAATCATGTAGGAGACATACCACCTCCAGAAAGTTACAGTGTTGCTTTAAGGATTTCAGTTTTTATATTTATTGTACAAGCTAGACCCAGATGTTTACTGGTTTTAATATATTTTTGGCTATGTCTGTGACAGGAAAGAGCGAAGGACAGTGAATAACTATAGCACATGATATTAATCTGGGATGAATATGGAACTACTGTAATAAGAAAATAACAGGGACAAAAATAATGTCATGTCGTCATATTGTACCTGCTGACACCATGCAAACAAGTGTATTTGTGTTTTCCTGTATAAATACTGCAGAGTTCACCTGATCAGAGCTGACTCTTACCTCCAGGACCTGTACCTCACGTCTCCACCTCAACACAACACAAACTACACCTGAAATGTGGAACTATACAGGGACTTTAAAAACAGGAGCAGTTTTTGTGGCCATTTAGTTTACATTTTAGAAAAAAAAAATTATTTAGGAGTACACATTCTTTTATGAATCATATTGTTCCATATGAAATTAAATCTGACACTTCTAAGATTCAGTAGAGATTTTATTTTTTTTTTTTTTTTTAAAGTTGTAGTAGTAGTAGTAGTAGATGTTTATTTTATTTTATTTTTTTTTATTAATTAAGACTACATTATTTTCAAAGTATTTTCAACAAATTAAATGTGTAATTGAATAAATGCAAATTAATGCAACAAAATAACATCTTCATGGAGACAAGCAGGTGGCGTACGCTCTTCCTGAAAAGTTACATAATGCACCTTTAAAGACATCATGGTGTGTATGATAGGACAGCGATTTACTGTACCTAAAGTAGAAGGCTGTGTGTTAAATGTACAACATAGGTTAAAAAAAATCACATATGCAACTTAAACCTGTTGAATGGCGGTTAACATGTTATAGTTTTCAGTCTATATTAACTCCATCTTGTGGTAAAAGACCTCTCCTGCGTGTCCTTGTACCTCTCTGGTGCAGATGAATGGGCTGTTTGAGCATGGACAGTAATCCTTGAGACTGGTACCACTCTGCTCCTGTCTCACTCCAAGGATACTGCAGTCTATGGCCTCTATATGCAGTTAATATTATACAGGCGATTAGCACTAAATGAACCGCCAACAAGCACCTTTTTCAGATTTTAGTGAGGAACCGGAGAGAGGAAAACACAGCGGACCTGTCTTTAGCGTAGACGAAGTTATGCAAAATGAAAAAACAAGCTTTAGTTCCCACATAATGTCTAAGTCCAAAAGTGATGTAAAGTCAACTAAAGAGTATGTTCAAGTTACAAATATAAAGTTGGTATAAATGAATGCCCCACAGTGTAACATTTCTTCTTGTTCCTGTTTGTGTTGTTTATGTAATTACTTTTGTATGTGACACTTGGTTACTATGGCGACAAGGTAACGTGAAGGTTTCATTGGTCTGTGTTACGGCCTACAGCAGTCATTTTGTTCAGAGAATAAACAACCAGAAGCATTTTGGTGTGTTTTCGTACACCAGAATGCTAAAAAAAAAAAAAAAAAAACATGTGAAGGAGCTTGCCTCTGCCAGATCTGAGTCGTAACTTCACCTGGCAGTGAACATGCCACCTGCTTGTTTCCATGGAAATGTTCTTCCTTTGCCCGGAAGGTTTCAGAGAATGCAGTCAACCTACACCTATATCTCTCCAGCGTATGGCTTTATAACTTTCCATCTCCTTGGATAAGACTGCTGGTGACCACTAAAAAAGTTACACAGTAGGGCTTTAAATAAACATGTGTCCTTTCATTTCTACACCACTATTTTGCCATAAGCCAGAAACTTTGAAGGTTGCTAAGTCAATTACCATGAAGACAACATTTCCTATTATTTAAGTACATGCTAACCAGCTACGTGCTAACCAGCTGCATACTAACCAGCTACATGCTAACAGCTATGTACTAACCAGCTACATGCTAACCAGCTACGTGCTAACCAGCTATGTGCTACCCAGATACATAATAACCAGCTACATACTAACGAGCTACATGCTAACCAGCTACATACTAACCTGCTACGTGCTAACCAGCTACGTGCTACCTAGCTACAAACTAACCAGCTACGTGCTAACCAGCTATGTGCTAACCAGCTATGTGCTAACCAGCTGCATACTAACCAGCTACATGCTAACCAACTACGTACTAACCAACTACATGCTAACCAACTACATGCTAACCAGCTACGTGCCACCCAGATACATGCTAACCAGCTACATACTAATCAGCTATGCGCTACCTAGTCGCATACTAACCAGCTACATCCTAACCAACTATATACTAACCAGCTACATGCTAACCAGCTACACGCCAGTGGTTAAAGGCAGACATTTTGAAGGTGGTGCAGTCAGTTATCATGAAGACAACAGACAAACTACTTTTTGACAGGCAGTTTACAGCTGAACATCACCAACCCCAGAGAGAGATAAAACATTTAAACAGATAAAACATGTACGGCACTGAATGAAACGCAGTATTAATATTTGAAACAGACAAGCACAAGGGCTTTGGGTCTTTGTAGTTTTTAGGCACAATCGTGTTTGAGTTTAGACTTTTAATTCTGTTGAGATAAGGATCAGGGAGGATGTGATTGTTGTCCCTGTGATATTTGCATCAAGCTCCACTTTTAATTAATTTCTGTGTCTTTATTGAAAAAGACCGGCGCATGCAGAATGGAAGCATATGGCACAGTTCGGTTTGTAAATCCTCCACAATCAGACCGGATTATAGCAAATGTGGACGAGGAGTTTGATGATGACAGGATTTTAAAGTGCGTAGGACAGGTTTTCATGTTTTTCTAATTACTTGCCGTGGTGGGATCATAGACTGTACAAAGAAGAGGACTGAGTGAGTGTGACGTCACCCACGGCGTTCAGCTTCAGTCAAGTGGAGTTCATCGACAGATATAGGGTGAATTTGGGGCCGATTTGCATATTTGTAATCCTGACCGCTAGTATCATAGCAACGAAAAAAACAATCTAGAGCTGGTTTAGCAGGGCGTGGGCGCTTAGCAACACTGTTAATCAAACCTTGGCGAAAAAAGGCACCTAATTTGTCTGTTAATATTCAAATAGCAAAATAAAAAACACCAAGATCGTGTATTGCGGGTTAATATGAACATTTTAAGACCAAAATGATGAGCCTGAGAGCAGCAGTTGCAGTTTTTCAATAGAAAGTGAACTGAAGCCAACGGCTAGCGGGTTAGCGATGTCTATTGATATCTACTTTCTATGGGTGGGATGCTACAGGGTAAATATACATCTGTAAGTTTTAAAAATGGAATACTGCTGACAGACTAAACATTTATTTAACATAATAGAGGTCTAATCTAGTCTAATCATAAATATTGTGTAATTTAGACAATTTTTGGCACATTATGATTGCTAAGTAACAATTATGGAATTACCTCATATATGCTGCTCGTGTCCTATCAGGAAGTAAAAGTATAAACTATTCAATTAAAAAAATAAATAGAAAAGGCTAGAAAAGATTTTTAGTTCAGTTTTAAATATACAAATATGTGAGTGAAACGAGTGGTGTAAGCGTTCATCTGCCGTCTTTTGATCAAACAGCAGATGTCCACAGAGATTAGAAGTACACATCCCTCTTCATATTTGAGAAGTGCACAGTGACATATTACTGTCACTGTTATAAAACTTACATCTGGTCGATTAGCTTTAGCAAGTTTAGTTGTTGATATTCCCATTAAAATGAATATTATGAGAGAATTAAAGTAAAAGTGGACCAGGACATGGTTTAAGTGCAAGTAAAAAGTATTTGGGGAAATACTCAGCTAAGAACAACATTTTTTTTTTCTGTTGTTTTGTGAAGTCAATCAAATGGAGATCAACTGTGACCATCTGCTCAGGTTCCAGATGCATTTTGTATTCATTTCTCCCAGAGACTTTTCAAAAAATTCAAATATTAAGAGTTCAAAGGCATCACAAAGAACACGCTAACTAGCTACATACTAAACAGCTACATGCTAACAAGCTACATCCTAACCAGCTACATGCTAACCAATTACACGCTAACCAACTACATGTTAACCAGCTACATGCTAACCAGCAACACGCTAACCAGCTACATCCTAACCAGCTACATGCTAATCAGCTACATCCTAACCAACTACGTGTTAACCAGCTACATGCTAATCAGCTACACGCTAACTAGCTACACGCTGATGAGCTACATGCTAACCACGTACCAGGGTCTAAACATGGCTGCCGATTGCGGTTAATGGGTCATGCTCTTGAGTTTCACTAGAGTGGACAGAGAGCGTAAGCATTTTTTAAGACAACAGATGGATTTTGGGCTGAGAAAAAGTTTATGGGGTTATAGGATTTTTTCGTTGAAGTACCAAAGAGTGGCCACTATTCCAACTCAAGACAGCTCTAAGCCAGCAATACTCTATCCAGTTATTTTAAGAGATCCATGCCAGCTACATGCTAAAAATCTACATGCTAACCAGCAATACACTATCCAGTTATTTTAAGAGATCCATACCAGCTACAGGCTAACCAGCTACATGCAAACCATCTACATGCTAACCAGCTACGTGCTAGCTAGCTATGTGCTAATTAGCTATGTGCTAACTAATATCCATAATGCTGTTGTTTTAAGTTCAAAAAGGCCAAAGGTTTAAAACACAAGACTCTCTGAAATGTTTTAATAACTTCCCCGTTTATAAAGTTTCAGAAACAGATTTTAAATAAAATTATAGCTCTCGTGGTCATTAGTTACCACATAGCTGATTATACCCCAGCAAATTTTCAAACTTTTAATAGAATTTTTTTTTTTTTTTGGAAAAATAAAAGGGAAATTTTGTTCTGGAAAAGCGGGGTGGGAGGTCAGCGTTGAGCTGTACTGGTTGAAAAAACAGCACAAGATATTCTGCTTCTGCCATGTAGTTACGACACACAGTATAGCACATGTGGATCGTCCAAAGCAGCTTGAAAGACACAAGTCCAGTTACTTCTGATTTAAAATTGCAGTGCGTCAATGCAAAAAGACTTCAAAAGTGTAAACTATGATGTAATTGTAACTGAGTAAATGTATTATCTGTCCAACACATAAGACTGACTGCTAAAGTTCACATTTAAATATCTGCTCGTGCCTGCCTCATTGACTTTCCCAGTCTCTCTTCTCTGTCAGGTTTTGATTTCAAATGCCTCCTCTCTGTATGCTCTCAAATCAGTCCTGTCTTTTACCTCCTGCGTGTCTCTGCTGCATTGGCACTGATTACAAGGCCCCATTCACTCGCTCCCTCCTCCAATCACAGCGTGGCATGACCGGGCTGTAATCAACCTCTCGTCCAATCAGAGCGCAGCGCCCGGGTGAGTGACAGCGGGGTCTCTGTGGGGCATTGATGAGTTCGAGGCACTGCCAGGGGGAGGGGAAAAGGGGCAGGAGATGGTCTCAGTAAATACATGGCACGAGTATCACATGAGAGGAGTAATGTGACGTTTGGGATGGAAGATGCAAGGAATTAAACACCAAAACTATATTTTAAAAAATCTAATGTAATCAGTCATTTTTAGATCTCAAAAGTGGTTGCTGCCATTTCAAGTACTTTGTGACATCACGCATGACTGCCCTGGTTTGTAATCATATGGTTGCAGGGGTGGAGTTTTAAATGTTGATACCTGTAACACCAATCACTGTTCAGATACCTCCAATAAATACATAAATAAACAAGTAAAAAGACAGACGGCTGCTGAAACTAGATATTCATTTGAAGTATTGTATCCTGAATAGTTTCAGTTGTTTTATATGAGAGTAATTATTTTAAAAATGTAATATTCACAACAAAACCTTTAAAGTCTCCATATAATCAGGCTGTTAAGATACTGGTCAAAAAGACACTGCAGTATCATCATTGTGCAATATTTGCACAACATAAAATAAAAAATAAATTTAAATAAATAAATAAAAATAAATAAATAAAAAATAAATAAATAAAAATAAAATCTTAAATAACACAGCGCCTCCTCCAATGAAAAAAATTACGCAGCTCTGATCAAACAGCCAGGACGTCCAGGTCCACAAGTCACAATGATGCAGATTATCTAAACAGAGCTCGACCTTCACACAGGCTGCCTTTTCTTTCAAAGCCATCAAAGAACGGAACAAACTGCCACAAAGTCTGAAACTTTCCTCTGACATGAAAAACTTTTTATTTAATGTTAAGAAATTATTATTAGAGAATCAGCAGTGTCAGCATTAAGAATGGTAATGGGTCTGATATAGTCTTAGTAAGATTTTATTGTAAAATGTTGTGTGATAATTAGTCATTTGTAGTGTGTGAGTGTGTATTGATTATATTTCTTACATTTTATTTTGTATTTCTCACCTGCTCAGGGACGACAGATGGAAACTAGCTTCAGTTATAATCTGGTGTGAAGCATCTTTAATGTTATTGCACATTGTCCCTGTCAAATAAACTAATAGCGCAAAGTAACGCAAGTAAAGTAAAATGACATTTTATTGTATAAGAGTGTTTTTTTATTGTGTAAATGGTACTACAGCAATTATTTATATTCAAATATTATTTAATCCCACCTGACTTTTAAATCTGAAATAATTTGAAGACACAAATCCTTCATTTTGATTTATTATTTAAAAAGGTATATACATAAAACAAACTGTGTTCTCATAAACCATGTTTTTTGTCCTGCCCGTCTCAGGTTTAGGTGAATGAGGCCATGTTTTAAATACATTTACATCCACATAAATATAATCTAATGCAGCTTGTGTGGGTGGACCAGTGATTTCCCCACTTCCACATTTACTGTTACCTTCTGCTGCAGAGACACCTATAGAAACACTGTTAATTTGAGAAATGCAAGTTTCACATAAGGAGGAACAGAGAGATCAACAATTAATGCTTTTTAATTAGAGCTGCTTTTCTGACGAACCTTTTTGCTCATCACAAATAATTAATATGCAGGAAGAAGTGTTTTTTTATACTTCACTGAGATTAGAACGGTGAGACAAGATGTGTTACTGGATTGGAAGTGCAAATAATCACGGATGCTGTTTGCTTCGTTTTAGCCATTAAAATTTAAATTGAAATTCCAAAAAAAAAAAAAAAAAATAAATAAATAAATAAAATCTAAATTAAAATCTAAACTTAAAATAAAATTAAAGCCAAAATAAAAATTAAAATAAAAACCACAAATTCAAATTATCATCCAAATATTATTTTCCTACTCTGCAAAGTTATTCATTTCATTTTAGCCTGTATAGCTAAAAAAAAGTGTTTCCATGGAGATGCTATTGCTTTACCCGAAATATTCCACAGTGTGACATTAAACTTACCCATCTTGCATTTATTCAAATACTGTTTTTTATTGTTAAAAATACCTTGAAAGACATGCATTCCTAAAAATAATTCCTCAAAAATACCTCAAAAAACATGTGGTGTCGCCTCTCCACAGATCTGACCTGTAACTTACCCTGTTGACGTGCTTGTCTCCATGGAAACATATTTAGTCTGAGCGAAACAATGACATGTTTAAGGAGACAAACAGGTGAGAGGCTCTATGACAGAAAAGTTACGCATTGCACCTTTAAAACTAAGCATAAGCCAATCTTCTGGGTACTGGACGCGTTTCTGTAAGACCATGTTTCAATCGCTTTCCACCACCTTTCAAAAGTACAAAAAATGTTTTTTTTTTTCTTTACCACTGCACAAGGCCAAATCCATTAACCAACCTTGACGCTCTACAAAACTAATAGCCTCCTTTGTGGACATGATTTTGAACAGAAATAACGCTTTTCATGGCACCAATAAAGGCGACTATTTGCAAATGAAGGTGAAGTCAGCCGATAATACTTTGTGACCCTGAGGAGATACTAAGATGAGTTGTTGAGATGCTTGCTATCTGCACAATACGACACCAGAAGTCAAGGCAGTGGGAGAAAACACTTAAGGATTTTAAGAATGTCAGTGTGAGTTCTCATAGAGTTACAGGGCTATAGCATGAAGGGCGATGTACAGAGCTGCAGTGACACTCCTCACACTGAACAGTAGATGGTGGTAGTAAACATTATACACTAAAGAAGCCTGCGCTGCACCTCTGCTTTAAGAACAAGACAGTTTTATAACAAAGCAAATGTCCACAAACACCAACTACTGCACACACAATGAAACAAAGTACTACAAGAGGAAAAGACGTAAGGTAAACCAGCTGTGTGTCTATAGGTCACTGCATTTTAAATAAGACTAAACCAAGGTCTGTCACATTAACACATAGTGAAGTAAATGATAATATTGAAGCCAAACCATAAAGCAGAATTATCCCCCAAAAAGTGATCTTAAAGTACAACATTATCAACACATAACAGAATGCAACTCTTAAGTAGTTAGTTTGTGCCTATAAAGAGTCACAGAAGTCATTGTTTCAAACCTCTACAGCTCAAGTCTAATCATAAAACTGAAAATTAACCCAAATTGTCCCACTGGTGCAAAGAAAAAGTACCACCATAAATATTGACCTCCAGAAATGATTGTTCCATCTAACAAGTATTGGACGATAAGTTGATATAGTAAGTTTCCTGACAGGTCTAACTAAACCTAACTTTTCTGGTGCAGAGTCCGTCTCCTGTTTGTCTATGTAAAGATGTCCTTGCTTTGCCTGGAATGTTCCACAGTATGGCATTAAACTTATTTCCATAGGGACAAGTATGTGATTCTACCAAACCAAATTACAGGTCAAATATGTGGAGAGGTGAGTCTCACTATATGAATGTGTATTTAGTATTTTATAAGTAATAAACACCTTCACTTGGATGAATGCAAGAGTTTTAGTTTAATGTCATACTATGGAACATTCCAGGCAAAACAACAACATCTCCATGGAGATAAGCTGGTGCGGACTCTCACCAGAAAAGTTACAAAGTGCACCTTTAAGTCCAGCTCCATCCCTCACTCAGTGAAGAAGTATTTTTGTATTCCATTTTATATTAAATACATTAATGCAAGTTCACACTTTTCTGAAGTGGCATGTGTATCACACCTGGACGACTGAGGGATTAGACAAATATTGCTCTCAGAAATATTTTAAATTCAAGCACTATCCATCTGTTCATTTTCTTCCATTTATCCGGGGTAGAGTCAGGGGGGCAGCAGCCCAAACAGGGACTCCCAGACTTTCTTCACCCCGGACACTTCCTGCAGCTCCTTTGGGGAGGCCCCAAGGAGTTCCCAGGCCAGCCCGAGAGACATAGTCTGTCGAAGTCCAGGAGGCATCAGATGCTCGAGGCATTTCAGCTGGCTTCTCCTGACGTGAAGGAGCAATGGTTCTACCTCGAGTTCCTCCCATGTGTCTAAGCTCCTCACCCAGCCACGCTGCGGAGGAAGCTGTGAACAATAAGAACAAACCCAACAAGGAAGGAAGATGTATCTCAGTTACTGGATCTCAAATTCCCTGACACAATGAAGGAGCAGGACAGGCCAATGAAGATACTGCATGCTTATCCTTGCTTTAAAGAACTAGGCCATATCATAGATGAACTCCAGCGAATCCTTGAAAGAGAGAACCACTGTTCCCTCTAAGCTGCGCGCGGGCACAAATGCGCTGCTTCCACTGTCTCCCCACACAGAAAATCTGCGCTGCACACAAAAAATAAAATCAATCCTTAATAAAATAAACACATCACTTATTTTGTACCATTTTCCACATTGACAGAGAGTGACGTGTTACTGGTGGTCAGACAATGATGATTCACGTACGTATCACGTGTTCACGTAGCTCACTAACGTCATTGATACTGTTGGCCACCTGTGTTTATGTTGCAAAATGACTAAGGTGAAGGACTGAGCTCACTATAGACAAGTACAACTCACCTAGACTTTTATTATTTTTTATCCATAAAAATCATGTTAAAGTATCAGAATATACTGCATATTTTCACACAACTACCAATATTTTACATATCCATCCGCATTTTTTCTTTGACGCACTGAATAAGAGAGTGGGAAAATCCCCGCGGCTCCTTCGCTCTTATTCGTCATCTTCGAGGGACAGAGGGAGATTATTGTTATGACAGTAAACTATCTAAAGAGCCCCATGCCTCTGCTTTGAGATGCCGTTTGAATTTACATGACTGCACGGTTGGTTGTGGAGTTACGATAATGGAAAGTCCACAACCGCAAATCTATCAGCGACGATAGGACCCGACACTAAAGGACACACAGCACGAATGAGGCAAGGCGCTGCTCGCTGACCCTTCAGAATAATGTCGAAGCGAACGGGCAGTGGCACTGACCAAGCCAAAATAAAAAAGAAATGCGGTTCATCAACTTGGATAAGGCGAACAACGACTGCAGAAGTGAGAAGGACAGAAGGGGACAAAAATAAGGTGACATTTTTATTATTGGAGCAGGACTCTTTCATCATATATTTTACCACAGCAGCACACAGCCATTGTACTCTCATTTTATGTGACAAAACAGTAGGATGTTCTCCCAGCAAGAACAGTCTTGTTTGGATTCTAATAAAAACTGTCAAATTGTAGAAGAACAGTAGGATTCTCCCAGAAGAACAGTTCTAGGATTCCGAGAACAGTAGGATTCTCCCAGTAGGATTCTCTCAGAAGAACAGTAGGATTCTCCCAGAAGAACAGTAGGATTCTCCCAGAAACAGTAGGATGCTCCCAGGCCACAGTTGGAGTCTCCTAGACTATAGTGAGAGACTCTCTTACTCAGTGCATAGCAGGATCGTCATATAAAAAAAAAATCTAAGCATGTTTTCAAAATAGTTTCAATTGAGTTTATTGTTGGCTTGGTTCGGTTGGCAGTTCATATTTTGTCACAGTTAAACTAAATATGCTTCTAATAGTGTACAAGTACTAGTAGTAATAGTATTTATGGACAAGATCGTTGTCCATTTCATTTTACTTATACAAAATCCCGTATTAAAAGTAATTTGACAAAAATTACTGTTGTAATTAGATTTTTTAAATAGATCTTGTAAGTTGTTTGGATGTAATGCTCGCGTGTTCACAGTATGCACGTCTGATGGTGCTCATGGTGGTGAAGAGAGCGCTCAGGAAGTTTGTGTGTTTGCTCAGATACATGAAAAATTAGAGGGAACATTGGAGAGAAACCCTTCTTCACAATGGAACTGAAGAAACTGCTGTGTTTGTTCAACCAAGCACAATTTTATGGTGTCTTCAAAAAAATTACAGGACCACCTGTACAAGACCAAGTTAGGAATTCGACTGCTGTCATGAAACCTTTACCTCAGATGTTCACCTCACAAGTAGCCCTGCCAAAGAAGATGGCACATCCAAGAGAAGATTTGATACATATTCTGGAGTCAGCAGAAGACCCCAGCAGTTACCTTCAGTCAAGACCACTCATTAGCCCTGTTGTGATTGTATGTGAATCCAACTGCATCCTAGCCATCAGAACTTTGCCACTCCTGACTTTCCCTAAAGAGGACATCAAAGACAGCCTGGTGTATCTCTTTGGTGGCTATTACACCTTTCACCTCACATATCCCAAGTGCATTGCCACAGTCCAGTCTGTGCTCCACACAGAGGATTTTCTGCAGTGTGTGTTTTGCATATATGAGCATGTGACGTGGAGTTCCAGAATGACGTCTCTATGGCGATATGATGTGTCGTCTCGTCTCTATGGCGATATGACGTGTCGTCTCTATGGCGATATGACGTGTCTCTATGGCGATATGACGTGTCGTCTCTATGGCTATATGAGGTCATAAAGAGACATCACAGGACGACTCTGAATCTCACTTGAATCCTTCTACTTGGACATGCATTTAGGAAACGTCATTTGTGACTGAACTCTGCAGAGGAGAGGTGTACTTTACGTGTGTCAAAGACAACAAACAAGACTCCAAACCAGCTTTTTTTCATTTACAGTGACACAGTTCTACACACACAAAGAATGGATGCTGTCCTGAGCCCAGACTATATTAAGAACACGATCCCACAAAACTATGAGCCCATCGAACATGTGTCCCGCGGCGGCTTTGGTCAAGTCGTCAAGTGTCAAAAGAAAGACACTCAGGAGGTTGTAGCGGTCAAACTTCCCTTTTTCGACCAGGACATGGAGAAGGAGATCTCTCTACTGCAGCGTTTGATGGATGAAGGGATGGACCAGAAAAACATCGTCAAGTTCTATGAGGCATTTGACACTCCTTTGGGAAAAGGACTGGTCTTTGAAATGTTGGACATAACTCTGTGGGACTTTTATATCAGCCATAATCAAAGATTGCCTCTGTCGGACATTCGCAGCATAACCAAACAGGTGGCCACAGCTTTGGAGGTGCTGAAGAAATGGTCCATAATCCACACAGATCTTAAAATGGATAATGTTATGGTCTGTAATCGCGCCCAGAGGCCCATCCAGGTCAAACTCATAGACTTTGGCGTGGCCCTTTACACATTCGAGGCCGACCCAGGCCTCAAGATCCATCATGTGTGGCACAGACCTCCTGAAAACATTCTCGGTTGCCCTTTCACGGAGGCTGTGGATGTGTGGAGCCTGGGGACCATGATCGCCAGAATACTGTTAGGGTTTGAATTATTTCACACATCTAGACATGAAACAATGAGAATCATTGTCAAACTCCTTGGCACACCATCTCAATTCTACCTCGATCGAGGGAAGAGCACAAGCCTCTTCTTTAGTCACGCTGGACGTTCTTGGACATTTATAGCTGAGGAGAGGTACATCACCGAGCAGTTTTGCTCACTTGAAGAGATTGTGGAGGCCCAATATGAGCTGTCTGACGTGGAGGACGAAAAAGACTTGCAGGCAGCCACAGCCCTGCTCCGTCAGATGTTGGACCCTGATGTCCACAGAAGAATTACTCCGACCGAAATCCTCCAACATCCATTTATCTGTGGCTCTAGTGTGGAGAGTGAAAGGAGACGACCAGTACAGCAGGAAGAGGCTGAATCCAACGTCATCTTGGTAAAACCAGCCAAACCAGAAAGCATTTTGGTCTTTACAGAAGATGACCAACTGAGCGAGAGTGACAGGAGAGCAAGACCAGACGCTGTGAAGACTGAAACCCCAAAACAGACTGAAACCACGTCTGAACCGAGGGTCACGATGGGATCATCACAAGATGCTGTTCTTCAGGAGGTGGGCAACCAGCAATGTAAAAGCTCAAAGAAAAGGAGATGGAAGAACAGAGTGACTCCGTTCTTCATAGGACAGCCCACGTCATGTCCCACTGTCACGATGGCGTCATCACAAAATGCTGTTCTTCAGGAGGTGGGCAACCAGCAATGTAACAACTCAAAGAAAAGGAGATGGAAAAACAGAGTGACTCCGCTCTTCACAGGACAGCCTAAGTCAAGTCCCACTGCCTCGCCAAAGAACAGTTTCCAAAAGATCTTCTCCTGGTTGAAACGGTTCAACTGTTTCAGCTGTGGCACAGAGGAATAAGTCATCCATCCATCCATCCATGTTCTTCCTCTTATCTTTTCTAAGCAGGGGCTCCAAGACTCACCCCAGACACGTCCTCCAGCTCCTCTGGTAGGACCCCAAGACATTCCCAGGCGTGAGACATAGCCCCTCCAGCGTGTCCTGGGTCTTTTTTTTTCAATTATTTGATTTTGTTTTTTTCCCCCCTCCATTCTAATTTCAACTCCACCTGTGATGGCAAGCTACCCCTACACCACTCAGTGGCAGGAAATCAAGCTTCTTTTCACTTTCACTGGATTTAAAACAAACTTCAAAACACACTCATGGACTAAATATTGATATGAACAATCGGAATTCACGCACTATCCATTCACCTACTTACTGGCTCTTTACCGAATCTAGTCTGAGACACTCTTGAAGTCAGTCCGCCTAGCCTGGTATGTGTTACACTTTTCTTTCTTTAATTGGCTCTAAAATTGGCTCTTAAATTGGCTCTAAAATTGGGAATAAATAGTGAACAAAAACCTGAGAGGGGGGTTTGGAGAACAAGGTGGCCATCATTACTGACTGTACAGGGTTTGTACTGGTCCAGTGCACGATACAGTCTGTGGGTGGTCACTTTGTTGAATCCCCCTGGTGGTCAATACAAGAATAAAACAGAGGGTTGGATAAAAACAGCAGCAAAGGACGAAATGGAGAAACCAAGCCCAAAGCAAACTGCACCCTGATCATCAGCCCCAGTTAAAAGAGACATGTCCCAAACACAAGTGGGACTGTGTCTAGTGTTTGGCTGGAGCTGATGCCGCCTGTCCGTCCAGCAGTGACGTGCGGTGAGGTTTGTGGCTGGTGAGGCACTGACGTCATCATCATCAAATTTACAAACATGTAAACCAGGTGTCAGTACATTTGGCCCTGAGCAAATGTCTCTACCAGTAAGTGACTTGGGGCCAGAATAATAAATAATTTCAAAATAAAAGTTCCAAAATACCTCTAATAGTATGAAATAAAAATCTGGTTTGTATTGTTTTTTTTTTTAATCTTTATTCTGTTTCCCGAATTTTCAATGAATTGAAGTCATTAAATTTCTTACCATTTTGTACCATTCTGTTTGAAATGAGCGAGTCTTTTGTCCCGTCGTCCGGAGCAAATCATTCAGCTCCTTTAGCGTTGGTCTTCCTTTAATTGTAACCTCCTGCTTCATCCGAAAGTCCAGTTTAGAAAACTGCTTGAGCTTTAATATGTAATCTTCCTCCATTTAAAAAGTAGGGCCAGACAAGAAGAAAAAAGTGTCACTGTCACTATTATATACTTCTCAGTATTTCAATGGTGAACGTAAAAATTCAGCGATTTTGAATAAAAAAATAAGAAAAATTGTTAAATAGAAAACAACTTTATAGTACAAATCATTGGATAAATATAAACATTTCATTTATCTTTTACTACTAGTAATACAAGTGAGGCCGTGGTATATTTGTATATAATACAAATATTATATACAAATATATTATATTTGTATATTATGCATGATATTTGTATATTGTATTATATTTGTATATTGTTCACAATTCTCTGTATTATATTTGTATATTGTATTATATTTGTATAGTGTTCACTGCATTATATTTGTATATTGTTCACAATTCTCATTTCAACCGCTTGTATCTGTGATCTTCTTTCGGTCATTACCCAAAGCTTACGACCATAGGTGAGGGTAGGAACATAGATTGACCGGTAAATCGAGAGCTTTGCTTTTTGACTCAGCTCCTTCTTTACCACAACAGACAGATACAGCGACCGGATCACTGTAGACACTGCACCGATCTGCCTGTCAATCTCACGCTCCATCCTTCCTTCACTCTTACTTGAACTACTCCATTTGAGTTTAAGACTCTCCACCCACCTGGAGAGGGCGCTACCTTTGGTCGAAAACCATGACCTTGAATTTGGAAGAGCTGATTCTCATCCCAGCCACTTCACACTCTGCTGCAAACCGCCCCGGTGCACACCGCAGGTCCTGATTTGATGAAGCCATTAGGACAACATCATCTGCAAAAGGCAGAGTTCACATCCTGTCGTCCCTGAAAAGGTCCCTCCCAGCCCCTGACTGAACCCAGAAATACTGTCACCTGTTCTGTTCATTTAAGCAACAAACTATCTAAATATTCACACAAGCCCCATCAAATTGTTGTCCAGACCTGTCCAGAACTTCAAATGCATGCGAGGGAGAATTTTGTATGGCTGTTACACAGAAATCTATATAAATAGTGCAGTTAGCGGTGTGCAGAGGAGAGTGAGACCGCATGGGAAGTACAGGGATAAACTGTGTCAATGGTAATTACAGCAGAGGGATCAATAATACAGAGGCAGGACTCGTGTAGAGCTTTAAGAGCCTTAAGTACATCACATAAGACCAGATCTGTGAAACCTGTCACACATAAACCAGGTACAGAAACATCAAAGTACAGCAGCTAAAGCAGATTTTAGTTCTGTTTCAAATCATCTGCTTTGGGTCTGCAGCGAGTTAGCCGTGGTGTTTGTACTGAGGTGTAACAGCAGAACTGGTGAAGTTTTACATGGTTTGCTAGTGCATTGGTGTATTGTAGTCAGACCCGGGCGGGATATAACAAAAAAGTTAATCATGATTTTTTTCTTCATTTTTGTTTGCCATTTAACATGAAGAATAGTCACATTTCTTCCTAATTAAAACGTAATCAGTTGCACATCCCTGTTTTAATTGTATTTTAGCAGATAGAAGAGGATGTACATTTGTCCTTATAAAAAGTTTGAAATCCTTTATTCCAAAATGCATTCAAATTGAGATAAGCAATGTAATTTAACCAAAACCGTTTTCTTTTTAGCTTTTAAACATGACACATGTGGTTTAAGCGTATCCCACAACCCACAGACTATGTCCATTTATATATACAGTCTATGCCACAACATCACAACTGTCTGACATCAATGACTTATCATTAAGAAACTTTACAACAAATGCCTCCCAACAATGTTCCTTTGTTTTAATCCCCCTGAGAGATAACATTCAAACAATAAGTGTAAATCTTTAATGTTTTGATGAGTTTGGGCCACAGGCTTTTATCAGTGCGTTTGAGTCACAGTGCTGAGGCTCCTCTTTAGCTCAAATTGATCTCTCAAAGCTGCCCGTTGTTTTTTAATTAAAACCCTGAACTGGCTAATTGTGACATTGATTCAGGTGGACTTTTTCCTGCGTCAAGCAATAATATACTCTTAGGCCTTGGAGGTGCTGTGCTTGATTTTTACCGTCTGAAAAACACGGAAAACACCTTGTTCATTTCAAAGTTTGCAGTGGTCTAAAGTTTTTCCTTACTTACCTTAAACATTCAGATCATCCTATTTATTCACCTCAGTGAGTTTGTAAGTGCTTTTCACATCTCTCAGAGACTGGTGTTTTGCCATCACGATACAGCCAGCAACAACTAGCATGCCAACTTGCACTTCCTGATTACCGGACAATAAAACACTTCATTATTAGATGCAGACAGCACACAGTGGACTTTTTTTGACCTCAAGAACTGCTTAGACCGGGGGTCGGCAACCTGCGGCTCTTTCAGCCTTATGGTGCGTTCACACCGCGGCGTCAGATGCATCAAGCTCACATTCAAAGTCTATGGTGGACGCGCGTCTTGGTGACGCAGCGTTTTTGCGGCGCGTCTTCAAGCGTCAAGGCGGTGCGAATCTGGCGTCAGCGCAGCGCGTCTTGAGCTTCCACGCGTCTACGTGTTCAGACCCCCAAGCGTCCTAGCGTCGAACGCCACGAAAGTTCAACTTGGTTGAACTTTTGAGGCGGTCGACGCGCGTGTCAACCAATCAGAGACCACGCTCCAGTGACACAGCGAAGCGCTGGAGTCACAAAACGCGAACAGTGAGCGCGTCGTCATTCGGTCACAAAGTGCTGGGAGTCACAAACACAAACAGTGACAGGGACAGGGACGTTATCTGCACCAATGCGGGACAGCAGGTCATCCCGAACTAGGCCTGGGTCACACTCGGGAATACCGCTGGAAGCGCTGACCCAGACACCCGACGCCGAGCCGATCCCCTCCTGGCGATTTATTTGTGTTATTTTTTTAAATGGTTGTAGTTTACAAATTGGAAAAAAACGCTCTATTGTAATGTCTTGAAATATTAAAAACACGCGTCAAAATTATACTTTCATATTTTCGTCGCTCACCAAATAAGTCCGCGGTCACACTCACGGAACTATGTTATTTTTTTAAAAAATTGGAAAACATTGCCTCACACACTCCTCACACACACACACACAGCTCTCATAAACACACACACGGAACAGTTCACACACACACACACACAGCTCACACACACACACACACACACACACACACACACACACACACACTCCTCACACACACAGCTCACAGTCCTGCGGAAGGACACAGACGCTGTGCCAGAGGTTCAGGAGCAGGAGGATCTGTGGCACTACGGCCGTGGGCACAATTCACCAAAGTGCCGTTAGAACGGCACATTTAAGTCGGGCGGTATTTAGACCCGCACTTCAAGCAGTACATTGAACGGTGCATTTGGTGAATTGGGACATGGCCACAGATTTCATAAACCAGTGATCCCCACCACCGGGCTGGGGACCGGTTCCGGTCCGTTACGCATTTGTTATCGGGCCGCACAAAAACAGTAAATTAATTTGCCACCGCATCTTCTCCGACGTAACTTTCTCCCGTCCTTCATGACACATAAGTTTGTCCGTAGATATATTATCAAAATCGTGATAGGAATTGGCCTCATAAATCGATTTGATATGACAGCGAGTTTATTATATCTGTGCTGATCTGCTCTTGTCTCCGTGATGACGTATCACGTATAACATATCAGACCAAAAGTAGAGCCACAAACTCGTGAAAATGAGACAAAAATAAAAGACCTCCAAGAAAAAGAAAGATCAATTTAACAGATAACACCAGGAGTCCAACTTAAAATACGGGTTTGTTGGTACAGGTGAGTCTCACTCACCGAGTCCGCTCTGCGTAATATGCGGAGAAATGCGATCGAGGCAATGAAACCTTCAAAACTGCTTTGGCACATGGAGACTAAGCGCCTGGATTAAAAGATAAGAGTTTAGAGTTTTTTGAAAGAACTTACGGAGCAGACTGGACATAAACACGCTGCGGGAGTCATTATCTCCCATAACTCCTGATGAGACCATCACAGAAACAAGGGCAGGTCCCACTGATTCAGCGGTTTATGGTGAGTTGTATTTTTTATAAAAAGTTTGGGGACCCCTGTCATAAGCACACTATAGTTGTTTACACAAAGTGTAAAACTAAAAAAAAAAAAAAAAACAAACATATATACAGTTTTATCTTCATTTTAGACATAAAAAAAAATATTTGCGGCTCCCAGTGCTTTTTTTTCCGTGGAAACTGGGCACAAATGGCTCTTTGGGTGTTAAAGGTTGCCAACCCCTGGCTTAGACAATATATCTGCACTGGGGCAAGACACATTTTGCCCAAACACGTGTGAACATTTGGGTACAAGGCCTTTAAACGCTATGTATCTCTATTTATGGTGCCATTTAAAGAAATCCCACTTTTTACATGTCTTTGCTGTTTCTGATACTCAAATGCCTCACGACAGAGCGTCTAAAGCACATAATCACGTAACAAAGATAAGCAATAATGCAATAAACCTCAACAGTGACTGCCCACTCTGGTTCAGGAAGTACATTTTCCAGTCATTTTCCCCATAGAGTTTCTCCAAAAATTCAAATATTAAGAGATCAAAGGCATCGCGGAGGCTAACCAGCTACGTGCTAACTATTATCCATAACACATGTTTTAAGTCCAAAAAGCAGATTTAAAATGAGAAATTTACTTCCAGGACCAGGGGGTGGGTGGTCGCTGTTTAGGTCCATATATGGAACATCCTGGCAAAGCAATCGCCATGGAGACAAGCAGTTTAGCAGCTGCCACCAATGAAAAGTTCCAATGTACCTTTTAAGTCATTGTAAACAGACTAAACTATAGACCAAACCACTATCCATCTGTTTTGGTTAGTAATTCAGATCCTTCTCATTCACAACAATACAAGAAACTAAAAACAATTGTGTAGCTAATTCATTCTCTGATGTTCTTCTTCTTCTCTGATGTGAGTAACTATCCCGTATGGAGATGCAGTTAAGTGTTCTGTAGATATTACAGACTTACTTCATACTTTTCCATGTCATTTAGACCGATGACAAGCTTAAGCAGAGATTTTCCTTTTAAACCGTTATGACAAAGTGAGCATAAAGTGACAGTTACCTGCACACAGCCTTTTCCCTCTGGATTAATCACCTTCTTAAATTATTCATCCCTTCTTCTTCCTCTCAGAGCTGTCCACTGCTCACTGTAAATCTGGATTATAGAGAAAAATCCACAGAAGGTAAAGGTGCTGACGAACTTCTCGCACAGTTGGAGAGTATATGTTGTGCGAGCCGATTTGACGGGCGTGTCTGATATGAGCGTTCAAAATGTCCATCAGTATTACTACTTTAAAAATGGAGTATTCTTGACTCAGCTGCTTTTATTCCTAAATGTGCAACAGAATGAGAGCCGTTGGAGAATACAAGTTGATTTTTGTTATAGGTATTTGTGGTTGTTTAGTTTAGATCAGGGCTGCAATTAACGATTAATTGGCTAATCGATGACTCCAGCGATTATTGTTTTTGATCATCCGATTCAGTGTTTAGATCACAAAAGGAGATTTTCGCTTGGGGAACATATTTACTGAAGAGTGTTTCTGATTACTGTATTTTCACAATTATAAGGCGCGGGTAAAAGTTGCGAACATTGTGGGAGCGATGGATGACAGACGGCGAACACAGTTTTACAAAGCGTCGTTCACAAGGAGCGGTACGGCAACAAAACGGACTCTTATAGTGACGAGAGGGAACCTGGTGTATTTCATAGAGATCTAGCGCAGCTGTTCATTTCAGATACAGAGGATGAAGACTTTGATCGATTTGAGAATTAATTTTAAAAATTATGTGAGCACTTTGCTAAATGCTTTAATAAAGCACAACCGAACGCAGTTTTGCTTCCTTTGCCTTTTTTAGAGCACAAACTAATGGTGCGTTTTTGATGCCGCGGTGTGAACTCTATTTTGACGCGTGTCCATTTGAGGACAGACGCTTTGGAAGCGCGTCCAAGACGCGCGTCCTGAGAGCGCGTCTAGAGCGTTGAGTGTTTTCCTGCTCCTTTTGTGCACAATGACAGACCATGTTGAGAAAACAGCTTTGGTTTATTTACTGCACAAAAGTCATCAACGGAGGGGATCGGCTCGGCGGCGGCGTGTCTGGGTTCACGACATAATTCAGAGGCGTTCGGAGTTTGGCGAGTTTCATCACTTGCTCCAGGAGCTCCGTCGGGATGATCAGCGCTTCCAGCGGTATTTCCGTGTGACCCAGGCCCAGTTCGATGACCTGCTGTCCCGCATTGGTGCGGATAACGTCCCTGTCCCCGTCACTGTTTGTGTTTGTGACTCCAGCACTTCCGAATGACGTCGCTGTGTCACTGGAGCGTGGTCTCTGATTGGTTGACACGCGCGTCGACCGCCTCAAAAGTTCAACCAAGTTGAACTTTCGAGGCGTTCGACGCTAGGACGCTTGGGCGTCTGAACGCGTAGACGCGTGGAAGCTCAAGACGCGCTGCGCTGACGCCAGATTCGCACCGCCTTGACGCTTGAAGACGCGCCGCAAAAACGCTGCGTCACCAAGACGCGCGTCCACCATAGACTTTGAATGTGAGCTTGACGCATCTGACGCCGCGGTGTGAACGCACCATAACATACATGTTTTACCGTGCCTGCGCCCTTAGGCCCGGTGCACCTTTTGTGTGTTAAACGCAGAAAAAGCACCGTAACTGAACTTCTCTTTATAACCCGGTGCTCTTTATGGTCGTGAAAATACAGAACATGATGACATATACATTTCCTGTGTCATTTGTACATACTTCCTGGTCTGCTGTCTCTTGTAGCAGCCCTAGTTTTTATCTCTTTGAGCTAAACATACTATAAGTAAGCCTAGATAAATTCTATCACTTTTCATTTTCTAAGAGATTAATGACATAATCTCAAAGAATTGCGCAGCATAAACGTTTACTTCAGAAGTATATACAAATAATAATGGCAATAATTGAACTAACAAAAAAAAATAGCAACTGAAATTGATAATGGAAATTATTTTTAAGTATTTTCATTGACCTACAAAAAGCTTTCGATGTAATAAATTATGTAAAATTACTTTAAAAAAATGGCATTTGAGGGGTGGCTCGTCAGTGGATAGAAAATAATATGTACAAATAAATGACACAGAATCAAAGTGGTGTGATATCAGATGGGGTGTGCCACAAGGGTCAATTTTTGGGCCCAAACTATTTATTTTATATATGATTGATTTTGTTTGCTGGTGATACAACATTGTTTTATTCAGGAAAAAAATATATACAAGAGGAAGGTCTAAACTGGACGGCTCATATAAATAGCACTCAAGGCAAAATTTCCAAAGCCGTTGCTGTGTTGCATGAAGTAAAGTTCTCTCTAAACAGTGCTGTGTAACGATAGTTGTTAAAGTATTATCTGGAAAAGGGAGCAGTTAGCATAAGTTTACTCTTCTTTCTGCTCCTTTTCACTCATTTCTTGTATGTTTAACTTTACGACACTGTTGATGTCTTTTTATACTTTAGGAAATAAATAAATAATGCATACAAAGCTTTTCCAGACGCTTGAAGTCACTTGCCCAATTTTGTGCATTATTCATTTACTCAATACTCAGTGGTGTTGAGATACGATTGTTGCTACAGTCTGACCACCACCAAGACACACACAACAAACTCATACTAGGCATCGTGGGTGAAGTGTCTTGCCAAAGGACACAACAACAGTTTGTGATCGGGCCACTGCTGTCCCATGGTGTTATTCCCAGTGGTCGTCCATCCAAAGTACTAACCAGGCCCAACTCCGCTTAGCTTCAGAGATCAGACGAGATCGGCCTTTAACAAGAGGTTTTAACTACTCAAAAACATTAACTTCCCCAAACTTTAATCCATGGATATGTCTTAATTAGCTTCTGTCAATCAATAGAATACTGACTGAACAAACCAGAACAAAACATTTAATCATCACCTCGATGCACCTCAAAACCCCGATCTCAGCTCAAAGTGCCACGCTGTACTTTCACTTTTGCCCTCATTCAACACTAACACATAATGACGCTGTTACTGCATTTTCACATAGCCCAGATACATCCATTTGATATATTCTCGTCACTTGTTCCTTTCTCAAAATACTCACTTTACATGTTTGTATCTTTGCTTTTCAGAACAAGGCCAGGAACAACAATCCAGTTTCCATCTTTGCTTCGAACTTCTTGAACCCACTTTTGAATCCGCTCGTTTTCAAAATGTTTTTGTCACCAAACTTTGCCCTCAAATCTCAATACAAAAGTGAACGTGTGGCTTTGTTCTACCTCGTTCTACACCGAGCATTCCTGGTTGAAATAAAACAGAGGAGCTTGCATTACTGTTACGGCTTTAATCCCGTCTCTGGTTTTCCCACACGCTCCTTTGGGATGGGACTTGTGCTAGCGGAGTTGTTTTTGTAGCGAAGATGAGGGGAACGCAGGTCTAAGTATGTGCGCGCTCTTTGGGGAGATGGTACGAGTCACAAAGGGAGCCCCCGTGGCAGTCTGGCACAGGTGCAAAAGTAAATATGGATCCTGAATGAACTGAAGCTGTGTAAGATGTAAATGAAAAATGGAAGGAGTTTGCGTTTACGTGGAACAAGGGAATACAGATAACTTGGGTTAGTTTTAGAGGTGATTTTAGGTTAAATTAGAAAATAGAAGAAACTATATAATGAATTAATAATAAGACCGCTTAACAATACTTTTACAAAATGTGTACTTGCTTGAGTTTTTTAAAGTAGAACCAAATGACGACTGTGTATATTGTGTTTTCATAGCACTATATTCTGTTCCTAATCGTTTCTTGGCAACTTTAGGGCAAACTAGGTCAATTTGGAGTTTTCTACTCACAAAAGGCCTAAATCTAAGTGTGTCCTTCCTCCACTGGCTACTGCTATTTCAAGTACTATATGACATCACGCAGAACTGCCCTGATTACAGCCTGATAAACATCTGGCTGCACAGTTTGAAGTGTGGATATACATGTTAGACCAATCACACTATTCTTATCCCTCCAGACCACACCCCTCCTCCCCCCTCACTCTCCCCTTTAGTCTCTGTATGAAATTTGGTTGTGAGCGGACTTTAGGGGTTTAGTCCCGCTTTAAAAGACCCTGTAAGCAATTTTTTCCTTGTATTTGCGCAAAATGTGTCTTGCCCCACTACAGATATACTGTACAGTTGTCCCTCGCTATATCGTGTTCACCATTTGCAATCTCGCTGTTTTGTAGATTTTTTTAGTACAATTTTGCTTGCTTTTTTAGTTTATGAAGGTGCATTGTGTTCTTTGTCCTGATTGGCTGAGGGACTGTAGACCATTGTCCATCAGTCTCTTCCGTGTCTCCTGTACAGTACAGAATGTGTTCAAACAAATTTACATAAATGTTGGACTGCAGTGTGACTCTTAAGTGCTGTATGTTTGCAAGTTTTCTCCCCGACAAAACCCACAATGTCGAAACGTTCTGCACCGACAAAGGCTCCTACAAAGGTTTGAACTGAGAGTGTTTAAACAAGAGAGAGATGTGAGAAAATGTTAATGCCTGTCTGAGAAAAGTGTATAAAGTGTGTGGTGAGGGGTTTTACAGCTGCAAAACATATACAATAATTGTAAAAAATAAAGCTGATTACTTCGATTTCGCCTATTGCGGGATATTTTTAAACATAACCCCCGCGATAAATGAAGGACCACTGTATAAGCAGCTCTTGAGGTCAAAAAGTCCACTGTGTGCTGTTTGTCTAATTATAAAACATTTTTTTGTCCAATAATCAGGACAAAAAAGGAAGGAAGTGCGTGGTTAGCATGTTAGTTGTTGTTATCTCTCATTGCAGTGAATAATTAGGACACTCTGAATGTATAAGGTAAGTGAGGAATAACACACTGCAAACTGTTTAAACTGAAAACAGTGAAAATCTGAGCTTTAAAGTCATCAAAATGTTGCATATAAAGAAGGTGAAACCCACAAATTTGATAATCACTCCTGTTCCTTTTTATGCCATATGCTACTTCCTGCCAATTTCCATGTTTTTGTAGTTTTGAAATCGAGTCCTGATTTCAAAAATAGCTAATTTGACATAATTTCAATCCAGTATTGCTGTGACTCATGCTAACAATGACAATATTTATATGTAATACTGGTGCCAAACCATCTGGCTAGTGACCGAGCTTGTAGATTATTATTGGTTAAAGGTGCACTATGTAACTTTTGTAGTGGGGGCTTCTGTCACCCGTTTCCATGGAGTTTCCATGGCATTAAACTTGCTTTTTTTGCATTTCGGATACAGGTGATTTTATTGCTCAGTCATAACTTGGGAAAACCCTGGATTCTTACTGCGAGTGGGGTCACCTCTTCGCAGCTCTGACCTATAACGTGTAACCACTTTTGAATGTAATGCTATACTGTGGAACATCTCATACAAAGCAATAACATCTCATGGAAACGATCTAGTGGCAAGCCCTCAACCAAAAACATTACTTAGTAGAACTTTAATGAACAGACAATGATCAAAAAATAGTACAACGGTTAAATACAAGCTCAACTTTCTGCTTTTAATTAAATAAAGTAATGACTCAACTTTCTTCTAAAAAAAAGTTTCCAGCACTCAAAAGTTCAATAAACTTCTTTCCCAATCTCGTCTAAGTTTGCAGCTCTACGTGAACTCCTCTCTCTCATTAGCAGAGTAACCCAGCTTGACCAGGACCCTGTTAGCTAGCCCAGATTAGCTCTGACCTGTTCTCCGGCAGATCCATGGGGTCCGGGTCGGATCAGACTTCCCTGGACCAGATAGAGGTTTTAATGAGAGAGTCTATGTTCCCAACGATCACAGTAAAACCCCAGGACTACACCTGTCCACGGGAGCAGGAGGAGCAAGGCATGATGGGAAACACAACCACAATGCACCTGAAGACTGTAGAGAAAACTTGACAAGAGACACTCAGAGGAATGTAGTGCAGCGTGGAGAATTCAACCACTGGGTCAAACTTAAAAGTTGACAAAAATCTGTCCTGCTCCATTGAGAAGTTATTGCTGTGCCTGGAATGTTCCGCAGTATGGTATTACACTGGTCTTTGATAAATTACAGGTGTTTTTATTGCTCAATAACTTGGAAAACATGCATTCTTACTATGAGTGGGGCGTCCTCTCCACAGATCTGAGCTGTGAGCTGCCTGCTTGACCACATGAAGATAGAGGAGTTTAATGCCATACTGTGGAACATTCTAAGCAAAAAAAAAAAAAAAAAAAAAAGAAAAAAGCATGACCCATTAAAGTTGTCTCACTATACTGGGTCTTCACCACTGTGGATGAAATTATAGCTATAAAATGCTATATAAACTAAAAAAAAAACACACATTTTCACACTTTCTTTGTATTTAGTTATCAGATATCAAACAGAAAACACTCTGTTCCACCTTGTGATGTCATGTGGTGATACAGGAAGTGCTCCACTGTGTTTTTAAACTCCACACACCTTCACTAGAATCATTTGGATGACTTCAGCCCTGGAGTTGCCAATCTTACTGGCCTAAAGGTAAAAGGTAGGTGTTAACGTGAAAACTACCGCTTCATGACATCACAAGGTGGAACAGAGCATTTTGAGCTTTGGAGATGTAGACAGACTAATAATGCAGGGTTACTCAAACTCAAATGTGTGTGATTGAAACAAAACACAACTCCAGGTATGTTTTTGAAGAGGTAACAACATTATAACACGTCTTAAAGCTCACAAGAGTCAGTTTTGCGTACTATAGGACCTTTAAGAACCATCTCGATTTGCTCCACCTGAAGTTAAATCCCCCACGTTTGACTTTTTGACATGTTACTCAATATCCCCTGCTTGGTTTTGACCATTTTAAGTTGATAATCTTGGCTGTCCCAGTTTATTTTAGACTCCTGCTCTCCTCTAAGAACCTTATAGTGACAGAAAATATGGCGTCAGCATGCTCCCAATCTTTAGCCTTTAGCCCTGTGCCGTAGCGCTTAGCTTACACAGGGAAATGGGAGTGTGTGGACTGTGACAGAGCCATATTAAACTCAGAGGAGGACACATTTCATTCTCTTAAGCTTCACTGACCCTCTGTGCCTCTGATTGAGCTTTCGTACATCAATAGTCAAAGTGATTATTTTGTTTCAATTTAGAAAGAACAATAGAAATGGAAGTAAAACCACAGACAGATTATAACTATTCTGAGGTTATTACAACAGTTATGTTCAGACAAGAAGCAAACAGCACACAGAAGAATGGATACTATAGTACTATAGTTGCAGGGTTGCCAGGTATTTATGAAAGTAGCACTCCTCCAGTGACACAAACCCGCCCCCTCCCCTCTCCTCGCACAAATAGAAGTTCCACCGAGCGCTGATGGCTTTGGATATGAGGAATGGACTTACAATAGGATTATTCTAAAGTCAGTATGTTTTACATGGAAAATAGCTCTGTCCAAACCCGCGGACAGTATTTTTCACTTAAAAAATCCAACCATTTCTGTGGGAAAACAGCACACCTGACAACACTGCCTAGTTTGACCATTATATGTATTGATATGCGTAACTAAAAAAATCCATTACATGTCAGACTCCCATTTAGAGGGGTTATGTGCATGTTTTTTATGCTAAAACAACTGGGAATTGAACCCACAACCTTCTTATGAGACAGTAGTATAATGTGGATGTACATGGGCCTACACCCAGCAGGTATTTTAAAGGTTTAGTATGTGACTTTTGTGAAGAAGAGTCTGCCTGTCTCTGAGATGTTATTATTTTGCTTGGAATGTTCCACAGTATATATTCAACTTATCTATCTCCATGGAAACAGGCAGAGGACCACACAAAGCCATGTTACAAGTGCCTCCGCTCTTTGAAGAATGCATGTTTTTACAGCTATTTTCACAACACATGTAAAATAAATTATCTTAATTCTATACCAGAGGTGGGCAAACTACGGCCCAGGGGCCACACACGGCCCGTTGAGTTTATTAATCCGGGCCGCTGAATGTGACCAAATTACATTAAAATAGTTGAGGGTAAATCTTGTTCAATTTATGTTTCCCAAAAGATGGCGCACTTCAGCTACATCAACCCTGTTCACGGGTATTACTCTTATTCTCTTATCCTCTTATCAGCCCTTGTGCAAAAATGAGCTTAAGAAAAGAAAAGTGGATACTGAGCGCTGAGTGTTTAATACTGAGTGGACATTAAAATATGTTTTCACCGAAATCTGATCAAAGTACTAAGGCAAGTTTTTTTTTTTTTTGCTGCCATTCAAATTAGCAAAAACTAGCAAGCCTTTCTCCGAAGGTGAGTTTTTAAAAGAAAGCATTTGGAAAACTACATGATGCAATTGAGCCTTGCATCATGTTTTGCTCCATGTTACAGGCCAAACCTCTAATGTAGTATATATCTATATAAGCAATAACTTCTACATGGAGACAAGAGGGTAGCAGACATATCCCGCTAGAAAAGTGACACAGTGCTACTTTAAATACCTGCAAACAACTCCAGGTATAGCATCAAGGATATCAAAAGGAGATGACAAGAGTTACCACGGCAACAAAACATCAAGAAACACTAACAAGTCCCATCAAAACAACATTATGTCATTGTCAAAACATCTCCATTATCCCATTGTGTCCTTAAGGCTCTCATGTCCTGCTCCTCTGTTTCATGTGGGATAATGCGCCGTCATTTACTCCACAATCTCCTCTCCAGCTTTTGGACAGTCTTTGAAGCAGAGTCACGGGTCACTCTCTTCAAAGTCCAGAGGAGCACGTCTGGTCCAAATTGGAGGTATCCGGAGACGGAGGATGAGCCAGCCCCGGAGCTCAGGGGTGGAGGGAGAGGAGGAGTGATCACAGGAGATGGAGGAGGTGTTAAGGGAAAACAAAGCATTTGAGACGACAAGAAGAAAACGGTCTTACTCCTTAAGACATTGGCATTTGGTAGAGTATTAAGACAGTAGTTGTACAACTTTTTACACCAAGTACCACCCAAGAAAATACTGGCCTTCCACCACCACATCTAAACCAGACTTAAAACGAGACTATACCAGGACTACACCATTACAGCATATGTCCTAAACAAAGAGGAGAAGGAGGAGTCCACGTACCACCAAGGACGTTTACCACAGTTTGAGAACCACTCTAATAACAATTATAGCCATAGGGTTTATATCAGCTCATTTTTTTCCCTTTACTGAAAAAATGCAAAGTTGCTACACAACAACACAAGGTCAAGATCAGAGATGTTTTAGTATGTTCATCAGATGTAATGGTGTTGTAGGTTTAGGGCCATTATGAGAACTTTAATAAAATCCTTCAAACACAATGTCACTGATGTGACTGAAAAACATCACAGATTTATGCAGAATCGAACAGTAAAACACACAAGTGTTAACTCTGAGCTACACAGCTCTCAACATTAGATTAGCAAAACACTTTTTAAAAATGTAAAATCAAATATTAAAACCGTCATTTTAAACTTTTTACTAAGTTTAATGTTTTTATCTAAGTCGCCGCAGCAAACTGATGTAGGTATTTTGAGTAATATTACTTGAATCTTCATACTAAAATGGGATAAATTGATTAAACAATGTGCATTTCTATTACATTAAACCTGCCTGATCCACAGTCACATGACGTCCTGTCCCTCTGAGATGTTCCCTCTAACTCTGCTCCAAACCTGTTTAGTGAAACAGAAAACTCTGAGTCTGTCTCAGGGGAGATTGAGCCTGAGTTAACTCTTAAACCCAGAATGAATTGAACTTCCTTTGTGAAACAGGGCCACTACGTCCAAGTGGACTCAGGTTTAAGTCTGTCCCTGTACCACACTTCTCACAAACTCCATTCACTTTAAATGTACTCACAAAACAGTCTAAACTTAAAATACTTTCCTCCTCTGAGTTTTTGTCATAAACCGTGGTACTTTTAATCTCCAGACTTGGCTAAACTCCTCTCTTCCTGCATTGATTTTGCCGTCATAAGCTGCGCGGCAGATACCGATCAGAGCCCTAATCACGGGCATTATCACTGTGGCCTTCCCCTATCTGCTCCTCCACCTCCTGGGGCTGTCCAGCAGAGCCTCTCCCCTCCACCCCTCCACCTCTCCACAATCCCCCTCTGACAGCCGATGAATAAACGCCCTTTCCTCCTTAGTTTCACTTCATTGTCTTTTAACCTGATGGGATGTGTTCATTGTGGCCATATATTGATTTCGAAAAAAAAAAAAAAAATCCTTCATCGCTTTAGCGCTTGCCCTCCAACTACAATTACTCCCCTCCTCACCACTTTTTCCATGCAAGCGTATTATTTTTGAAGCTACTATTACTAAGATTCAATATTTAAGTAGGGTATCAGCGAAAGAGGCAACCAATTTACTTGTCAAAATGTGTTATAATGTGTGTATAATGTGTTATAATGGCGGCTGGAGACAGGACGGTGGAGCTGAGGCCGGGCTGTCAGCTCAATTATGGATATGGGCCTATAGTTTGAATTAGGACGACAAAAATACTGTAATGTGGATGGGAGAAGGGCTGTTTTTTAAAGGTAACGCCAATTTGTCAAACAAAACCCCCAAAAAACAAAAAAAAAGTTACATTATTGTTGCTTTTAGGCCATCTTTGGAGCTTCGGAACTTCAGGAATGAGTTTGGAGAAAAAAAAAACTCCAACTGATCTGTAATTCTGTTGTAACACTCGCATAACATAGAGAAAAGAACTTAGTTTAAAGGAGCACTATGTAACTTTTCCTCATCGGGGTTTGCCACCTGCTTGACTCCCTTATTGGTTATTGCGTTGCCGTTGTTCCAAAGTATCACATTAAAGTGCATATGACAGATTAGACCTCTCATTTCACTAAAGAAGATAACATACAAATAAAAAAGTAGGTTATGTCCCCCCGTCAACCCCAAACAAGGGCAAACTCAATCTCTCATTGACTGTCAGACCCTGTTTCACTTTGCTGTCTGAAAAAAGTCGTTCTAAAGTCATGTACATGCTTGAAAATGCATGTGAGTACTGAGAATGTGCCAAAGGATTTTAACCTGTTTTAATATCAGGACTTTAACCCGAACACGGAACCTTTCTTCATTTTTCTTTAACCCTCACGGGGGACTCTAACCCCTAACAATATTACGCCCTTTCATCACCAGTTGGGGACTCTAACCCCGTGCAGTACTGGGACTAAACACCTAAACTCCACCCACAACCACATTTCAAACAGAGCTGCTAACCTGGACAGTACCTGGAGGACTATAATATATATACGCAATGAAAGCGGAGGAGGGGGCGGAGTCTGGAGGTATGAGGAACAGCACGCTTGGTCCAAGAGGTATCCACACTTCAAACACCTGGCTGCAATCAGGGCAGTTCTGTGTGATGTCACATAGCACTTGAAATTGCAGAGGGCCACTGTAACCAGCACAGACTTAGATTTTGCCATTTTTGACCAGAAAGCAGTAGATTTACCTAGATTGCACTAAAGTTGCCCCAAAAATGACTAGAAACAGTAGACAATGCTATTAAAACCCATGTACGGCTTAGTAACAAAACAAAAAAAAAAAAAAGGCGGATTTAGTATTTAGTTCCACTTTAAATATTGTGTTAGCATTAGCAATTATAAAGAAAATACATAAACCCCAAATAAGACCCCGCTTTCCATGTTTGAGCATAAAAAGTGACAAAGCTGACAGCAGATTTTAGCAACGTAAGAATCAGATAATTAGAAAGTGGCTGATTGCAGCACATGTGGTTTTAGCTGTTTTATGCTAATCTCTCTCGTGTTACCTTAGCATCTCTCACACCTCCCTCTTTCCCTAAAGTCGCTCTGATCCTCCACCACTCGCAGGTGATGTGTCTTTGGTTAGTGCTTAGGGTGGATTAGGAGCGAGGGATGAAGAGGAGGAGAGGAAACATCCCTATCTTCTTCAGTCTTAACCCCGTAGAGAGAACAGGTGACACCCAGCTGTGCAGATTAACAGAATTTCAGCGCGGTGGATTTAGCTTGTCTTTTAGCTGTTTTATGCTGTTTCCATGTGTCATCTAAGTCTTTGGTTCGGCATCGCCCTCCCGAGACCCCTATTTTGAAGGATTAAGGGACTGCTTTTAACTTTTAATACAAGATGTCATGATTGTCTACGGCTAAAAACTCGTCCGCTCTAGAACTAAGTCCTTTCATTGGGCTCTTCCTGTAGAAACAGAGATAAATAAAATGAAAAATGACATGTTTCAGTTAATACAGCAGCTTTCTAAAGGTTCTCGTCTTTAGTCAATATATAGATTTTGAAAAGTGGTGGTCTGGTCTTTTCAGATTTTCAAGGCAAAGTTTTTCTTATATTTCAGTTCAGAGGTTAATAGACACTTCACTAAAATTGCCATTTAAAATCATGTGTTTACCAAGGAACTAAAGAGGGTTGTAATCGAGACAAGACATTTTTTATCCTGTCTCTGAGTCTAGTTTCTGCACAATAGAAGAATTATTGGTAACACTTTATAATAACTACAGCCTATTTAGCCTCAATAAAGCATGAACAAACACTTAATAATGATTCATGCTTAATAACTACTTATGTACGATCTTAATTAACACTTAATTAGCAATTAATTGGGCGGTGCTGTATACAGTTACTCATACTTATTTCACCCTTAGTTACTCCTTAAATATGCATTTACAAATACACACAAATGGTTAGTTAAGTATCTACTCAAACACCTGTTAATGATTAGTGAGCTATGAGAGAATGATTTACTAATCATAATACAATGCTTACTAATCATTAACAAGAGTTTGAGTTGATACTTAACTAATCATTTGTATATGTGTAAATGCATATTTAAGGAGTAATTAAGTGTTTGTTCATTATTAATTAAGTCTTTGTTCATGCTTCATTGAGGCTAAATAGACTGTAGTTTTTATAAAGTGTTACCAAATTATTAAGTGTTCACAAGCAATCGAACATATATTTGGAGCTGGCAACATACTGCAGGTGAAGTGTCTTGCTCAAGGACACTTCAACATGTACTCTGGGTGAAAAATGATATTCACTGAGGCCTGGCTGCCAATCTGTGCCATCGGCCCCACTGACCACCAAAGTAACTAACACACACTCCATTCATTAGTGAGGTTTGTGAAGTGTCTTACCTAAGGACGCAAAAGGTATGCAAAGGTCAGAGATCGAACAAAAAAAAAAAGCCTAACCACACAGCCACGTTACCACTTTCACCCCTAAATCGCAAACCCATACACTGTATATATAAATCAGATATGCCCAAACTATGGCCCGGGGGCCAAATCCGGCCCTCAGAACAATTTTTCTTGGCCCCCAACCTTCCAGGTGTATTGGCCCATATTACTTTAAACAGAACTTTTTAATGTACATTTCTGAAAATCCACTTTAACAAGCCCATGTCAAATATTTAATGTGTCCCATTGAGGATGTAGCATGAATAAAGGTTGAGTGGTTCAGTCTAACTTGTAATAATAACACAGATTTGAAATTTTCTATGACCCTCAATCGGCCTCAACTTTGTCTGTGTTTTTATATGTGCCCTTTAATGAGAAAAGTTTGGAGACCCCTGATATAATTGGACATAGCTAAAGCATGACCCGCCGCAAATAGGAAGTGATCATGGGCGCGCTTCTGGCTCCATCGACTCCAGTTCACTTTCTATTGAAAAACTGTTGCCTCTCCCTCTAACTCCTGCTGTACGGCTCGTCATTTTGGTCTTAAAATGTTTGTCTTAGAAATTCCACAACAGCGGGCTAATAGTAAAAACCTTAAAAAGATCAAATCAGAGAAGTCTTGAATCGAAAAGTTTGATTTATTGAATCAATTGTGTACAATCGTCAACGGGCTGTTGTCCCTATAGAGTTGTCTCGCCCTCAACTGACAAACGAACATACAGTGTGTTTATACTGTCAAAACAATCACACCAGTTTAATCTAGTCCAAGTGGCTCGAGGCCGCTGGACACATCGTCTTATAGGCCAACACCCGTGCGTAATAACAGATAGTATCACAAAGGTTAGGTCAAAGAGATCCATAACAATACATAAGAACAAGTAAAGATTTAGGATAAAGAACGGCATAACACCGCTCAACAGGATCCTGGTGTTTTTACTTTGCTATTGTGTCTGTGATTCAAGACGTGACCATTAATAACAGACAAATCAAGCGCCTTCTTTCCCCGAGGTCGCTCCCGCAAAAGGTTTGATTGACAGCGTTGCTAAGAGCCCGCTCCCTGCTAAAACAGCGGAGCGGGCAGGAAGGGGCGTTACCTTCAACAGCCTCGCTCTGGATTGGCTCTTTGGTTGCTATGATACTTGTGGGTGGATTCCAAATTGGCCCCTATACCTGCTCTAGCTTCGACGAAATTCATTTGACTGGAGCCGAACTCTACGGGCGACGTCACACTCACTTAGTCCACGTCTTTATACAGTCGATGCACAAATCCAGTTACTTAAAACAGTTACATTTTATATTTTTTGGCTACTCTTTAAAACAATATTTCGTGTATATATAGATTTAACATTGATTTCTTGCATTTCTAAACCATTTTTCACATTTATCCAGGCTTAGGACCAACAGTAAAAGAAGATACTGCTGACGCCCGCGGCTTGATTTCATAATGATCACACATAAACATTAAAAGTCCTAATATTACGCTGTATTTGTCGTCTTTACTTTCTTCTCTGGCAACCCAACCCTCTGGAGATTTTGACTTTCGCAGGATTAAAGGACTCAATACGACTCATGTTGAACATCTAACTAATCCAGCGGTGTTTGGGAACAACACTGCCCTCTCTGGGGACAAGAGGAATGAGAAAATATGTGCTGTTTTCTCACTCTGTGGTTAATAGTGATGTTCCCCTGATGGAGAGAATGAGCAGAGTCTGTGGTCCCTGGTGAAGGTCTGTGCGTCTGTGCTCACGCCTCACTCAGGCTCATAACCACACGGGATGGAGGGAGCAGGAAGAGGAGGAGGAGAGAGGGAGGGGTGGACAAAGAGAGGGGTAAGAGGAGGGGGAGGGGTGGACAGAGAGAGGGGTAAAAGGAGGAAGAGGGAGGGAGACGGGGTAAGAGAAAGAGTGAAAAAAGAAGAAATTGAGAGAGGAGAGGGATGGGTGAAGGGAGGAGGCTGAGAGAGAGAGAGAGACAGAGAAAGAGAGAGAGTGTTGAACAAAGAGAGTGAGGGAGACATTGAGAGATGAACTAAAAGAGTGAAGAAGAAAGGTAAGGGGAGAATGAAGGGAGGGGTGGACAGAGAGAGGGGTAAGAGGAGGAAGAGGGAGGGAGATGGGGTAAGAGAAAGAGTGAAAAAAGAAGAAATTGAGAGAGGAGAGGGATGGGTGAAGGGATGAGCCTGGGAGAGAGAGACAGACAGAGAAAGAGAGAGAGTGTTGAACAAAGAGAGTGGGGGAGAGAGGGAGACAGAGAGATGAACTAAAAGAGTGAGGAAGATGAAGGGAGGAGAAGAGAAAGAGGGAGGGAGATAGGCTAAGAGAAAGACTGAAGGAAGAAGAAATTGAGAGAGGAGAAGGGGAAGGATGGGTGGAGGGAGGAGTGTGAGAGAGAGACAGTTGAACAAATTGAGGGGGAGGGAGGGAGACAGATGAACTAAAAGTAGGGAGGGAGAGAGGTAAGGGCAGGATGAAGGGAGGGGGAGAGGAGAAGAGGGAGGGAGATGGGGTAAGAGGAAGAATGCAAAAAGAGAAATCGAGGAGAGGAAAGCAGGAGGGATGGGAGAGAGACGGAGAGAGAGAAAAAAGAGAGAGTGGGGGAGAGGGAGACAGAGAGAGATGAACTAAAAGAGTGAAGAAGAAAGGGGAGGATGAAGGCAGGGTTGAGAGAGGAGAGGAAGAGGAGGGAGAGGCAAAGAGAAGAGACTGAGAAAGAGATGAACAAGGAGAGATCAAGAGATACACAGAGAGAGATGAACAAAAAGTAAGAGAGAAATGTAAGGGGAGGGTGAAGGGAGGGGAGAGGAAGAGGGAAGGAGATGGGGTAAGAGAAAGAGCAGAGGAAGAAGAAACTGATAGACGAGAGGGGGAGGCAAAGGGGGGGAGAGAGAGAGAGCGAGAGAGAAAGAGGTAAGAGGAGGATGAAGGGAGGGGAAGAGAAAGAGGGAGGGGGCAGAAAGTGACAGAAAAAATGAGGAGGAAGAGTGGTGTGAGGTGAAAGAGAGGGTGAGAACAAGGTGTGAAGGGAAGGGGAGAGAGATGAACAAGAGTGAAGATAGAAGAGAGAGAGAGAGAGAGAGAAATACAGAGAGGGAGGTAAAGAGAGAAGTGAAGGGAGAGGGTGAGAGAGAAGGAAGTGAGAGAGATGTGAGGGGGAAAGGAAAGCAAAGAAGGAGAGGGAGGTGGAGGAGAGATGAGAGAGAGGTTCAGAGAGAGAGAGAGAGAGAGAAATAGGGGGTAAGAGCGAGAGGGGGAAGTGTGAGAGAGACAGAAAATAGAAAAAAGGGGAGCACATTAGAGGTAAGATCGGGCCTAAAAAATCCAGCCCGACCCGACCCGACCTGCGGGTATTAAAGCCCGACCCGGCCCGAGCCCGACCAATTAACTTGATTTGCAGGCCCGAGCCCGAAGCAAAACCCGAAATTTCATATTTTATTATGTGAGGACTAGGGTTTAACTTTGACGATTTATGATAACAAGTCCACGCACTTGTCTGTGAGGCCTGCTTAGCGCGAAGAGGGGCGTTTTTTGAAACAAATGATAATATAGATGTTTGACGATCTTCAATTCTGCCAGTCCAGCTGTTTAAATGCTGCTCAGCGTCGAGGTGCCAGTCTTTTTGCTCTCGTATGAAAGCAAAGCGCCACATTGACACATTCAGCCCAGTGCGTGTTTGTCTTTAGGTTATCCTTAACTTCTTGCTCCTCCATATTGGGGATACCAGGTCAAAATAGATGCGGACTTGCGGAGGGGAAGATTATTAAGAGGGCGGCATTCATGTGCGCAGAGCTCTGGCTCTGCGGCTCCTGTTTAGTTAAATAGCAATTACATTACAGCGCCTTCTCTGTTTTAGCCAAATTATTTATTTTAAAACAAGTATTCCTTAGTTTAGTATCCACACATCGTTTTAGTATACATTTTTATAAACATATATTTATTTTTAAAAAAGTCAGTGAGAGAGAAGCCCGGCCCGACCCGAAGCAATGATTGACATTTTAGGCCCATTTTAGATCTTACCTCTAGAGCACATGCAATGCTAGAGAGGAGGGAAAAACAGAGACAAAGAAACCAAACTTTTGTGAAAACAGAGAGAGGAGAAGAGATTGGAAAAAACAAGATAGAGAGGGAGAGAGAGAAATGGATAGATAACAAGAGAGAGAGAGAGAGAGAGAGACAGAGAGAGAGAGAAGAGAAAGAGAAATGAGAGTGAGAGACAGAAGGGATAAAAGAGAGACAGAGATAACAAACGCTACAGAGAGAGACAGAAGGGGATGGATAATAACAAGAGTGAGAGAGAGACAAAGAAAGAGACAAAGAGAAAGTTAGAGAGAGAGAGAAAGACAGAAAGAGACAAAGAGAAAGTGAGAGAGAGAGAGAGAAATGGATCGATAAGAGAGAGTGAGAGAGGATAAAACGAAAGAAAGAGACAAAAGAGAGAAGTTAGAGAGTGAGGGAGAGAGAAGAGACAAAAGAGAAAGAGAGAAAGAGAAAAAGAGAGAGAGAGAGAGAGAGAGAGAGAGCGAGAGAGAGAGAAAGGATGAAAAGAGAGACAGAGATAACAAATGCTACAGAGAGATTGAGAGAGAGAGAGGGAGAGAGGAAAATGGATATAAACAAGAGTGAGAGAGAGAGAGAGAGAGAGAGAGAAAGTGAGAGAGAGAGAGACAGAAGGGATAAAAAGAGAGACAGAGAGAGATAAGAAGAGCTGCAGAGAGATTGAGAGTGAGAGAGAGAGGGAAATGGATAGATAACAAGAGTGAGAGAGAGAGAGAGAGAAAGTGTGAGAGAGAGAGAGAGACGGAAGGGATAAAAAGAGAGACAGAGACAGAGATAACAAGAGCTACAGAGAGAGAGACAGAGAGATGATCCCGGTGCTGTGTATAGCCTCCAGTGAATCTAGCACAAAACCAGAGAGGCTTTCAAAGTTAAACAAATCACCCCTGGGTGCTGTGTCCTCTCTGGTCGGGCGCAGACACAGAGGAACGTGATGTGGGGAGACAGTGAAAACAGCTGGGCCTGTACTGGACAATGGACGCACAAATACTCCGGAGAACAGAAGCCACAGAGGGAACGGTTAAATAAGGATAATTACTCATTTCAATGTAAAAAGCAGCTACTTCTTTTAAATAACGAAGCCAAACTCAACACTGTAATTACACAGAATGACAGTAATCTACCCAGCAACTACAGGTAACCGGTTCAGACCTTACACAACGACACAGTGCACTCAAAGCTACCATCTCTAAGTTTATTTCATTTTCTTTTAGCAGTGATGACAGTAGTGGTCTGTGGTCTTCTTCTGTGAGACCAAAGCTGGTGCGCTGTCAGACTCCAGGATCGTACACGACATCTAGTGGTGTTAAGTGAGAATACAACACGGGCAGGTCAGACAATCTAATTACAAAATGGTAGCTTTAAGTGGAATAGGTAGAGCTGAAAATAAATTGTGTGTTTAATGAAAAATGCCAAATTCTGAGTGAGCGTCTTTAGGCAAGACACTTTACTCACCTTGTCTAGTTTGATGTGGTGTGAGAGGTGGTGGAGGGCACAGATTCACAGTACTATAGTAGTTTATGACCACTGAGTATGGAGTGATTTAATACTTTGCTACTGTGGACAATATATAAATGTAATATTGCTAATTTTCCTATGATGGTGTAAAATGTTCTGTTTTCCATGCAGCAGTGGCCATATATCAGCTCCACTCTGGGTACTATAGACACTTATGTGATCACATTGTTCGATTGTGCTTTAAAATTCTTATCTATAGAAGGTTAACTCCTACTGCTCGAGTAATAGTAAGAGCAATAGTAAAGACTGACCTTGTTAGACCCTGTTAGACCCAGGTACAGTCTCACTCTGCACTGCCTTTAACTCGACTGTATCACTGTAACCGACAATAAAGATCCACAGAACGATCCCTGTGCCTCTGCTCCTGTTCCTCATGCAACAGAACAGAAACCGACACTATCCTCACCATAAGCTCCTGTTGCATTGTTCTGATTTTTTTTTTTAGAACAATGCAACCTGCTTGCCACTGCAACTCTGGCTCCAATTCACTTTGTATTGAAAAACTGTGTCCTCTCTTTGTAACTGCTGCTGTTAGACTCGCCATTTTGGTCTTAAATGTTCATATTATCCCGCTCTACACCACATTCCAAGTGTCATAAAGGTAAGTTTTCCAGTGAAACTCATGGAACTTTGGGTCAGTGAAATCAATCTCAGACACCTTAGTTTGCCAGGTAAGTCCAATTAAAGAAAAAATGACTCAAGAAGGACGTTCCACATTATTAAGCATCATTTTCAAGCAATATATGAAAGAAAACGGATCTCTCTAGTGTTTGAAAGGGGAAATAGTTGAATAACTTGGACAATATTTCACAAAAACTTAAGCGTGATCATCGTACTATTAAGAGATTAGTAGCTGATTCAGAGCACACACATGGATTCCCAATGAGGAAGGTTTCTGCCAGGCAAATACATCACATTAAGAGAGCAGCAGCTAAAATGCCATTACAAAGAACATCAAGGTGTAGGATCCTCCAGAGGCCTGCTATGGGCATAAAAGAAGAGAAGCTCCTCCCCTGACCTCAACCCTACTGAGAACCTTTAGAGCATCCTCAAGAGAAAGATCTATGAAGGCGGGAGGCAGGTCACATCCAAACAGCAGCTCTGAGAGGTTATTCTGACATCATGCAAAGAAATTCAAGCAGAAACTCTCCACAAACTCTCAAGTTCGATCCATGCAAGAATTGTGAAGCTCCTATCAAATAAGGCGTCCTGGGTTAAAATGTAAAAATGTTTTGATTAAAAGCTTCAGTAATATGCTAATGCTTCTAATTGGAACAGTGCATTTAAGTATTAACTTTTCACTGAGCAGTCTGTTCTTCCATCCATCCATTTTCTTACTCCTAAGCAGTCTAAGCAGGGGCTCCCAGACTTCCCTCACCCCAGACACGTCCTCCAGCTCCTCCGGTGGGACCCCAAGGCATTCCCAGGCCAGCCGAGTTTGTTCACTAACCTTCGAATTGTGCTCTACTGATGGTTGATGACCTAAAAATTATGATGACTGCCATTTATACTGACAATTCAACGAAATCAGAGAAAAATATCATTTGCATAATAATTTGGAGCGCTGTGTACATGATCTTAGTGTTTTTATTTCGCCGTCGTGTCTGTAAATCAAGATATGAACCTTAATAACAGACAAAGGGAAAGAAGGGGCGTTACCTTCAATAGCCTCGCTCCTGATTGGCTCTTTGGTTGCTATGATACTCACAGTCGGATCGGAATTCCAAATATGGATCTAGGCTCGAAATTCACCTCTATAAACTGCTCTAGCCTCGATGAGCTTCATTTGACTGGACCTGAACGCTGTGGGTGACGTCACACTCACTTAGTCCACTTCTTTATACAGTCTGTATGAAATATTTACCTATAATTCACAAATAACTACCTTCAAATCAACCATGAAACAATCCTCATCTATTTTTTTCCCAAACGATACTCTCTTTGCTAACGTGGTGTGATATAATGGTGCCTAAATGCCGCTAAGTGCCCCCACATCCGCAGCATATGGGGGAAGAAAGTTGTGAAGTCGTGAAAGTCTCCCATTGGCTCTACACTGTGGCCATCTGCCTCTGCTTTACACTTTATTTGTGTCATTATAGTGCTTTAACATTTGCCAGCGTTAGGTAGGAGGAGCTGAGTCAACCGCCGTCAACAATACAGCAACAGGAGTCAGTGTGGGATTAATCATCGGGGGACTTTTTAAAGAAATGCTTATCTCTTAAAGGTGCATTTCGGAACTTTTCTGGTACAGGCTCCACCCATAGACTAGACTGTAGCGGTCAAATGAAGCTCGTCGAGGCTAGAGCAGATATATGGGGAAATTTGGAGCAGACTTCCCTATTTGGAATTCCGGATACAAGGATTTGATATTACACGAACTTTTTAAGACCAACATGACGAGCCTGACAGCAGCAGTTACAGAGAGAGGAGCCATAGTTTTTCAATAAAAAGTGAACTGGACCATCTCCTTGTCACTATGGAGATGTTATCGTTTCCCTAAATGTTTCACAGTTTGATATTAAACATTTCTATCTCCATAGAGACAAGAAATCGTTGCTACAGGGCCAAGTTAAAGGTCAAATCTATGGAGAGGCAAGCCACACCCACTAATAATGCATGTTTTTTGTTCTACGTATGTTTGAGCATTTAAAACACCATTAATGGAATAAATGATAGAAATATCTGTTAAATGATATTCTGTGTACAACAGGCAAAGCAATAACATCTCCATGGAGACAAGCAGGCCCCAAAAAAGTTACACAGTGCACCTTTAAAGAAAAGTGTATTTCTATCACAAAGAGGAAAACTGCTCTGAGGAAAATAAAGTACATTGTCGATAGCACTTGGGTCTAAACACGAGGGACAAAAGCTCACATTGAATCATGGTCAAATTGCACGTCCAACTGCTTATCAATTGACTCCTTGGCTCGATGGAAAGACGAGGTAATTTCACCCAATTATGTATGAAGTCATTATTATAGTTATTCATTGCATAGAATAGACAGTGAGGATGAACAGCTATTTTGTTCTGTTATATCATGACACACTATTACACTCTACAAAAAAACCAACATTTTTTTCCTGCATATTACCATATTTAAAGGTGCAATGTGTAACTTTTCTGATGGTGGGTATGTCTCCTGCTTGTCTCTAAGGACATATGTGAACCTTCATGGAATGTTCCATTAAACATAAATTTATAGCATTTATTTCACTCCCGGTGTTTTTATTGAAAAAAAAAAAACAAAAAAAACTTGAAAAACATGCTCTCTTTACTGTGAGTGGGCTTGCCGCTACACAGATCTGCCTTGTAACTTGGCTTGGTGCTATTGTTTGCTTGCCTCCATAACTTAATGCCAAACTGTAGCACATTTCAAGCAAAGAAATGGACACAAGCAGAGCGTGTCCTCCACCAGAAAAGTTACACATTGCACCTTTAAATGTATTTTAATTTGCAGTGTTGCAGTAAGTGGAAATGACCTGGCTCTCACCAGACTCACATGTATAGGACATGCACAGGCCCTTTCTACACCTCAGTGCGGCATAGCTCTCAGAGCCAGTGATCAGAGCGTTCAAACAAATACTTTATGATGATTGGTCAAAGCATCACAACAGTGGAACAATCCAAAAATCAAACTTTCATCAAATTCATCTGAGAGAGCAAACATCTTTCTCAAACAAAATAGTTCTGTATTTCTACTAAAATAGGCTGAAGTGCGTCTGTCGGCATCGCCATGTTGCTCTTCTGCACAAACCACAGAACTGGTCTGTGATTGGTCACTTTCACCACTCACAAGGAAAACAAGAGCAGTTCTCAAGAGGCTGTGAGCTCACAAAATGAAAATTCATCTTTCATTTCTGTATTTTTACAACTCAATCTGCTCAAATAAACACCTTTTAGATGGTAAAAACTTGGCACAATCTCACTACATAACTTCTATAAGAACATTATGACGACTTCATGCAGGTTGCTACATTTGGCTGATCTTTTTGGGAACATATCACTTTTTAAAAATACCTGTCTGTTGTACGCACATGGAAATGACATTAGAAAATGACTCCACACTTATGCTTCCTAAATCCTATAAACCCAAAGTGACTAAGAGTACTTACCTTGAGATGGAAATGGGGCCAAAGCAGCGGTGCTCCACTCCTCCGGCTCTCTCCCTCCTTCTTCTCCTCCTCCTCCTCTCATGATTGATCTCTCCATCGGTGATAAGGGTCTCCCGCTGCCCTCCGTCCCACTTTGCAGCAGCTATCATGGGGCTGTCTGATAACGGCCGTCCTGGGACATGGGGGTAGATCAATCTCACTCTGGGACAGGTGCATGTGTGTCTATGTGCGCAGCTCTACATTTTTATTCCTGGAGACGTAAGAAGAAGAAGCTGCCACTACACAAACGTTTAAATATGGAGCAAGTGTTAGCCAAAGATGCTAACCTACAAAACAAGGACATGCTTCTATCTTACATTAAAACAGGCTGTAAAGATGAGGGTTTAAAGGTGCACTGTGGAACTTTTCTGGTGGGGGAGTGTGTTACCTGCTCGTCTCTGTGGAGCTGTTATTGCAGAACCATGAATGTTCCACAGTATAACCTGCATTTTTCTGTGAGCAGGGTCACCTTTTTCACAGATTTGACCTTTAACATGGCCTGGTGTCACCTGTTTGTCTCCATGGAGATATAAAGGTTTAGTGTCACACTGTGGAACATTCCAGGCAAAACTGAAGAAGCCTCTTGGTTGAGTGATGAAGCATTAACTCCAACTCTTTGGTCCAGTTGACAGAATACAATTTTCATTTGAAATTCCAGCTTAATCGATCCATGGTGACAGTCAAGTGATGGGCCCTGAAAGCAAAAAAGTTACAGTGTGCCTTTAAGTGCAAAATAAACCATTAAATATACATGTTTGCACAAAAATCTTTTAAATGGGAACAAAGGAAGAGTTTTTTTAGTGGGCAACTCAACACAAGCAGGACTTCACCTAACTCCTTTCTATTATGCGCTAACTTTCCTCTTAGCTAACTAGCAACACAGATTCATGTGTTAAATGTTCTTGTTACACACTTACAGGTCCCTCGTCTACTCCCCTGCTCAGTTGTAGTGTTCATGGTTTGCATTTCCTAACCTCTTGTGAGAGATGTCCATCATTTTTGGAAGTTGTAAGCTAAACAAAGAGCTAATCGAAATTTAGCTGGCTTCACTGGAGCTTCCTGGTCTGCTGTGATTGGCTGAAATTTCAGAAGTAGGCGGGTCTCAGGAAGACTGTACCTTTGCACTGGCACAAGGTAATTCAAAGTGTTTTACAGAATAAGAAAGACATTAAAATCACAATAGAACAAATCAAAACATAAATAATCATTGTTAAATGAACATTAAAAGAGAAAAGTGCAGAATAAAAACCTTTCAGTCATATGCACAGCTAAACACAACTATTTTGAGTCTGGATTTAAACATTGTCAAAGTAGAGGCCTGTCTCACATCTTCAGGGAGACTGTTCCAGGTTTTAGCTGCATAAAACTGAAAAACTGATTCACCATGTTAAGTCCTGGTTTAGTCCTGGTTTAGTCCTGACCCTGAAGTTCCTGAAGTCCTCAGAGTGTGAGATGGTTCGTGTGGCTCTAACATGTGGGAGATGTTCTTTGGTGCTGGTTCATGGAGCTGCTTTAAAGTCTATTAATTGGATATTATATTTTTGCACATAAAAAAAAATAGTCTACCCTTTAATAACAGAAAGAAATCTCCAATAAATGAACTATAACATGGTATTGTCACAGCCCCTCCTCATGAAGATGATGTATTTGACTGTAATGTTTAGTGAGAGCTGGGAGTGTGCCAGGTGCTGTCACTGAAGGTCACCACAAGAGCCATAACGAGACCTATAATTCACCTCCTCCCATCACAACACACACAGTACACACAGTACACACAGTACACACAGTACACACACACAGACACCAGTAATTAGACCGTGCCCGGCGCATGATTACCGCCTTGTTCTGACATAGACCGCGTCCACCCGGGGGGCCGCTGCCACCACTTGAGCTGGTGTCAAAATGCTCTGAGCTACGGCTTTATTTATTCCTCCCTGCGTGTAGTGATTCTCCCTCTCTCTCTCTCTCTCTCCCTCTGTCAGTATTTATCTGTCTCTCTTTCTCTCTGCCTCTCTCTTTCTACTGTATCTCTCTCTTCATCTGTCATTCTATTCTATCTATCCCTCTCTCTGTTTTATCTCTCTCCCTTTGTTTGTATTTATTTCTGTTCCTGTCATCCCCTAATTGTCTCCTCTTTCTCTCTCTCTCTTCCTTTCTCTCTTTCTATCCATTCTCCACTCTCTCTTTTCTATGTCTCCACATCTTCCGCTCTCTCTATTCATCTTTTCATCTCTCATCCTCTTTCTTCCTCTCCCTCTCTCTCTCTCTCCTAATCCCCCAGTCTTGCCTTTTTCCCTCCCTCCCTCCTTCTCTTTTTCTCTCATCCAGTCTCTCTCTTTTCTTGTCTTCTCTCCCCTCTTCTCTCTGCTTTGCTCTGCATCTTACCCCAAGATGGTAAGATGCAAAGCAGAGACTCCTGTCCCAGTCTCTTCCTCTTTTCCCTCTCTTTCTCGCTTTTCCTTGCTCTGATTTGCATCTCTTCCTCAACATCTGTATTCCTCTCCCCCTCTTCTTTCCCTCTGCCCCCCCCTCTCTCTCTCTCTCTTTCCATGTCTCGCTCCCCTCTTCCTCTTTCTCCCGCTCTTCCAGTCTGCCTGTCTCTTCCTCTCTCTCCCTCCCCCTCTCTTCCTCTCTCTCTTTTCTCTCTCTCTGTTCTCTCTATCCCTCCCTCTCTGTTTGCCTGTCTTCCTGTCTCTCTCATTTTCCCTCTCTTCTCTTCTCTCCCTCTTTTCCTATCTCTCTCTCTCTTCTTTCTCCCTTCCATAGCTCACTCCTCTCTTCCTCTCTCCTCCTCTCACAGTCTGCCTGTCTCTTCCTCTCCCTCTTCTTCACTCTACCACTATCTCTCTCCCTCTCTCTTTCCATGTCTCGCTCCCCTCTTCCCTCTTCTCCTCCCCCCCTTCCAGTCTGCCTGTCTCTTTCTCTCTCTCTCCCCCCCCCCCCTCTCTTCCTCTCCCTCTGATCTCTCTCTCCCCTCTCGCTGTCTCTTCCTCCCTCTCATTTTCCTCTCTCTTCCTCTCTCTCTTCTCACTCCCTCGTCCTCCTCTCTGCCCCCTCTCCCCCGTCCACCTGTCTCTTCCCCTCTCTCCCTCCCCCTCTCTTCCCCTCCCTCTGTTCTCTCCATCCCTCCATCTCTGTCCCCCTCTCCCCGTCTGCCTGTCTCTTTCTCCCCCCTCTCTCCTCTCCCTCTGCTCTCTCCATCCCTCCTCTCTGTCCCCGTCTGCCCTGTCTCTCCTCTCTCTCTCTCCCCCTCTCTCTCTCCCCTCTCTCTTCCTCTCCCTCTGTTCTCTCCATCCCTCCGTCTCTGTCCCCCTCTCCCCGTCTGCCTGTCTCTCTCTCTCGCGCTCCCCCTCTCTTCCTCTCCCTCTGTTCTCTCCATCCCTCTCTCTCTCTCCCTCTCCCTCCCCCTCTCTCTCCCTCTCCCTCTGTTATCTCCATCCCTCCCTCTCTTTCTCTCCCTCTGTTCTCTCCATCCCTCCGTCTCTGTCCCCCTCTCCCCGTCTGCCTCTCTATCTCTCTCCCTCTCTTCCTCCCCCTCTGTTCTCTCCATCCCTCCGTCTCTGTCACCCTCTCCCCGTCCCCGTCTGCCTGTCTCTCCTCTCTCTCCCTCCCTCTCTCCTCCTCTCTCCTCCTCTCTCTCCCCCCTCTGTCTCTCCTCTCCCCCCGTTCTCTCTCTCTCTCTCTCTGTCCCCCTCTCTTCCTCTCCCTGTCTCTCTCCTTCCCTCCGGCTCTGTCCCCTCTCTCCCCATCTGCATCTATCTCCCTCTCCCTCTCTTTCTCCCCCTCTGCTCTCTCCATCCCTCTGTCTCTGTCCCCCTCTCCCCGTCTGCCTGTCTCTCCCTCTCTCTCTCCCCCTCTCTTCCTCCCCCTCTGTTCTCTCCATCCCTCCGTCTCTGAGCCCTGAGCCCTGACATGTGCTGTGAGTGCTGTGTAATACATTTAATATGACAGTGTGGTGATTACACAGAGGCTGATTACTGCTCAGTGCTGCATTAAAGTGACACGAGCAGGACTGGACTGAACTGGAGACGAGTCAGAACAAGACGCCTCATGTACAAGTACACGAGCGGCCTGAACGTACGAGTACACGACCGGCCTGAACGTACGAGTACACGAGCGGCCTGAACGTACGAAGAGACCACCACATTTTTACACAGCGCTTTTCCACCTTCAGGTCACTTTACATCAAGGAACAACTCACCCATTCACACACACTCATACACCAGAGTACACAGACTGGGGGCGACTGGGGTTAAGTGTCTCACCCAAGGACAAAACCCCAGCATTCATGTGCATTCAACCGATGATGTTCACGTCGAGGGCGGGATTCGAACCACCAACCTTCAGCTCAGTGGACGAACACTTCCAACCAACCGAGCTCCTGTCGCCCCTTTGAACACGGTGATGAACTCAAGATTACAGATGCAACAATTCATGCACATAAAAATAAACTGTGAGGAATTATATCTAGATAAATTCAAAAGACTTTAACATCGTATTTTAATTTGAGCAGATTTGAGTGGTCGAGTACAAAAATATATTGATCAACTGGTAGATAATTTTACTTGTCAAGTTAAATCTAGCTCTATCTTTTTTTTTTTGTGTGTCTTGTTTTTGAGAAGCCACCTATAATTTTGAAATGTGGTATGACCCATCTCCCAGCTCTATCATACAGTATTTGCTACCTCAGTGTCTGCTACTGCCTCGGTCGGGTCTCTCTTATTAACTATATTTGGAACCTCAGCAGGACTTAAAGATCACATAACATGAAAACTTGACTCTAGTGAGCTTTAAGCCATGTCAGAATGTTGTTACCGCCTCAAAAAAAATTCCTGGAGTTGTGTTTTGTTTCATTCACGGATGTTTAACTCTTTATTATGAGTCTGTCTACATCTCCAAAACTAAACCAAAACTAAACTAAACTAACAAAAGTAACTAAACAGCCGCTCCATAAGAGGATGAACAACAGTGTGAGAGCTGCTCTGGACCCCAGTCTGCTGTACATCTCCATCTCAAAGACACTAACCACTCCTTTGAAGATAGTGACGTTCAGATCTCAGCCAGAGAAAAGAAATGGTTTGAGAGGGGAGTTAAAGAAGCTATTTTTGTTAGGAAAGAAAATCCTTATTTAAACAGGAATGGGGGACCTGACACATAATCTCTCCCCCATATATAACTCCATCCTCAGACCCAGAACAACGAGAACAATCGCAGGGTAACATTATAACCTAAATCAGAAAATAGCGTAATATTGGCCCTTTAAAGCACAAAATGTGGTTATCTAGACAAGATTTGATGTGCAGATGTTTCACCGAGAGCTTATTAATACTTATCTACCAAATCTATTACACTTTCCTGCAGCTATTGTCAACAACGCTCATGAGAATTGGGATTTTTACAGGTTTAAGTTCACTGCAATGACAGACGCTGATAGTTTAGTTCAGATGTTGCAGTCAGCAGTCATCTCCTGTTTACCTGTCACTGTGATCTGACGAGACCTTTCCCGGAAACTCAATTTACCGAGAGCCACTTAAACTGAGGTAGAACAAAATCAATATTTGATTATAAAATGTATATTTCTTATCAGGGCGGCGACTATCGGAACAGATCTCCTTATCTTCTGAAGCTCGACCTTGACGTGGCAGAGCTGAGGTTTGAGCCACACCAGAAGTGCACTCTTAAACACGGGGAAACGTCACCACTTCCTCGACAAATAGGGTTATAAAGAAGGACACCTGAATCGTATTGTTATATTATTTCTCCAGTCTAAAACATACTGCCTTCACTGTAGATATTACTTATAAACAACCAACTCTGTAGCCATCACAGTCGGATATCCATTATTGAAAATGCCATCCAAAAAAAAAAGGCGTATTATTGTCGTAACGTCTGGAGGATCAAAGATAGAGACTCGGAGTGCGGTTTATTGAGAGTGAGAGTTTATTACGAACAAGAGGATGTGTCTGAATGCTGGTTGGAAGGAGCGGGTTGTAGGAAGCTGGGTCAGAGGCGGAGGTGCGAGGTGGGTGCAAGAAACGGGATCTGGCGAAAAAACGAGAAACACCAACTGAGTACTACGACCATAACCACGAAAAACACGGAGGATATACGGGCGATCTGGCGGAGTGGGTAGGATCCTTGGTCTCTTTGTACTTCAGAGGTGGAGGCTTGATTGTCTATCGGCTCTATCAGCATCAGAGGCGAAGGTGCCGAGCTGGTCCTTGGAGCGGGATGAAGACACGATCTGGTGGTGAATTGGGAGCGGGGTGCAAACCAGGGTAGAGGGGTGAGACGAGAGTGCCGAGACAAGGACGAGGAGAACAATACCGGTACTGGGAAACAGGGTCGGAGGCGGGAGTCCAGAGCTGGTCCAAAAAGCAGGAGGTGAACACGAAGACTTACAGGCACGAAGACAAACAGGCGATCTGTCCCCGAGTGTAGAGTCCTGGCTCCTCTTATCCACCGCAAGAGTGATTGATGTAGATGGATTCCAGGTGCGCACGGGAGGAGGCAGGAACTCCGCCCGGCTCCAGGCTCAGACAGGTGAGGGAAGGAAAGAGAGCGAGACACGAGGCAGGAACAACCAGCGATCATGACAGGGTAAGACATCACAGAACACACAGACAGACTGAGATCTTGACAATTATGTAACTTTTCAGCTTGTCACCATCAAGATGCTATAGATTTGCCCAGGATGTTCCACAGTATGGTGCTAGGCTTATTTATTTCCAAGGATACAAGCAGACGACGCCACCAGGCCAAGTTACGGGGCAGATCAGCGGAGAGGCGACCCTCCCCACTGGAAGAATGCATGTTTTTGAAGGTATACCCTAAAAAAAAAAAAAAAATCTACATTATTTGAATGAATGCAAGACAGATATTTAATGCCAGCACTTGCCAAACCAGAATGATATCTCTGTATGAATATCTCACTTGTTTGTTGAATTTTGATATGGGAATTTTTAATACAAGATCTCACGATGGTCGGTGTCTAAAAACTGGCCGCACTAGAACTGAATGGGGGAAAAAAAAAAAGCTCTTAGTTATTCTGCTTCCTAAAAATGGAAAATATTTCAAGGACAAGCAAAACAGGACACACTGATGCCACTAATGCACTTTACTAATCTGGTGATACACATTTATACTCCTATCTGCTCCTGTTTTTAATATTTTTAATGGGCCTATGCAGTTTTTGTTTGTACTGTACTGTGTTTTAATATAGCGCTCGTGAAAAAGAGTCTGGTGCTCGCATTAGGTTCTGTTATGACACGGGTGGATCCAACACATTAAAGAGGACGCAGGAGTCAAACGGGTTACGAAAAGTTACTTACTTAAAAATGCCCAAAACTAAGTAACGACAGAAAGGTGGGCCCGATGAGCCAATCAGAACAAAAGGATGCGGCACCGGGACAACCTCGTACAGGGCCATTGGAAGCCGGTGCCGACATCACTGACCTAAAACTAAAAACTAAATCTATCAAAGAAAAGACGAAGACGTGACTAGCCACGCCCCAAAACAAGCATAAATATACGTGCAAATAATGGAGCGAAGGAGCATGTAACAGGTTCTGACTGTAACAATAAAAAAAAAGATGAATGAAATGATGGTCCCCATGCTCTCCACTGCGTCTCGAGCCAGAACCAGGAACGATCATCCAATCAGACTTTTTTTTTTCTTTTTTTTCAGTGAAATGAAGAAGAAGCTCATTGGCCACCATCATTAACAAACAAAATCACAAACAGCGAGATTCACCCAAGACAGACAGTGTGTATTCTGCATCGCAACACCAACGGGGAACAATGAAGCCGGTGCCGACATTTTGGTAAAACTGCACTTAAACCTATCTTTAAAGACGAAGATGACTAGCCACGCCCCAAAACAATCACCTTTAAAGATAACGTGCAAAATAATGGAGCGAAGGATGTAACAGATTCTGACTGTAACAATAAAAAAATGATGAATGAAATGATGGTCCCCATGCTCTCCACTGCGTCTCGAGCCAGAACCAGGGAACGATCATCCAATCAGACTTTTTTTTTTCTTTTTTTCAGCTTGAAATGAAGAAGCTCATTGGCCACCCATCATTAACAAACAAAATCACAAACAGCGAGATTCACCCAAGACCAGACTGTGTGTATTCTGCATCGCAACACAACGGGGAACAATAGAAGGCCAAATTTGTGGTACTTAAAGCATCTTTAACCCTTTAAGGACTGAGCACATATCATATTTAAGACCAGTACCAGCATGTACTTTTGCCTTTTTTCACACAACTTCCTCTATTTTACACCTCTATCCGTCCTTATTTTTCCTTTGATGCTTCAAATAACTGACTGGGACAATCCCGGCGGCTCCTGCGCTCTGATTGGTCGTCTTCGAGGGACGACATGAGCACATTACCGTAATGACAGTAACATCTTTAAAGAGCCTCATGCCTCTGCTTTGAGACGCTGTTTGAATTTACATGAAGCACAGTTGCTGATGCCATTGCCGCCGATAGATTTGCGATTGCGGACTTTCCATTATCGTAACTATCGGCGGCGATATCGTGCGATGCTATAGGGTTAACGAATGACTAAACTCAACAACTTTCTGTAAAGGGATGTTGTTAGTTGTTGATAGTTCCCATAGCAACGAGGTTCAATCTATCAACTTACTTAAACAATGAATCTGAAGAGCTCTTGTGCTGTTATCTATAAACCTTCTTCCTGTCATTATTTCCCCGCAGAGTCATTTCCTGCCCCTCCCTCGCTCGCTCTTCACCAGTGTAACATCCGTATCACTGTCCCTCACCTCCCCAAATTAAGAACGCAATTACAGCCGTACAAAGAGCGAGGGCTGCGCTCCATTCTCCACCGCCACGGCTTTATGAAAATGAGCCGAAAGAGGGGTCGAAGGCACCGCGTGTAAAAGCAATCAGCCGGTCACACTTCCTGCATCCCGAAATGACCAGATAAAAGGTGAGGAGAGGGAGGAGAGGAAGGAGGGAGGAGAGGGAGAGGGAAGAGAGAGAGGGGGGGGGGAGAGTAGAGGGAGAGAGAGAGGAAGAGGAGAGGGAGGAGAGTAGAGGGAGAGAGAGAGAGGAGGAGAGGAGAGGGAGGAGGAGAGGAGAGGAGGAGAGGGGAGGAGAGAGGAAGGAAAAGAGAGCAGAGAGAGAAGGAGGAAAGAGGAGAGGAAGAGGGAGGAGAGGGAAGAGAGGGGGGGGGAGAGAGGAGAGGGAAAGAGAGAGAGGGGGGAGGAGAGGGAGGAGAGAGAGGAAGAAGAGAGAGGGGAGAGGGGAGAGAGAGAAGAGAGAGAGAGAGGGGAGAAGAGAGGGGAGGAGAGGAAGGAGAGAGAGGAGAGGGAAGAGAGAGAAGGGGAGAAGAGAGGGGAGGAGAGAAAGGAGAGAGAGGAGAGAGGAGAGGGAGGAGAGAGAGGGAGGGGAGAGAGAGGAGGAAAGAGGGGGGAGAGGTAGGGGGAGAGGAGAGGGAAGAGAGAGAGGAGAGAGGGGAAGAGAGGGGACAGAGGAAAGAGGGGGAGGTGGACAAAAAGAGGAGGAGAGGGAGGAGAGAGGGGGAGGGAAAAGAGAGGAGAGAGGAGAGGAGAGAGGAGGAGGGAGGAGAGAGAGAGGAGGAGGGGAGGAGGAGGGGGAGGAGAGAGAGACAAGAGGAGAGAGGAGTGGACAGAGAAAAGAGGGGGAGCAATGAGAGAGGAGAGGGGAGGAGAATGAGGAGAGAGAGACAAAAGGAGAGAGAGGGGGAGAGGGGAGTGGACAGAGGAAAGAGGGAAGAGACGGGAGAGGAAGAGAGGAGAAGGAGACAAATTAATTTACTGCAAATACTTCACTGTCAAAATACATAAGGAGAGGAGGGAGGGAAGATAGAGAGGGGAGAGAGAGAGAAGAGGAGAGAGGATGGGGGAGAGAGAAGGGAGAGAGGAGAGGAGAGAGAGAGACAAGCAAATTGACTACAAATACTTCACTATCTCAAGATACATGAGGAGAAAGGAGAGGAGGAAAGAGAGACAGAGGTAAGAAAGAAGAGGAGAGGAAGGAGGAGTGGAGAGGAGGGGGGCGAAGGGAGGATAAGGAAGGGAGGTAGAAGAGAGAGAGTCCAGGGATTTCAAAATGCGGTGCCATTTTGAGTCGGACGGCTGTTTGGCGAAGATATGGAGAAGTTGGTGACCAGTTCGCGGAGTTGAAAGCTCCATGTTCCGGTTTCTTCATCCCTCAGTGATGAAGAGGAGCGTCTGCGAGCCCCATTAGACACAGGCCGTCTCTGCGTGCACACAATCTGAACGGAAAGCTTTGTTTGCGAATTAGAAAGAAATTGTTTAGCCCACGATGGGAATGGTGCGAAATAATGATGAGGTCCGTTTTATCGTTTGCAAGAAGCTAAACGACGACACTGAGGGAACTATTCTGAGCTGAGGTTCGTCGAATTGTTCATAGGATTTGTTGAAAAGCAAATCGAGACACATGAAACATTCTAACATCTGAAAGTATGTTTAAATATGCTCTTCAAATGTAACTTTTCTGGTGGGGGGCCATCTGATGAAGACAAGCTGCTTTGTCGGGAATGTTTCACAGTATGGCATTAAATGTACTGCTAAAAAAATACCTTGTTCTGAGTTTCTGAGTAGGCCCACCTCTCCACAGACGTGACCTGTAACAGATGGAGACGGATAAGTTTAATGTGATACTAGAAAACTTTCCATATAAAGCAATAAGAAAACGTGCTTATTTGCTTTTTATGGCCTCGTTTTTGTCCTTATAGATATTTTTTTATTTCATTTTAGCTCAAATTAGCTTCATTCGGCAACACGGAAACTTGAAGTAGCTTCTCTGTTGTTGTGGCTGTGCAGCGCTGAGCTTTGAGATACAGGACGACTCACCAACAACAACTAACATCTTCAACGACAGACCCAGAAACATGTTATTTAAGGAGCGAAAGGTTCAGTTCAGCTCCGTCTGATCCAAAGTCTAGTAGTAATAAAGTGTACTCTGCAATAACCCGCTTTTTTTTTACTACTGCTCACCAGATTTTCTTGTTCCAGATGTCAGGTACAACCAAAATATTAGGCAGGTAGTTGTAGAGTTTTATAATTATTCCATCTTTTTCACATTTTTGATGTGTTTCGAGCTTTTACAGAAGAAAATATCCTTCCTTGCCATTGAAAGTCATTCTAAAAATTCAGAATGTTGTCACGTCCTCTGCACAAACTCTACATCCAAACTATTGACCTTATTCAGCCCCGCCCACTTTTGCCATAAATGCATTTCCTGTTAAGCGGGAATCTCATTAATTTCAACAGAGATTTTGGAAAAAGTTTTGCTGCTGAAATATGATATAAAGTAGGTTGATTTGTGTAAAATGTTGCTGCGCCGATTCTCTGAGGCTTTAAAACAGCTTCGACGTCCCTATAGAGCTTATTTACTGTCAAGATCGGCAGCCCCGTGCAAAATAATACAACCTGAGCGACGATGGAGGTAACCACGGCAACTTCTGGAATAAAGTGAATAACAAAATAAAAGTAGTAGTATTACTGCTGTTTGGGTCCTATGCATCATTTGACACAATGTTATTTCCAACCACAAATACAGCAAAAAGACAGACACATATTAAAGGCCCTACTTGACTTTCTTCCCATGTATTTGAGCAAAATGTGCTTTGCCCCAGTGCAGATATATTATACAGGATGCCCCAAAAGTCACTGACACTTTTAAATCTTCAGTAGCTCCTATAATTCTTAAGTTTTAAGTGTTTTATTGTCTGAGTTTTATTCACAAACACCTTTTCTTTAAGATAGCCCCACCGGAAGAAATCGGGACTAGTCAGGTCTGTGGAGATCACATACTGCCCCCTGTCTTTGAAAAACACTTATTATTCCTTTAATGGCATTTACACTCGGGGCATCTCTGGTATTAAAATGTCGATGGTAACACTGCTGGGTTTGTGAATTTGACCCATGTGACTCAAAGTACCACTGTACAATGAGGGTTCGTTCCTCGGTGCTGTATTTGCTCATATTAATGTCGGAAAGGTCGTTCTAAATGCTCTGAAAAAATAAAATAAAAATATTTAGAAACAAAACAGTTATGATTTTTTTTCAACTGTCAGTGACTTTTGGGCCACCCTGTATAAGCAGCTCTTGCCAGGCTCCAGTGACCCAACCCACACAAGAGCATCTGAAAAACCTCCCAAAACCCACAAAACATTCGGTGCAGCTGGATTTTACACTGCATTTATGAAAGCAAGACTCCTCCGGTGACACAGACCTGCCCCGTCCCCTCTCTCTCTCACACAAATAGAAGTTCCACAGAGTACGAAAGGCTTTGAATATGAAGATTTGTCACTGAAATTCAGGACTTATTCTAAAATCACTATGTTTTATATGGAAAATACCTCTGGCCAAACCCACGGACAATATTTTAACCACATAGCAGCTCTTAAAAAACACACGCATACTTGGCAACCCTTCTCTTGGGGTCAAAATAAGTCTTCTGTGCTTATAAACTCATCATGGTGAATAATTAGGAAGCTCAGAATGTGTAAAGTAAGGTAAAAATCAGGTATAGGAGTTTAGAGAGTAAGAAAGTGAGAGGGGAGGAGGAGCTGGGTCTAGACAGTCGCAGTTTAGCTAAAAATCTCTTAAATATGTGCGTGTTTTGCTAGGTGTTAACATTAGCAGTCTGGGGCTATTACATGCATAGCAAACAATTATTGAACCCGGATTACGAGCCATTACTTCACGCAGTAAGTATTGCACGTGATATGTTTCTCTGAGATGAGAAAAAGAACGGAGCTTTTTCATAATTAAAACATCATTAGGCAGAGAAACTGAAAATAGCATGTGAGCTAAAAAACTGTGTAAAACAAATGACTAGCAAAACGCCATTTCCCTGATTACACTATCATGCATCAACAACTTTTGGCTGCGTGCCTACAAATACTACTTACTTCTATAACCTCTCCAGGCCCGGTGTGTGTACAAGGGCTGCTACTCATCGCCACCGGCAAATTTCGTATGCAAAAAAAGAGTGGGCCCATTTGTTACCGTGGTAGGATTTCCATTGGGCGGCCTTGGAACCGCGGCCCGCCTCCTCTGGCCCATTCGTTCGGGTGTTTATAAATTGCTCGGTGGTTCATAGAGGTGGCATGATTGATCACAGGATACACAGCGCCCCAGCAGCAATATTTGTCTAAGTACACAGGGAGAATTAGCAATAACGGCGTAAGTATTTCAGAATATAGCGTTCACTTATGGAGGAAAGTAGGACAAGAATATAGTGTGAACATGCAGTACTAATCACTTCATTCATCACTGATTGTTGATTAGCGATAGTGTCACAGTTGGTTAAGCGTTCGCCCTCCAAACAAATGATCACCAGTTCGTGCGTCGAAGTGATCAACGTCAAAACTGGCGCCAAACTGTGACTATTTATGGGTTTCGCCTTCCTTATATTTGACATTTTGAGGACTTTTGCCCCATTCAAAATAATGGTAACGTTGCTAGATTTTCATTACTCTGAAACCCATGGATACTCAGAACTAAACCTGGGCTCAACCAGAACAGGACTAAAATTGTCTCAAAAAAGGTTGAAACCATAAGAAGTTTCAGTGCATTTCCTGTGCTAGACACTTAAAATACTACATAAGCAGGTGTATAATGCTCCTTACAAACGTCTCAAAGTGCAAAAATAGTCAGTTATTCCGTCTTGAGTAGCATAGCAACCAAAGAGCCAATCCAGAGCGAGGCTGTTGAAGGTAACGCCCCTTCCCACCCACACCGCTGGCTCAAACCTGTTGCTAACCAAAATGACGAGTCTGACAGCAGCGGTTACAGAGAGAGGGGCGACAGCTTTTCGGTAGAAAGTGGATTGGAGCCAGATTTTCGATGGAGCTGGAAGAGTGTCCGTGCTCACTTCCGGTTTGGAACACAGCAGCTAGCAGGTTAGCTATGTCCATTTATATACAGTATACAGTCTATGGTGGTAATCTACTTCTCTAGCCACAGCTGCCCTGGCAATTAGTGGTGGATAAGTGGCTGCCAATCTGCGCCAATGGCCTTTCAACCACCACCAGTCACTCAATCACACACTACACTTGTACAGCAAAGTGGGAGAAGTGTCTTGCCCAAGGACACAATACAAACTGAGGAATCCAAACATTAACCTTCTACATTATTTCATCAAAGATCATTTTTTGACTGTATTTCACTGCTCTCTTTATTATTTTTAGCATTAAATAAGTTGACTGTTCCACCACACCACTGCGTATAATGGGGTCATCTATTGCTCTCGGGGGTTAAGTGGGTCATTAACACAAATTAAAAAGCGTGATAATCTGACCTCATCCTCTCCCCTCCCTGCTGCCAAAGTGCCCTCGAGCAAGACACTCTTTGTCGCCGCACGAACGAGAGGTCGGGCGATGTGAGAAGCAGAGTTGCCATGTTCACTTCTTTGTAGCGACTTCTGGGTTTCTTTTTTTAGAAAGTCGCTTGTAAATTTTAACAGTCTTGTGTGGCAGGTTTTTGGGGTTTGCTCGAAGGCACTTTCACACCGTAAACGAGGCGATTGTTAGCCTTTTTTTTTTTAGCTCTCTTTCATTAATGCAATCTAACATTTTAAAGATGTAAATTATGATTAATAAGCGATTCGAATATGGACGCACAATGTTTTTGCAAGCTCTGTGCCTGATTTTTACCGTCTTAAAAATGTAAAATTTTAAAATAAAAGGTTTGCAATGGTCCAAAGTTGTTCCTCACTTGCTTTATGGATTCAGAGTACACTCATTATTCACCACAATGAGTTTATAAGCACTTCTCACAACTGTCAGACAAGAGCGGAGATTTGCAGTGACGGCAAAGCAAACAACAACTAGCATGCTAACTCACACTTCCTGATTATTGGACAATAAAATGCTTTCTAATTAGATGAAACAGCATGCAGCAGACTTTTTTTGGCCTTCTTATACAATATATCTGTACTGGAGCCAGCGCCATTAAAGCTAACAACAACTACCATGCTACTGTGCACCTCCTGATAATTAGAAGCAGAAAGCACGCACGCAGCAGACATTTTGACATCTGTACAAGTCAAATTTAGCTCAAATACATGGCGGAAAAAATGTTACTAGTCACTTTTTGGGGTTATTTTTGTGGGGCTTGGGTCACTTGTTTTGGCCTATTTTCAAAAGCTTATTCGCTTATTGCTGTCTGAAAATCTGGCAACCCCGGTGAGAAGTGATAGACCATTCATAATCAAACTGTTAAATGCCTAATTTGCTTTCTCCCCATATGAATTATTCACAGACTTGAACACGGTTAATGTTTGCTTGTGAGTTGTGTATGTGCCGTTGTACAAGTTCACCAGTGTTAGCTTTTGTTTGTCAAACCAAGTTATAAAATATCTCATCCATCGGAGGCTCAGTAATCAGGATAATTATGAATAATAACTCTGACTCCACAGCGGGACCCTGGGTTTGAACACTCCCCCACCTTTCATTTATGGAGGGAAAGAGAGAGAGAGAGGAGAGAAAAGGATAAGGATAGAGGAAAGGGAGGGAGAGTTTGGGGAAGAATGGCAGAGAGAGAAAGAGGAGAAAAAGATAGAGAAAGGGGGGAAGAGAGGAAGAGTTAGGGAAAGAGGACAGAGAGAGAGAGGAAAGAAAAAGATAGAGATAGAGGAAAGGGAGGGAGAGTTTGGGAAAGAATGGCAGAGAGAGAAAGGGGGAGAGAGAGGGGAGAAAAGGAGAAACAGAAGGAGAGGAAGAGACATAGAGAGGAGAAAAACACAGAGAAAGAAGAAAGTGGCAGAGTTTGGGAAAGAATGGCAGAGAGAGAAAAGGGAGAGAAAGGGGAGAAAAAGATAGAGAAAGGGGGGAAGAGAGGAAGAGTTAGAGAAGGAGGGATAGAGAGAGAGAGGGGGGGGAAGAAAAAAAGATGGAGATAGAGGAAAGGGAGGGAGAGTTTTTGGGAAAGAATGGGCAGAGAGAGAAAAGGAAGAGAGAGGGGAGGGAAAAGATAGAGAAAACGGGGAAGAGAGAAGAAGAGTTAGGGAAGGGGGTACAGAGAGAGAGAGAGAAGGAGAGGGGGGGGTGGAGATAGAAAAAGGGGGGGGAGAGTTTGGGGAAGAATGGCAGAGAGAGAAATAGGAGGAAAAAGATAGAGAAAGGGGGGAAGAGAGGAAGAGTTAGGGAAGGAGGACAGAGAGAGAGAGGAAAAGAAAAAGATAGAGATAGAGGAAAGGGAGGGAGAGTTTGGGAAAGAATGGGCAGAGAGAGAAAGGGGGAGAGAGAGGGGAGAAAAGGAGAAACAGAGAAGAGAGGGAGAGGAAGAGACATAGAGAGGAGAAAAACACAGAGAAAGAAGAAAGTGGCAGAGTTTGGGGAAGAATGGCAGAGAGAGAAAAGGGAGAGATAGGGGAGAAAAAGATAGAGAAAGGGGGGAAGAGAGGAAGAGTTAGAGAAGGGGGGATAGAGAGAGAGAGAGAGAGAGGGAAGAAAAAAAGATAGAGATAAAGGAAAGAAAGGGAGAGAGAGTTTGGGGAAGAATGGCAGAGAGAGAAATAGGAGAAAAAGATAGAGAAAGGGGGGAAGAGAGCAAGAGTTAGGGAAGGAGGACACAGAGAGAGAGAGAGGAAAGAAAAAGATAGAGATAGAGGAAAGGGAGGGAGAGTTTGGGAAAGAATGGCAGAGAGAGAAAGAGGAGAAAAAAATAGAGAAAGGGGGGGGGAAGAGAGCAAGAGTTAGGGACGGAGGACAGAGAGAGAGAGAGAGGAGAGAGAGAGAGAGAGAGAAAAGATGAGAGAGAGCAAGAGAGGAGGGAGAGTTTGAGAGGGGAAGAATGGCAGAGAGAGAGAAGGGGAGAGGAAAGAGAAGAGAGAGGAAGGGGAGAGAGGGGAAGAATGGCAGAAAGGGAAGACAGAAGGAGAAGGGAGAAACAGAAGGAGAGGAAGAGAGAGGAGAAAAACACAGAGAAAGAAGAAAGTGGCAGAGTTTGGGGAGAATGGCAGAGAGAGAAAAAGAGAGATAGGGGGGAGAAAAAGATAGAGAAAGGGGGGAAGAGAGGAAGAGTTAGAGAGGGGGGGGGGTAGAGAGAGAGAGAGAGAGGGGGAAGAAAAAGATGGAGATAGAGGAAACGGAGGGAGAGTTTGGGAAAGAATGGCAGAGAGAGAAAAGGGAGAGAGAAGGAGAAAAAAATAGAGAAATGGGGAAGAGAGGAAGAGTGAGAAAGGGGGGATAGAGAGGGGGGGGTGGAGATAGAGGAAAGGGAGGAAAAATTTGGGAAAGAATGGCAAAGAGAGAAAGGGGGAGAAAAGGAGAAAGGGAGAAGGAGAGAGGAGGAAAACATAGAGAAAGAAGAAAGTGACAGAGTTTGGGAAAGAGTGAGAGAGAGCGAGAGGGGTGTGTGTGTGAGAAAGAGTGGGAGAGAGAGTTTGAGGCAGAGAGAAGAGGGGTAGAGAAAGAAGAAAGAGGGAGAATTTGGGGTAGAGTAGCAGAGAGAGGGAGAGCGTGAGAGAGAGGTTGGGAAAGAGAAGGAGAAACAGAGAGGGGAGGAAGAGACATAGAGAGGAGAAAAACACAGAGAAAGAAAAAAAGTGGCAGAGTTTGGGGAAGAATGGCAGAGAGAGAAAAGGGAGAGATAGGGGAGAAAAAGATAGAGAAAGGGGGGAAGAGAGGAAGAGTTAGAGAAGGAGAACAGAGAGAGACAAAAGAAAAAGATGGAAATAGAGGAAACGGAGGGAGAGTTTGGGAAAGAATGGCAGAGAGAGAAAGGGGGAGAGAGAGGGGAGAAAAGGAGAAAGTGGCAGAGTTTGGGAAAGAATGGCAGAGAGAGAAAAGGGAGAGAGAGGGGAGAAAAAGAGAGAGGAAGGGGGGAAGAGAGGAAGAGTTAGAGAAGGGGGGATAGAAAGAGGGAAGAAAAAGATGGAGATAGAGGAAACAGGGTTAGAGAAAGAAAAAAGAGGGTAAATTTGGGAAAACATGGCAGAAAGGAGAAAGAGAGAAAGGGATAGAGGAGAAAAAGAGAAAGAAGAAAGAGAAGCAGAGTTTGGGAAAGAGTGGGAGAGGGAAGCGGAGAGAGAAGAGAGGAAAGGAGAGGAAGTGACAGAGAGAGGAGAAAAAGACAAAGAGGGGGAGAGAGAAAGGTTGGGAAAGAGAGAGAGAAAAGAGAGAGAGGAGAGAGAGACATCAGCAGTGTTATGTTGAGTTGGAGAGGGAGATGGAAGAGATATAAAGAGAGAAACGGAAAGGGAAAAGTGAGGAGGTGAGAGGAAAAAAACAGAGTAGGGGAGGAATAGCGAGAGAGAAGGATAGAGGCGATAGAGAGGGTTGTAGAGAGACATCAAAGGTGTCTTATGTTGAACGGGAGAGAGATGAGGAGAAGGAGAGAGATATGAAGAGAGAGGGAAAGGGGGAGAGAGGGAGAAACAGAGTGGGGGAGGGATAGAGAGATAGAGAGGGTTGTAGAGAGACATCACTGGTGTATTTTGTTGTTCGTGATTCTCAGTTAAAAGTGGTAAAAAAGGCAACATTTTTTGATACACACAAAACACTGCCAGATTTCTTTCATTTAAATATCTCATGTCGTCTTATAATCTTAACTATTTGCTTTGGATCAGCATAAAATAATGGAATAGTAAAAAAAAAAAACATCTTTTAAGAAAATAATAAAAAGTGGAGGAGTCACTGAAGTCTGCTGCTTTGATGTGATGGTTTGAAATAGCAGGATTTAAGACCATTATGTTCACAGCCAAACATAAGTGCTGTATTTTGTTAAAATATTATAATCATTTCACCTCTGCCACTTCTCAAAACATCGTTGTGCGAGAGTGAAAGTGAGCCAGCTCCTTTATGAACATCTGGGAAGGATCCATAGACACGGCTCGTAATAGAAACCCAGTGATAACCTTGAAAAAACATTTCAATATTGGTCACGAAATGTTTTATTTTTTAGTCAAACGAAACAAAATCCATGGACGAATCAGGAGCGCGCTGAGGAGACGGGGCGAGGAGCGGGGCGAGGAGTGGGCTGAGGAGCGGGGCGAGGAGCGGGGCGAGGAGCGGGCTGAGGAGCGGGGCGAGGAGAGGGGCGAGGAGCGGGGCGAGGAGCGGGCTGAGGAGCGGGGCGAGGGGCGAGGCGGGGCGAGGAGCGGGGCTGAGGAGCGGGGGCGAGGAGCGGGGCGAGGAGCGGGGGGAGGAGCGGGGCGAGGAGCGGGCGAGGAGCGGGGAGCGAGGGCGGGGCGAGGAGCGGGCTGAGGAGCGGGGCGAGGAGCGGGGCGAGGAGCGGGCTGAGGAGACAGACCTTATCACGGCGAAAGTTACGCAAGTGTCTTTCAGCGCACCTGACGAAGTGTGCATTTAGTGAACTGGGACAGAGAGAGGGGAAGGATAGAGAGACAAACATCACTGGTGTCTTATGTTGACTGGGAGAGAGAGAGAGACAGAGTGAGGAGAAGGAGAGAGAGAGAGGGGGGTGAGGGAGAAAGAAAGGGGAAGAGGTAGAGAGAAACAGAACTAAATCCATGGATGAATCAGAATCGCTCAGTGCCGTTGCTGTACTGCCTTTGAAAAGTAGTTCTCAAGTTTCCAAAGTGGCAAAAAACACTTCAAATTGAAACTGCTACGCAAACTTTGGTTTAACTCCTGTCTTAAAAATATGACATCGCTTTGCCTGTTTAGACCAATGGCATATACAGCACTGGACTCAAAATGTACACTTATGTATAATATCATTGTACATTTTACATCCAGTCAGCTTTTTCACCAAATACGAGGCACAAGATTTTTTCATTTTACCCACAATGCCGAGCGTCTGGAGTGCGCGGTTCACAGTCCGGAGCAGGTTCATAATTACCTGTCATCGTCTCTCTCTCTTGGAGGTTGTAAGCGTCGACTTTGAGGAATGAGACGGAATATTAATAGTAAAATGTGCTGTTCCTATGCATGATTTCAAATGATATGATTTCCACCTAAATGCAAAGTAGGCCATATACTGAGAGGCAAGGGTAAAGCGGACCTCTTCTGCAAAATCAACTTTTTTCAGAGCTTTTAACCACATTATAGTTGTTTCCTTCTCATTTACCCTCTCAGAGTTTTATATGGAGTGATTTGTGCAGGTTTGAGCAGTCTTTAATCGCTTATTTTCAAGACGCCATATTCGTTATCAGCTCCGGTTTTCACCTCCCCGGCATATGTCAGCTGCTACTTACTTCGTTGTCCAATTTCATTTTCTTAATCCGTGATATGGGTAAGATTCGGCAGCAGCGCATAGTTATTTTAGTACAAATCTGAAAAAATCTAAATGTACAGCTGGCTAGCGTGATCTGCTAGCATGCCGACAGCCTACATGACTGTAAATAAACTTGCCTCTATTGAGTCAAATAAAGGCATACTACGGAACCTTTTGAGTTACTAATGCAAGAAGTGGTTTAAACATACACAATAATCACATAAGGTATGATTTTCAAGGGCCACCTGTTACAGACACTATCCAGGAAGTTGAAGTTTCCTACTTGATTTTTATCAACTTTAAATGTGAAGAACAAGTTCATTTTAAATGGTTTGTAATGGTCCAGCCCTATTCTTCACCCCCCTAATGCATAAGATCCTAATTATTCACCACTGTGGGTTGTAATTTTTTTTTTTTTTTAACTTAGACCAAAGTGGAGATTTTAACAATAACTAGTATGCTAACAGAGCACCTTACTTCCTGGTTTGAGGATGATAAAAATGCTCTAATATTACATGCAGTCCTATTATGACAGGGGTCGGGAACCTATGGCTCTGCTTTGAGGTGTTTGAATTTACATGAGAGCACAATTGGTTGCGGGGATACGGTAATAAAAAGTCTGCAACCGCGAGAGCAACGATAGCATCCGACGTTAAAGGACTACAAGTGAGAGTACACACCTGGCTTGCGGGCCATAGGTTCCCGATCCCTGTATTATGACCCTAAGAGTTTTACAATATATGTGTACTGGAGTAAAAGAACAACAACAACAAAAAACAACTAAGAAACTAAACAAAAAACAAAAAAAGACAAAATAAAATAAAATAAATAAATAGATAAAACATCAGGTGCATGTTTTTTTTTGTTTTTTTTTTTTTTTTGAGAATTTATTATTGAACTATAACCTGTGTTGGTCATTATTTTACACTGTATTCATTCTAAACTGTAAAACTGATCTAAGTCCGTAAAGCAGGAGTCAGTCAGGAATAAACCATGACTGAACCAGAACTGGACCAGGTCTGAAGCACTACACCAAGACTAAATTAGGACTTAACCAAGTCTAGACCAAACACAATTGAACGAAAGCAGGTCTTACTTAGGACTAAGCCTGGGAATCATTTAAAATTCTATTCATTCAAAATTTGATTGGCGCAAAATTGATCTAAACTGGCTCAGCCCCTTGTTCAGCGCCTCACTGTTCTCCCCTCCTCTGTTTTGTCTCCCCTTGCTGTCCTGCGTCTCTCTTCCTCTTCCCCTCTTTCACCCTCTTTCCCTCCCTCTCCTCTTCTCTCCGCTCCTCCCACCCCTCTCACCTGGACACTTGTCTGTGATTTTCCGGCCTCAGATGGTTAATTATCTCTCTGTCTGAGGCCTGATCACGTCCCCCCGGGGGGCCGCAGAATCTCGCCGTCTCACACACTCTTGTCTATTGACCCTCCTGTAGCCCTGTGTCCAAATGCCCGGCTAATAACGATTCATGCACCTGCCAATCTGGCCTGGGTGAGCCATCAATATCCCCCCATACGCCCAATAACATCAATTAACATGCGGCGAGCAGGAGGCAGGAGGATATGCACAGGCCTGGAGTGGATGCATTCAGAAAATTAGATCGCTTTAAAATGTGCAGTTTACATGTCGTATACTATGAATATTAAGGACTAAAAAATCTAAATCATTACTTAAATAGTGTGTGGACAGTTACAGGACTGAGCCAGGCTAAAACCAGCTCATAAATGACAAACTAGGTCTAAAGCAGATATAACTAAGGCTATGTGAGGGCTAAACCAAGTGTCAGTCAAGAAAAAAAAACAGAAACCAGAACTGAACCAGGTCTGAAGCAGGTTTTAGCAAGGACTACACCAGGTCTAAACCAGAACTGAACCAGGTCTGAAGCAGGTCTTAGCAAGGACTACACCAGAACTGAACAAGGTCTTGAAGCAGGTCTTAGCTAAGACTACACCAAAACTGAACCAGGTCTGAAGCAGGTCTTAACTAGAACTAAACCAGGGCTAAATTAGGGCTTAACCAGGATGGAACATAGTCTAAACAAAGACTAAACCAGAACTAAGCCAAGTCTGAAACAGGTCTTAACAAGGACTACACCAGGACTGAACAAGGTCTTGAAGCAGGTCTTAGCTCGGACTACACCAGGTCTAAGCCAGAACTGAACCAGGTCTGAAGCAGGTCTTAACTAGAACTAAACCAGGGCTAAATTAGGGCTTAACCAGATGGAATAGAGTCTCAACAAAGACTAAACCAGAACTAAGCCAGGTCTTAACAAGGATCACACTAGGATAAAGCCAGAATTCAACCAAGTCTAGACTGAACCAGAACTGAACCAAACAGGTCTTCACTAGGACTAAACCTGGTCCAAACAAAGACTAACCTAAGGCCAAACCAGGACTAAACCAGAACCAAACCAGGTCTACTACGAATACAGGATGGAACCAGGTCTAAACCATGCATGGACTGAGACTCATACAAGGGCTAAACTTGTTTGTACATTTGACTCGTGCAGTATAAGTATTGCCTTGTTTTTGGAGCTAAATGACAGTAGTGAAAGTGAGTTGTAGTTACACAGTCGGTGCAGTTGTAGAGACAGAAGAGGCCTCAGAACATCGATCTGACACCAGCCTGAACTCTGCGAAACAGGAAACAGCTCTAACTGAGGAAATCAATGAGAACGTGATGGAGAAGGGACTGTTCAGAGTTTGAATGAAGCTTCACAGACAAATACTCAACGGGAAAAGTACATCTGTCATATCTGAGATTTGTGTGATTAAAAAATAAATAAATCAATAACTTCCTTTAATTAAGTCCATAATTTTCCTCAAGTATATGATATAAAACTGTAATAATATGTTAGAATTTTATCACTAAGAAAAACACAATTTAGGCAGAAACATGCACAGTACCAGTAAAAACAAGATTCTGAATTTAAAGGAGCACAGTGTAACTTTTCTGTTGGAGGGACCACAACCTGCACATCTCCATGGAAATGCTTTTTTTTTTTTTTTTCGTCTGGAATATCCCACAATATGTCATTAAACATGTCTTTCTGCATAGACACGTACAGATCAAATTACATATCAGGTCCGTGTAGAGGTGACCCCACTCACAGTAAGAATGTTAGTTTTTCAAGGCATTTCTTTAGCAAAAAAACCCCAAACACTGAATATCCATCCATTTTCTCCCCTTTATCCAGGACCAGGTAATGGGGCCAGTTGTCTAAGTAGGGATTCACAGACTTCCATCACCCCAAACAGCTCTTCTTTGGGGGACTCCAAAGGCCATCCAAGAAACATCGTCCCTCCAGAGTGTCCTGGGGTCTTCTCCCGGGCCTCCTCCCAGCGGGATATGAACACCTCCGGGAGATATCGGAAACGGATGTCCAAGTCACCTCAGCTGGCTGTGGAGGAGCAGCGGCTCTACTCCGAGCTCCACCCGTGTGACTGAGCTCCTCACATTATCTCTAAGGGAGCACTCAGTCACGCTGTGGAGGAAACTCATTTAGACCGCTTCAATTCGCAACCTTCTTTCGGTCATTACCCAGAACTCATGACCATAGGTGAGGGTCAGAACGTAGACTGGCCGGCAAATCGAGAGTTTTGCCTTTAGAGTCAGCTCCTTCTTCACCACGACAGACCGATACAGCGCTCCATCCTCCCCTCACTCGCGAACAAGACCCCGAGATACTTGAATCCTCCACTTGAGGCAGGGACTCTCTACCATTTGAGTGCCATACATTCTGAACATTCTTTCTTCTTTGTTTGTCAAGGACCATGTACAAATGCAGTCAATCTTAATCAAGCTTACAAAAGAAAAGATGATTTGTTCCAGATTCAGTTACTGCTGCTTTCCCTGTGCAGGTGAACACATACTAAGAATACACATTTCATTGCAAATACATTATAAGACTAACAGTTCATCATCAACATTAGCATTAAAATACAATAAAAGGTCCCCATGTCCAGCGCATGATGTTTCCTACAGAACATACAGATATTAAAAATCATTATGTGAAAGTTTTTACAGTGAAACAGAACAAATGAACTAGACTGATACTGACAGACTTAATTATCTAAAATTAGCTTTTTCAAATTTCTGGGATAATGATTCAGATCTACAGATAGTTTGAGTCTGTCTGGAGCTGATTCCTCTTTCTGATGGGCTGAAAAGAAAAGGCCGACTGAGCAAAGGCCGAGGATCTTTTTTGGAACTGTGCAGTTTGGGTTCACAGAGACCCAGTGGATCGGGGAGTTTTTTGGGAACACATTTTAATATTTTTTTTTTTCGGTGGAGCTGCATTATTAATCATTTTTGAACAGGTTTCTTAGCTGTTGGGATGTGTTGGGAAGATGTTGGGCATTTCATTGTGTTAGTTTTGGTAAAATACACACCATCCATTTTTATTCAGGTTTAGTGTCAGACATGAAGCTTGGAGCCATTGACCAGTTTTGTCCATTTTGAAGGTCATTGATATAAATGCTGAACAACAGAGGCCCCAGAACTGACCCTTGTGAGTCAATTCTGGGCTGCAAAGAGGACATTGAATAGTTTATTCTTACACACCCGATCGGAGGGATACAATTTTACTCAATGGAATGATTTTGATCAATGTAAAGATGTGTCCTGAGAGAGAGCTTGGACAGGAGAACAGAGTAGTTTACTGTGTCGAAGACCTTTCGTAGGTCTAGAAATACAACACCCACTGTGCTTCTCTGTCCAGACTAACTCTAATACTCTGTGGTCAGGGAGCAGCATGCAGCTTCAGCGGAGTGATTGCTGCGAAAGCCAAATTGCATTGGATGTAAGACGGGATTGTCATTTAAATGCTCTGTTAACTGTTCTGTGATTGTTCTCTCCAGGATTTTTGAGACTACAGGTTATATACTAATACGCCTACAGTTGCTTATTTCATTTTTACCACCAGATTTGTGAGTTGCTGTTATGACTGCTGCTCTGAAGACACTGGGGAACACCCTTTCATTGACTGATCTGTTAACAATTTGGGTTATAGTTGTTTTGAACGTCTCTTTGTGGGTTTTTTTTTTTGACGAGTGACACTATAAATTTGTGCTTTATAACCGAATATTGAAATTCCTTACTGTTTACCGCTGCTCGTGCTCTTTTGGCTAAAAATAACTTTTTCCATCCACTCCTCTAACACATTACATTTGCCGCGCAGGTCTCCCATCACACTGTGCCCTTGTTCAAGTGATTGTAACAAACCTAATGCACTTTACCCAGCTCCCCTCCATTCACTGAAACTAGATTGTCCCCTAACTCAATACGAGCAGCAGCAGTAGTAGTACAGAACTGTAATGGAGCTTTCTATTGTAAGACATGGGATTACTAGTGTTCATTTTGGGCACATATTGACTTTACGTTGTCCTAGATACCTCTCCCTCTGTCGAACTGGCGACCGGGAGCATGTGACACTAATACGGTGGCAGCGCGGCACTGTGTAATGACTGAAAACACCAGGGAAGCCTATTCATATTCATTAGAGGCGTAATAGTGATTAAAAGGATGCTTGATGATCAGGAGAATGCCGTCTCCGTGCCTGCTGCCGTGCGCCTCCCGTAGCTCAAAAGGTAACGTTTAATCAATACATGTAAATGTGTATTACCGTCGTGCTTGTCTAGGGCTGTTATTGTTGCAGTAATCAGAGTACTGCAGTGTTTGTGGTAAGTAAAAAACTGCTTTAGAGAAAATCATTTAAGCGACATTGTAACTGGGGTTGTCAAAAGTGTTGAAAATAAGATGCTAATAGATACTAAAACCGCTATCGAAACTAGCAGGTTTGAGCAGGTATCGATACTGAAAAAGTCACATCCACAGGACAGAAATAAACTTTTCCTGAACAGCTTTAAAATGAGCCTTATCAGAACAATGGACCACTGTGGGACCTACACAGATATAAGGCCACATGGGAATATAAAAGAAAGTACTACTATTTAATGTTGGAAAAAAACATGCTAGTCTAGTCTAAATAAAGAACCGGATTTGGTTTTGAGTATTTTCCTTAAATCAGGACTAAATCATGTCTAACCCAGAACTAAACCAGAACCAAACCAGGACTAAATCATGTCTAACCCAGAACTAAACCAGAACCAAACCAAGACTAAATCATGTCTAACCCAGAACTAAACCAGGGCTAACCCAAATTTAACCCAGGACTAAACCATGTCTATCCTAGAACTAAACCAGGACTAAATCTTGTCTAATCCAAAATAAACCAGAACAGGAAAAAACAGGACTAAACCAGGTCTAACACAGAACTAAACCAGGACTAACACAGAACTAAACCAGGACTAACACAGAACTAAACCAGGACTAAACCAGAACTAAACCAGGACCAAACCAGGACTAACACAGAACTAAACCAAGACTAAACCAGGACTAACACAGAACTAAACCAGGACTAACACAGAACTAAACCAGGACTAAACCAGAACTAAACCAGGACCAAACCAGGACTAAAACAGAACTAAACCAAGACTAAACCAGGACTAACACAGAACTAAACCAGGACTAACACAGAACTAAACCAGGTCTAACACGGAACTAAACCAGGACTAACACAGAACTAAACCAAGACTAAACCAGGACTAAACCAAGACTAAACCAGGACTAACACAGAACTAAACCAGGACTAACACAGAACTAAACCAGGTCTAACACAGAACTAAACCAGGTCTAACACAGAACTAAACCAGGTCTAACACAGAACTAAACCAGGTCTAACACAGAACTAAACCAGAACTAAACCAGGACTAACACAGAACTAAACCAGGACTAACACAGAACTAAACCAGGACTAAACCAGGTCTAACTGTTTTTCTTTTTATATTTACAGAAAAAAGGGAGAAATACTTTGTTCGGTATTTTGTATGAAGCTGTTACTGTATAATATAATTAAAAGGAGCCGACGAGAGCTGCCTGGATCGGTCCCTCCGGTAGTGGGTGGTCTTTTGGATCGGTGCATGAACCTCAGTGCCAGAGAAGACCTCATTATTAAACCTCATTACTCACACATGTGTACTTAGCATCTCTCTAAATATCAGCACCGGCCTCTCTGTGCAAACACATCATTTTGTCCACAGTAGCAGCACCTGTGTCTCGGCCCTCTCCAGTTTATACCCACGAGACCCTGATTAAACCCGAGTCCCCCTCCTCTCCTCCTCCTCCTCCTCCTCCTCTCCACATCTCACCCTCCTCCCAAATTTAATTATGGGAACGATAAATAACCCTTTTCTAGCACTGTATACATCATCTGCCGGTGCGGATGGCTAAGTTATAGTCCCCGGAGGAGCGGCCCATCTCTGCTAAAGAGGTGATCCATCGCCCCCTTAGCTCCTTACATTTATTTACACTTGCACTAAAAGATGTTATTAATATCTCACATCTCCACGCAGATATATGGCTTTTGTGACTTTTTTACACTTTTTAATGAACAACTCCAAGCCTGATGTTGTTCCGGTTAAACTTTGCGTAACAAGCGTAAACACATTCATTTTTGCTGTAATAAGATGATGTGAAGGAGATGTATTTTGTCTTTTAAAAAGCATTTCGTTTTGAGAAGCCATCTTTAATAATGAAATTTAATATTAGTGTCTGGGTGTTTTTTATAATAGTTGCATAGATGCTACTATTAATTATTTTATTTAAAAAAAGTTCCCATTGATTAAAAAAGCTTAGATGCATATTTTTATTGTTTAGTAATTTATGATCTCCAGCTTCTTCGATCATGCAAACACTCACTCAAATATGACACAGAGATAATGAGAGTTAATCAGAGCCAACACGGAACGAAAACAGGACTAAAACAGGACTAAACCAGGACTAAAATAGGACTAAACAGGACTAAACCGGGACTAAACCAGGACTAAACCAGGACTAAAACAGGACTAAACCAGGACTAAAACAGGACTAAACCAGGACTAAACCGGGACTAAACCAGGACTAAACCAGGACTAAAACAGGACTAAAACAGGACTAAACCAGGACTAAACCAGGACTAAACCAGGACTAAACCAGGACTAAACCAGGACTAAAACAGGACTAAAACAGGACTAAACCAGGACTAAACCAGGACTAAAACAGGACTAAAACAGGACTAAACCGGGACTAAACCAGGACTAAAACAGGACTAAAACAGGACTAAACCAGGACTAAAACAGGACTAAACCAGGACTAAACCAGGACCAAAACAGGACTAAAACAGGACTAAAACAGGACCTAACCGGGAATGAACCAGGACTAAACCGGGACTAAAACAGAACTAAAACAGGACTAAACCAGGACTAAAACAGGACTAAACCAGGACTAAACCAGGACTAAACCAGGACTAAACCAGGACTAAAACAGGACTAAACCAGGACTAAAACAGGACTAAACCGGGACTAAACCAGGACTAAAACAGGACTAAACCTGGACTAAACCAGGAGTTAACCAGGACTAAACCAGGACTAAAACAGGACTAAACCAGGACAAAACCAGAACTAAACCAGTACTAAAACAGGACTAAACCAGGACTAAAACAGGACTAAACCAGGACTAAAACAGGACTAACCCAGAACTAAACCAGAACTAAAACAAGTCTAGTCACAGGTGTTTATATCTATTTACATTGACTGAAGTACATAATTAATCTTTCCCTTTGAATATCTACAGGCAAATATAACATTATAGGTGATTAGCTAGTCTTCCATAACTTGATGAAAATATACCTTGTCACGTGCGGTGCATGATGGGATACAGAAGTGCGCGACGTCTGCTCGGATGCACGCTTCGTTCACGGCCAATCTCCGTGGAAACGCTGGAAACACAAAGCACATTTGTCGGACGCATTCGATCTAACCCAGAACAAAATTTAGGCTAAAGCAAATAAGATTTAAATTAGAGCTACAGTTTTGGACATCCTCTGACTTAGCTGTTTAGTCGTTTATGGCAAATTTAAAGCATAAAATTATACCATGCAAATTACGCATAGAAAGACCAAGCAACCAAGACAGTCGAACCCAAAACCTGCTGGCTGTGAGGCGGGAGTGAGGTGAGAGTGAGAGGCTGACGAGGTGGTGCTTGGAGGTGCAACTTAACACAAAAGAAAAAAATAAATTGTGTAGTGAAGACTGCAGCGAGCGTTATATTAGAGAAACAAAACAGCCACTCCATGAGGGAAAGTACTAACACTGTCGCAAGAGCAGCTCAGGACCACAATCTGCTGTGCATGTCCATCTCAAAGCGACTGACTACTGTTTTGAAGATAGTGAGGTACAGAGCTTAGCAGAACATAAATGGTTTGAGATGGGAGTTAAGTAAGCTATTTTTTTATTATTATTTTTTTTTTACAAAAGAGACATCATCATCTATCTCCATCTACTCCACCCTCAGACCTAAACCTAAACCAGGAAACCAATAGTGCTAGCCAGTATGCTAATAGAGGCCTGAATGATTATGCTAAATATGCTAAATCACACTTAGCGTCGTTCATTAGCCAACAAACTGTAAGCAAATAGGTGTGCTAGCTTGTCGTTAGCTCGTCCCTTCAGACAGATATAAGGCAGTGTCCACCAGGGTCTGACCAGAACTGAAGTAGCAGCTTAGATATCGGCAAAACGTTTTCACTATAAAACTTTTGAACTCATTATTTAAATCGTTGTTACTATTTTTGGTAAAAGACTTGACAGCTGATCACTGACCGGTTCAGTACTTCAGTCCTGTTTGTTTGGACATCACTTTAACGATTCGGTAATGAGATCCAGTTTAATTTTCTTCAAATGTCTGAAATTAAACCTTCATCTTAGCGCAGATATTCATGATTTTTTTGACAGAAATCCAGTGTCAGCTATTTCCCGTCCGGTCCCTCCTCCTCCTCGTCGTGTTTCTCAGTTTAGATCTATAGCCCGATCATCATTACCGCCATTATGTCTATCAAAAACCCGCTTTGTCCCTTTTGCATTTTCAACATGATCGTCTCTTCAATACTCTGAAGTCGATATGGAGAAGCACTGAAGCATTGTGGGTAGAGATAAAGGCGAAAAAGTGTGGTGCAGTATTAAGCGGAGACTTTACTAATTTATTTATATGTATTTTTTTTTTTTTTTTTCAAGAGTTCATTTGCCGACAGATAAGTGTAATTTTAAAAAGTCAGTGGCGGCCTGCAGTTTATTCTTTGTATAGTGATGTTTTCAAAAGCCAAATGTGTTTTTCTGCTATAAAAATGTTACTCCAGGCCTCCATGGTAACATCCACTCAGCATTTTGTTCAGTGATAATCTGTAAAAGACAGTAGCAAACAGAAAAATACTTGGACTCTAATTCCTAGCTTGATTTCAGAAGAATATTTTTGCATTGTACAGCGGCCCAAAAGTCACTGACACTTTTAAATCTTCGGTAGCTCCTATAATTCTTAAGTTTTACTCACTAAATTTTTGCAGTAGATAAACTGAACCTTCTGAGAGTTTTGTCAATATATACGGTAACAGCCTGATCCAACACACTTTACATAACATTTAAAGCATTTCTGGGCTTATTTGATCCTCGATATCACGTTTTAAGTCGTTTATTGTCTGAGGTTTATTCACAAACACCTTTTCTTTAAGATAGCCCCACAGGATGAACTCAGGACTAGTCAGGTCTGTGGAGACACATACTGCCCCCTGTCTGTGAAAAACACTTATTATTCCTTTAATGGCATTTACACTCGGGGCATCTTTGGTATTAAAATGTCGACGGTAACACCGCTGGGTTTGTGAATTTGACCCATGTGACTCAAAGTACCACTGTACAATGAGGGTTCGTTCGTCGGTGCTGTATTTGCTCAGATTAATGTCGGAAGGGTCGTTCTAAATGCTCTGAAAAAATAAAATAAAAAAATTTAGAAACAAAAGATGATATATAAAAAAAATATGATTTTTTTTAAACTGTCAGTGACTTTTGGGCCACCCCATATATGAACCAAATGATCCAAGGATTTTGAACATTGTTTTTGACATTTTTCAGTTTTTACATTTAGGTTCAAGATTAATGTCTATACAGAGGGAACAAAACAAGTTTAAGTATTCAGCTTCTACCTCCATGGAGACAAATGGGCTCCACCAGACCAGGTTATAGGTCAGATCTGTTGATAGGCGAGCCAGCTCTCGGTAAGAATGCACCTTTTTCTGTGTATTTTCTTTACAATAAAATGACTCAAATTGAATAATGCTGCTAGATAAGTTTGTTGCTACACCATGGAACATTCAACAAGCTGGTAGCCCACTCCTTTATCAGGAAAGTTGCATAGTGCAGCTTTAAATGTCTTTTCACCCATTGTGGTCCTGCACATGTATGTAGCACAGAGTCGACAGTGTGAGCTTCAGCAGCTCCCTCTTCATAATAGACTCTATTCAAACAGGCTTTTATCCACAAGTGACAAATGGACAGAATGTTACAGCGCAACGTGGAATTTATTTCATTTTTCACTTCCTGCTATTTCTCTCCCCTATTCTCTTCTTTCACTCCTCTCACCTCACTCCTCACCTCCTTTCCACCTCTCCTCTCTCTCTATACTCTCTCTCTCCTCCTCTCTAAAATCTATCTCCAATCTTTTCCTCTTTCTTCTTCTCCTCTCTTCTCTCCCTCTCTTCCCCTTTCCTCCCTCTCCCTCCTCTCCTTTCTCTCTCCTCCTCCTCTCTCTCTCTTCTCTTCCCTTCTCTCCCTCCCGTCACCTCTCCTCTCTCTCCCTCCTCTCCTTTCTCTCTCCTCTCTTCCCTTCTCTCTCCTCTCCTCTCCTCGCCTCTCTTCTCTCCCTCCCTTCCCCTCTTCTCTCTCTCCCACCCTTCTCCTCTCCTTTCTCTCTCCTCCACTCTTCTCTTTCCTTCTCTCTCATCTCCCCCTCCTCTCTTTTTCTCTCTCCTCCTCTCTCCTCTCCCCCCTCTTCCCCCTCTCCCCCTCTCCCCTCTCTCTACCCTTTCTGTCTCCCCTCTCACCTCCTCTTCTCTTTCTCCTCTGACTCTCCTCCCTTCCTCTCTGCCCTCTCTCTCCTATAAAATCTCTCTCCTATCTTTTCCTCTCCCTTCTCTTCTCTCCTTCTCCCTCTCATCCCCTCTTCTCCCTCATCTCCCCTCTCCCTTCTCTCTCCCCTCCCGTCTCCTCTCTCCCCTTCTTTCTCTTCTCCTCCTCTCCTCCTCTCTCCTGATGTATCTTGACACAGTGAAGTATTCGTAGTAAATTCGCTTGGCTCCTGTGGTTGTTTGTAACCTTCAGAATGCCAGGGATGATCTGTGTATGCACGCCACAAAGCAGGCGCTGTCAGCCTTGAAGAACGAGGGAGAGAGAAGTGAGAAAGGACGAGAAAATGGAGAGAAAAAAAGAGAGGAAACGTGTTGTACAAGCTGTAATGTTGTACTGAGGTGTTCGGAGAATGATGGGAACTATGGGGCGGTATAAATAACTGAAATATATTCCCAGACAAATATGAAAACAAGAATGAAAAATTAAATATGACGCCTCAAAAGTGGGAAGTTTGTTCTTTTGAATGGTTTCAGCGAACAAGTTCAGTGGCTTTAATCAGATTTATAAAAGAAATTCTCTACATTAAAGACTACAAAAGAATAGGAAGGTGTTGGTTTATGTCGGCCGTACTTACTATTTAAAGATGCAACATGTAACTTTTTCTTTTTAGTGTTTGTACTTATCTGCCATGATCCTTGTAATTCTTTCTCTTTTTTATTCTTGACTTTCTTGCCTAAAATATTACACAGTATGGCATTAAACTTGTCACTCTCAATAGAAACAAGTGAGTGACGCCACCAGGCCAAGTTACAAGTCAGATCTGTGGATGGTCGTCTCTCTACCTCCCTGAAATATACTCCAAGACAGGTTTTAATCAAATCTATAAAAAGTAAATGTCGAAATTAAAGACTACAAAACAATTAGAGTAGGTACATGTAACTTTTTCTGTCTCCATGGAGATTTCCTTGCTTTGCCTAAAATGTTCCATGGCATGGCATTCAATGTGGAGACAAGCAAGTGATATCAGCAGGTTAGATCTGTGGAGAGGTGACCCCGCTCAGATAAGAATGCATTTTTCAAGGTATTTTTTAAGCAATAAAAACATGAACTGAACGAATGAAAGATGAATAAGTTTAATGCCATACTGCGGAAGACAGAGTAATAACATCTCCATGGAAATGAGACAAGCAGGCAGAAGATGTACATCGCGCTTCTTTAATATCTATCGTCGTTATATAATAATAATAATAATAATAATAATAATAATAATAATAATAAATAATTTTCATTCAGACAATTTTATTTTATTGTTTTTTTTTTTTTTTCAAAGTAGAAATATTACTTGGTCATAACTGAAAAAAATAAATTGGCTAAAGGTACAGTACCAAGTAGGTCAACTCCATTTACAGTGTTTAATTAAACCTAAACTATCTAATAAACTATTTTTAAATTACTTCCTTTTTATGCAATAATAGTAATGATAATAATAATAGTAATGATGATGATAATAATAATAATAATAATAATAGTAATATATAAATAATAATAATAATAATATAATAATAATAATAATAATAATAATAATAATATTATAATTATTATTATGGATTATTATTATTATTTTTTCATTTGGAAAGTTTTTTATTTCATTTTTTTTTTTTTCATAATAAAAATATTACTTGGTCATAGCTGAAAAAAAAATAAATTAGCTAAAGGTACAGTACCAAATAGGTCAACTCCATTTACAGTGTTTAATTCAACCCAAACTATCCAATAAACTCAATCAGTGTAGTATTATTAGCGTGTCACCAATCCACATTATAAATATATTCCATTCTGTGACTTCTGCCCTCAATTTCGACGGGTGTTTTGTAACTTTATGTAAATACGTTAGCCGCTAATAGTAGCATCTAGTCTATTTTGGTGCATTAAATAAATCTATGTGACCTGGTTTAGTCACCGTATTTTATTAAGACTACAAATTCTCATTACCAACTGCGGTCTTATATCACACAACTGTGCCATTGCAGACATAACATATTTCCATTCAAATACTGTGTCCTCATTAGCATATAGTCATGTCCCCTCGCTTCCTTTCCTACATCCTCAGCGCCTCTCTGTGTACTTCCTCATTATTCACCCTCAATTATATGAAGAGACTGTCCTGGCACAGCTTAATTACTCCAACCGCGAAGATGATAAGTTAATTTTGTGATTAACCCCTCGTCACCTGAGCCGACAGAATATCACGAAGCCATTATGCTTTTGAAAAGTGTTTGTGGCCTGTGACTCGGCGGCCATTTTGAGAGGTTGAAAATATAATGTGATGTTTGTTAATTAATCATTCTGTCAGTGTGACTAAACGCTTTGCTACAGTTGTGGAGATAGATTGGCGTGGACTAAACCGGAACTACAAGGTGCGATCCGGGATAAACAAGGGCAACACAAAGGACAAATCTGTGACTACACCGATGTATGCTATCGTTGTGTCCTTGCGCAAGACATTTCACACACAGTTCACACACCTTAGCTTTCGATAAATGTGATGTATGTTTTTGGTGGTCAGAGAAGCTAGTGGTGTAAATTGTCTCAGATTACATGGTTCTGACCTGTGGGGTGCCCCAGGGGTCAATTTTGGGACCCCTGTTCTTCAACAGCATCCCCTGCATCCAACAGATCAGTGTGTGGATGCAAAACAACTTTCTCCAGCTAAACTCAGACAAGACTCAAGTCATAGTCTTTGGTCCACAGAAACATAGAGAAAGTGTCAGTCACCTCCAGTCTCTCTCTCTAAAACCTTCAAATCAGGCTCTGTGCTCAGCTCTCTGCACTGGCTTCCTGTGGCTCAGAGAATAAACTTTAAAGCAGCAATGAACTATGAACCATCTCACGCTCTGAGGACCTCAGGGACCGGCCTCCTGCTGGTTCCCTGAGTCAGGGCTAAACATGGAGAATCAGCGTTTCAGTTTTAAGCAGCTAAAATCTAGATGATGTGAGACAGGCCTCTACTTTGGTTCTGTTTAGCTGCGCATTTGACTGAAAGGTTTTTATTCTGCACTCTTGTCTTTTAATGTTCATTTTACAATGATTATTTTTATGCTGATTTGCTGTATTGTGATTTTAATGCCGTTCTTATTCTGCAAAGCACTTTGAATTATTTTGTGTATGAATTGTGAATTTTGTCTAGGGATGTCAAAGCAGACCTATTGTACAAAATATATTTTTCACAGCTTTTAACCATGTTATAGTTTTCTTCTCATTTACCCTCTCGAAGTTGTGTTTGGAGTTATTAATGCATGTTTGAGTAATCTTTAATTTCTTATATTCCCCTGTTTTTTTTTACAGTTGAAATCATGATTTTTGTTTTATTTCTTTACTCTTAAACCTCGTGTTTTGAATACTGTGTCTCAAACACTGAGATGAACTTGTTTCTCAGTAAGAATGCTACACATGATTATTTTAAGATGTCCTCAGTGACTCCTGTTACTCCTGTGACAAGAGGCTTTTGCAGTCCATCTTTTCAGTGACTGCAGCATTCTTTTCACTGACGTAGTCTACCATTTATGACCTTGTGCGGACAGTATGTAAAATTCGTTTAAGCCCTTATAGGACCAGCCTTCTATAGATAGTACTTTTCTTAGGGTATAAGTACTGGATGGCTCTTTTATAATGTAACAGATGTGCATGTGCCTGCTGTTTGTACCTTCATTCATCTGATCAGATAAACTTCTTTCAACTCTTTACCTGATCTGCAATCACTTCCTTCACAATTACATCTGCTGCCTGCATATGCCCACTTCTGTGCACTTACTCCGTTCTTCAATTTAATTTTCTTAATCGATGATATGTGTGGATTCAGATGAGTCATGTAGTCATGTTGATACGCTAGCATGACCTGCATCCATCCATAGAAAAAGCCAACAACTTCACGGCTCTTTGTTGCGATGAGGTTTACGGCAATTTCAGTGAGAGTTGCTTCTTTTATTAAGTCGATTTAGGTGAATATTGCAGTTTAAAATGTGCAAATTATAACATGATGATCCATGGGTGTCACAGATAATAACTATAGAGGAGTAACAATTGTGAACGCACCCTGCACGAACAAATCCATCTGTTTCTTAGACCAAACCAGGATTAAACCAGGACTAAACTAAGACCTAACCAAGACTACACCAGGACTAAACCAGGATTAAACCAAGACTACACCAGGACTAAACCAGGATTAAACCAAGACTACACCAGGACTAAACCAGGATTAAACCAAGACTAAACCAGGATTAAACCAGGACTAAACAAAGACCTAACCAACACTACACCAGGACTAAACCAGGATTAAATCAAGACTAAACCAGGATTAAACCAAGACTACACCAGGACTAAACCAGGATTAAACCAAGACTACACCAGGACTAAACCAGGATTAAACCAAGACTACACCAGGACTAAACCAGGATTAAATCAAGACTAAACCAGGATTAAACCAAGACTAAACCAGGACTAAACCAAGATTAAACCAAGACTACACCAGGACTAAACCAGGATTAAACCAAGACTACACCAGGACTAAACCAAGATTAAACCAAGACTACACCAGGACTAAACCAGGATTAAACCAAGACTATACCAGGACTAAACCAGGATTAAACCAAGACTAAACCAGGATAAACCAAGAAACCAGGATTAAACCAGACCAAACCAGGATTAAACCAGGACTAAACAAAGACCTAACCACACTACACCAGGACTAAACCAGGATTAAATCAAGGCTAAACCAGGATTAAACCAAGACTACACCAGGACTAAACCAGGATTAAACCAAGATTACACCAGGACTAAACCAGGATTAAACCAAGACTAAGCCAGGACTAAACCAGGATTAAATCAAGACTAAACCAGGATTAAACCAAGACTAAACCAGGACTAAACCAAGATTAAACCAAGACTACACCAGGACTAAACCAGGATTAAACCAAGACTACACCAGGACTAAACCAGGATTAAACCAGGATTAAATCAAGACTAAACCAGGATTAAACCAAGACTACACCAGGACTAAACGAGGATTAAACCAAGACTACACCAGGACTAAACCAGGATTAAACCAAGACTAAACCAGGATTAAACCAAGACCAAACCAGGATTAAACCAGGACTAAACAAAGACCTAACCAACACTACACCAGGACTAAACCAGGATTAAATCAAGACTAAACCAGGATTAAACCAAGACTACACCAGGACTAAACCAGGATTAAACCAAGACTACACCAGGACTAAACCAGGATTAAACCAAGACTAAGTCAGGACTAAACCAGGATTAAATCAAGACTAAACCAGGATTAAACCAAGACTAAACCAGGACTAAACCAAGATTAAACCAAGACTACACCAGGATTAAACCAAGACTACACCAGGATTAAACCAAGACTAAACCAGGACTAAACCAAGATTAAACCAAGACTACACAGGACTAAACCAGGATTAAACCAAGACTACACCAGGACTAAACCAGGATTAAATCAAGACTAAAATTAAAATTAAACCAAGACTACACCAGGACTAAACCAGGATTAAACCAAGACTAGACCAGGACTTAACCAGGATTAAACCAAGACTACACCAGGACTAAACCAGGATTAAACCAAGACTACACCAGGACTAAACCAGGATTAAACCAAGACTACACCAGGACTAAACCAAGATTAAACCAAGACTACACCAGGACTGAACCAAGATTAAACCAAGACTACACCAGGACTAAACCAGGATTAAACCAAGACTACACCAGGACTAAACCAGGATTAAATTACTACACCAGGACTAAACCGGGATTAACCCAGACTACACCAGGACTAAACCGGGATTAAACCAAGACTACACCAGGACTAAACCGGGATTAAACCAAGACTACACCAGGACTAAACCAGGATTAAACCAAGACTACACCAGGACTAAACCAAGATAAACCAGACTAAGACCACCAGGACTGAACCAGGATTAAACCAAGACTACACCAGGACAAAACCAGGATTAAACCAGGATTAAACCAAGACTACACCAGGACTAAACCAGGATTAAACCAGGATTAAACCAAGACTACACCAGGACTAAACCAGGTTGCTTTTGGACTCATTTACGACTAAACTCGAGCTAAAAGTGGAACTATTACTGATCCCAAGGCTAAACCAGGAATAACCTAATCCTAATCTAAGTGAGCCATAAACATGAACGGCGCCGCTTCTGACGCCTTGTTAATGAGCAGACTGTTTACTGAAGCTTAAATAAAGTTTTAAATGGCCTTATTGTCATGTGCAGACACTTGACAACAACATGGCAGCCTAATTAGACCTGTCTCCTCTCCACTGTACCAGCACTGATTACACATATTTGCACTTGTAATCAGCCGGGCTTTCCTGCTAAATTTCCTATTACTTGTCACTCGGGCTCGGAGTTTGAATTAATTTGGTTTAATCGCGAGTGTTTCCGAGTGCGCTAGCCCGTGTGTGCTGTTAGCGTGTTTTGTTGGTAGCGTGTTGTGCCTCTCATCTGCACATGTCAGGTACAATCTTGTGTGCGCTCCCAGAGGGCCACTTGTTTAACCATTACCCTTCATCCTTCATTATTTCACATTTGGGCAGAGTTTGAGTTAATCTGTGAAGCAAGTGACGTGGCAGCATGAGAAAAAAGAGGAAGTTTGGAAATTGGTTTGGATTAGAGCTTCTCAGAAGGTGCCAATGCTCTTATCAGCAGTAGTAGTAGTTATAGTAGTAGTAGTAGTTATAGTAGTGGTAGTAGTTATAGTAATAGTTGTAGAAGGCTAGTAGTTATACTAGCTGTAGTAGTTATAATTAGTCTAGTCATAGTAATAGTAGTAGTATAGTAGTGATAATAGCAGTAGTAGTAGTAGTAGCAGTAGACCTAGTAGTAGTAGTAGTTATAGTAGTAGTAGTAGTTATAGTAGTGGTAGTAGTTATAGTAGTAGTTGTAGAAGGCTAGTAGTTATAATAGCTGTAGTAGTTATAATTAGTCTAGTCGTAGTAATAGTAATAGTAGTAGTTAGTGATAATAGCAGTAGTAGTAGTAGTAGCAGTAGCAGTAGCTAGTAGTAGTAGTTATAGTAGTAGTAGTAGTGATAATAGCAGTAGTAGTAGTAGTAGCAGTAGAGCTAGTAGTAGTAGTTATAGTAGTAGTTATAGTAGTGGTAGTAGTTATAGTAGTAGTTGTAGAAGGCTAGTAGTTATAGTAGTTTTAGTAGTTATAATTGGCCTAGTCGTAGTAATAGTAGTAGTATAGTAGTGATAATAGTAGTAGTAGTAGTAGTAGTAGTAGTAGTAGTAGTAGTAGTAGCAGTAGACCTAGTAGTAGTAGTTATAGTAGTAGTAGTAGTTATAGTAGTGGTAGTTGTAGAAGGCTAGTAGTTATAGTAGTTGTAGTAGTTATAATAGGCCTAGTAGTAATAATAGTAGTATAGTAGTGATAATAGTAGTAGTAACAGTAGACCTATTTTAGTAGTAGTAGTAGGCTAGTTGTTATAGTAGTAGTTATAGTAGCTGTAGTTATAATAGGCCTAGTAGTAGTAATAGTAGTAGTATAGTAGTGATAATATTTGTAGTTATAGTAGCAGTAGTAGTTATAGCAGTAGTAGTTGTATAAGGCTAGTAGTTATAGTAGTAGTTATAAAAGTTGTAGTAGTTATAATAGGCCTAGTAGTAGTAATAGTAGTAGTAGTTGTAGTAGGCTATTAGTGATAGTAGTAGTAGTAGTAGTAGCAGTAGGCCTAGTAGTAGTAGTAGTAGTAGTAGTAATAGTAGAGAATCTTTTCTTCAGGGAATGAAAATGACCTTTTTACCCACCAGTCACTGTTGCTACTTACATATAGTTATTATATATGTCGATTGTTTTAACACATGTTCAGTAGTTTTAATATTTAGTTAAAAATGTGTAATTAACCATAAACATCTTTCACTAAGTTGTTAAAGTTGATTCTATGTCTGGAGAGGCTTCAATTTAACAAAAATATACCTCACAACGACTACAAATTGGTAATGGTTTGGAGGACTACGCATTTGGGCAGTGGTGGAAGGTAAAAGTGCAAGTAGTTGAATTTAAAAATTTTACAGTGGATACTTTTTACTTTTACTTCACTACATTTGAGCAGGTATTATTCATCTGATATGACGGGTTATTTGTGCCGTGTTTGTGGTAACCTCCTGACTGAAAGTGTTGAGTTCAAGCTTCAGCTTTGAGCAAACAAAAATTAATACACAAAAATAATATAATAATAATTTTTTTTTAAAGAGAAATTAAGACATTTATCTGTGTTGCTACATTTACTAAAGCAACAAAATTGAGTACTTCATCCACCGCCAGTGTTAATGTCAAACCCTGCTCACATCACATCAAAGGTTATTTTACTTCTACAGTTTATTTTATGCATACTTTTATTTCATTTTATGTATTAGTTTTTGCTGTTATGTCCCTCAGTCGTCCAGGTCTGATCCAAAGCAAAAGACGAAATTAAATCAGTCAACTGGACAAATCGTTGTAGCCACAGCCAGCCACAGAAACACTTAAGTCCAAAGTGTTTCTGAAATTTGTTGGTGCAGAACGTTTCATCGACATTGTGGGTTTTGTCTGACACATTCTGTACATGTAGCAGGAGACACGGACTGCGACGGACATTTATGTAATTTGTCTACACATTCCCTCAGGCCAATGGAGGAGACTGACAAAACTACAGTCCCTCATGATCAGGACTCAGAACACAGTGGTCTACAGTCCCTCAAAAAAACAGGACGCAGCAAAATTGTACTAAAAAAACATGCAAAATTGTACTAAAAAATCTGCGAAATAGCGAGACCGCGAAAGGTGAACCACAATATAGTGACAACTTTGTGAAAACATTTCGAAGTTTGTGTTACTATAGTCAGCGCCTGTCATGAGTTCCACGCATTCCTGTTCCTGGGTTTGCAGTGGTAAGTGATACCACAGTCGTCCAGGTCTGATCCAAAGCAAAAGACAAAATTAAATTCATCAGCTGGACAAATTGTTGTAGGAGTGAAGACATTTGGCTGCTCATCCACGCCGTTTCTTCAGTTCTGGTCAGATTACTGGTGACCACTGCATTTTATCTATTTGAAGTGAGAAGCAAACTGCACTGAAACTGTAAATAGATATTGTCTCCAGTTTCAGCATTAACCACCCTATTTAACCTGTAATGGCCGCCTATTGTTCTCTTTGTTTCCTGTTTTGTTCAGTTGACAGATGTAATTTCATCTTTGCTATTTTTACTATTATTACAATTTTTTTCCATGTTGCATCAAAAGACTCCACTCTGGCCTGGGAGTCGAACCAGGGACCTTCTGGCCGTGTGGCGAGAATGCTATAGCCACTTTACACCAACGTCGCTTGCCGTCGAGGTAAAAGTGCTGTACCTGATTTGTATCGTCTTAAAATGTGAAAAACAGAACTCGTTTGCAGTGGTCCCGAGTTACTCCTCACTCACCTTATGCATTCAGAACATCCTAATTACTCACCGCGATGAGTTTATAAGCACCTCACACAAGATAGTGGAGTGGAGCGGAGATTTGACATGATTAAGCTAACAACTCCTAGAATGCTATTGTGCACTTCCTGATTATCGGACAATACGGTGCTTTATAATCAGATGCAGAGTACACACAGCTGACTTATACAATATATCTGTACCGACAAATATTGCTCAAATATATGGGTAAAAATCAGATCCAGGAGCTTTCTTATCTCTTGTAAAACCTGATGAACCTCGGCACAGATACAAAAAAACCTTCATAAATAAACAAATATCAAACTGCGCACATTAACTTTCTGTTCCTGATTAGCCTGATGGGGCCTCACGCTGAGCTCCAGAGAAGACCTCGTAATCAGCTCCATCACGAAGGCCCCTCTCTGCACCTGGATCCCGGGTAAACACGCCCTCGTCTGCTCCTCCAATCACTCCACCGCTGTCCCGCTGAGAGGCCCCTCCAGTCCCATCAGAGGCAGAGCGGGGCGGGTGTCGTCATCGCCCCTCCTCCCTGTGTCGGAGGCGTGCTGTTCAGGAAAGTATCAAACGAGGAGTCGGTATGAGGAGCTGAGGCAGAGGCATGAAACCAGGAGAGATGTTTAATATGCTCAAGTAGAAGTTAAAGGAATGGAAATACTGTAATATCTGATTATAAATTCCATGAACATGATCTGTCTGTGTCGCCATGTTTAAATCAAATATAACTTTTACTGATAACAATTGTAATACTAATTTATACACGATAGCCACGTTATATTTGGTGTTTTCAAGACGAATCTCACACGAATCTCTCATTTGGGTTGCCAGTTTCAATGCTGAAATCCAGCTGGTTAAAACCTAAAAGGACTCTCTTTCTTTCTTTATTCTTTATTTGTCAGGGACCATGTACAAATTCATTAATCTAACAAAAGAAGAGATGATTTGTACCAGATTTAGCTACTGCTGCTCTCCATCTGCAGTCCCTGGGCAGGTCTCTGATTTGAACTGTCATTATCTAAACCCCAGAATCAGTGCTAGTGCAGCCTCTGTAGCTGCACTTTATGCTGTCCATATACTGCGAATAAGTATATGGACAGTTCAAGGCTCTGGCCACTCAGGTTTGGATGTGATTGAAATACAGATACAATAGGCGACATACAGATCCTTTAAAACTAATATTCTAAAGTGAACAGAGTATTTGGTGGAAAAGGGACTGACACATTTTAGATACTGGGTTTGTGTAATATTTTGGTAAGATGAGAAGTAATAATCACATTGTGTTATTTCAAACAAAGAAGTAAATAAGACAAAAAACAATCCTATCATCCTAAAAATATGACTCAAATAAAAGTTAAAATATTACCATGCAATCATTTTTATTTTTTTTTTTTTATTATTATTTTTTTTTAATGAATTTCTATTACTGAACATTTTTAGGCATTATTATTGCTGTAGTAGAATTAGTCGGTAACACTTTATAATAACTACAGCCTATTTAGCCTTGAATAAACACTTAATTAATAATGAACAAACAATTAATAATGATTCATGCTTATTATAAAATGTTACCAATTTGTCAATGCAAAATGAAAATTGTAAACTTGTGGTATAATGGCATTTAAAAATCATAAAAATCTAAGTAAGAAAACATAAAGAAGCGATACTTGGACACAAAAAGAGTGGCCATGACTGGACAAAAAAAAAAAACAAATTAAAAAAATGACTTAAAGTATGACTTTTTCTAAATGCAGTTTGTTTCAAAATGACTCAAGTGAAAGTAACAAAGTAAACACAACTCCCTTCTTTCCGTGTCTTTAGTCTTCCTGATTGACTGATGTCACAGGGGTGCCAGATACTGCACAACACCTATCATCATTCATGTGCTCTGTTTTGTTTATAGACCTCCTCTATTGACGATCACCATATCCAAAGATCTTTAATTAGCGCCTTTTGTGAGGCGTTCGAATGGGAAAACAAAAGAAGCACACTCCGATCAGTACGAGGCGCGCCGACGAGTAAACATTTTAATTATGGCGTTAAATATAAAATGGAAGGTAACATTTGTGAGCAAATTAGACTAAAGGTCACTTTGTTGGAAGGTGCTCAGCTAATGATTTTTACATGTGCTGTTTATCTGCTCTGCATAATGACACTGATAGGACCAACAATAGAAGGCCAGGCTCAAGAAACATCAACTTTTTACAACGTTTAAGTTTTTCTACAGCACCATTTTTTTTACTGCTGCTATTAAAGAGTAGTATTTGTTATCAGAACACTTTTTTTTTCTCGTGAGGGTTATGTTCCAAAAATAATTTGCAACAGGCAAAATCTGCAAAGTAGTCATTATTATATATGTTTTGCGGCTGTAAAACTCCTCACCACACACTTTATACACTTTTCTCACACAGGCATTTTGTCACATTTCTCTCTTGTTTAAACACTCTCAAAGTTCAAACCTTCGTATATTATATCCCTGTTCCCCGATGAGGGATATAATATACAAATAAACACTTTTAAGTCCAAAGCGTTTCTGAATTTGTCAGTGCAGAACTTTGTGGGTTTTGTCAAGGAGAAAACTTGCAAACATACAGCACTTAAGAGTCACACTGCGATCCAACATTTATGTAAATTCGTCTGAACACATTCTGGACTGTACAGGAGACACGGAGGAGACTGATGGACAATGGTCTACAGTCCCTCAGCCAATCAGGACGCAGAACACAACGCACGATCATACTCTGTATAAAAAAACATGCAAAATTGTACCAAAGATCCACGAAACAGTGAGACCGCGAAAGGTGAACCACGATATAGTGACAACTTTGTGAAAACATTTTGAAATTTGTGTTACTATAGTCAGCGCCATACCTATTTAAAGGTGAAAATGTTTTTGCATTCTTTATTATTTGGGAGAAAAAAATGTATAAATAATGTGATATGTGATGGGGTTTGCAGTGGTATGTGATAAGGTTAAGCTACACGGAGGGAAATCTGTCCTGCATTTGACCCATCCTTTCTTCAATGCCACTGGGTCAACCGTAATCTTAATCTTAATCTTCATGATTTTGAGCTCGTCTTGGTCGGGATTACTTCAGATGGAGGATTTGGGGTTTTGCTTGCCTGATTACAAGCATGGTAATTTACATCGATTTAGAGAGTATTTGTGCTCCTACACTGGGCACGGAGAGCTTCTACATGAGGCTAATTAACAATACCTGGTTTTAGATACTTTGAACAAAACTTGTGCGAAGAAAGAAGAAGTATATTTGTTTCATTTGTAGTGACCTGTCTATGAACCGTCCACACACATGCAGACACCAGGGTCCAGACAAAAAGCAGAGATAAAGGTAACAAAGTACAAGTAGTAAAGTACTGTAGTCAAGTACAGAACCTAAAACTTCTACTTAAGGCCATTTTACAGATGATATTTTTTACTTTTAACTACATTTGAGAGCAGTATCTGTACTTTCTACTCCACTACGTTTCTGAACTGGACTGAAAAGTAAAAAGTACTTTTCATGTAATTTGAGGGGTTATTTTTACCGCGTTTGTGGTAACATCCCGACTAAAGTTTTTGAGGTTAAATACACAAAATTCGTAAGTAAAAAAAAATGGATTTGTATTGTTACTATGACCAAAATATGTATCATTTTGAATCAACAAATTAGCAACACTTGAGTGAAATACTTACTTTTTACTCTTACAGTACATTGTTAAACGAATACAGTTGTCCCTCGCTATATCGTGGTTCACCTATCACGGTTCGTCTTTTCAGATTTTTTACTACAATTTTTCATGCTTTTTTACATCATATGATCGTGCGTTGTGTTCTGCGTCTTGATTGGCTGAGGGACTGTAGACCATTGTCCTGATTGGCTGAGGGACTGTAGACCATTGTGTTCTGCGTCCTGATTACTGAGGGACAGACCATTGTGTTCTGCGTCCTGATTGGCTGAGGGACTGAATGTTGTTCTGCGTCCTGATCTGAGGGACTGTAGACCATTGTGTTCTGCGTCCTGTGGCTGAGGGACTGTAGACCATTGTCCATCACACCTCCTCCGTGACGGCGACGACATTCAGAATGTGTTCAGCAAAGAGCAGGATGGATGCGTGTGACTCCCCAGGCCATCGATGAATGCTTTTCACGAAAGCAAAAACCCATTTAATGCCACCAGCAGGGCTGGTTTGACCCAATTTCATCGACGAATACAGTTTGGACTTTCAAACCCATTTTGCGCCCAAGGACTGGTTTTGACAGATTTCAGAAACACTTTGGACTTAAAAGTGTTTCTGTGCACGAGAGACACGAGAACAACACATTTAAGATCATCGAGGAAGAGGGAGATAATATACGAAGGTTTGAACTTTGAGAAACAAGAGAGAAATGTGAGAAAATGTTAATGTATGTGTGAGAAAAGTGTATAAAGTGTGTGGTGAGGGGTTTTACAGCCTTAAAACAAACAAAAATAAAGCTGACTACTATTGGAGGGGTGGAGTGGTACTGTTTACCCAGGGGCCAGTGCAGGGAGGGGCCTCGCACAAACTCTGTACTGTGTATTTTATTAGACGACAAGCAGTGCAGTTCCACCAAGATGATTAGTTCTGAGGGCCCAGAATTCAGTGCTACACCCCTGCTTAGGTTGATTTTTTCATGTGATACTTTTACTTTGACTTTAGTAACTTTTTACCTCTGCACCTGTACTTTTATTTAAGTAACAAAAGAGTACTTGATCCACCACTGACAAAAAGTAGGTCAGTGCCTTGCCAATGGACAGAGTGACCTGAAGGAGCTAAAAGTTGGAGTTAAACCACCAACCTTTGCGATCTGAGGGTGAACACGATTCTAATTTGTAATGTGTAATATTAATAACTGAAAGTATCTCTGTATACATGCTACTTGAGTAAATACTTTGCTTTCTCTGCCCAGTAACTTTCACTTGTGATTTGAGCTGTTTTACACAAAGAGCTTCTGACGTTGTGCTTTGTGCCCTGGAGTTTGTGTATCTGTTTGTCCAGGACTCACACCTCTTCTCCCATGACCTGCGCACCTACGGCAGCCCTGCAGGGACATTCTGTGGACGGTGGACAAACTCAATAGAAACAGGTCAGATTCCACATGACATTTACACAGATGCCCCGTAGATGTTATGAAATAGTGTGGGTCCTTAGAGAAAACTGAAATCCTCCACTGTTTGTTAAACCTGGGAGATTATAAAAACAAGTGAAAAACAGGGAAAGGCGAAATATATATTTGATCATTTGTTATAATGACTTTGTTTCCTCGTCACAAACAGACCTGGAGTTGTCTTTTTTTTTTTTTTCATTCACACCTATTTAACACACAAACCCTGCATATTTAGGCAGAGTTCTTCTCTCAAAAAGAAAACACTGTGTTTCACCTTGTGATGTCATCATGTGGTGATACAGGAAGTGCTCCACTGTGTTTTCAAACTCCACACACCTTCATTAGAATCATTTGGATAATTTCAGCCCTAGAATTGTCCATCTCTGCGGAACTAAACATAAAAGGAGCTGTTAACTTGAAAACTACCACTTCATGACATCACAAGGTGGAACACAGCATTTTGAGCTTTGGGGATGTTACAGACTAATAATAAAGGGAAACAAAACACAACTCCAGGTCTGTTTTGGGGCAGGTAACAACATTAAAACATGACTTGAAGCTTTGTGCAATATAGGACCTTTAAATGTGGTAAAACAAACAAACACACAAACAAACAAACTAATAAATAAATACAATTTAATAAAATGTATTTAAAAAAAAAAAAAAAAAATATATATATATATATATATATATATATATATATATATATATATATATATATATATATATATGTTTTTTTTACCCAGTGTATTTGAGCAAAATGTGTCTTGCCCCAGTACAAATATAATGTGTAAGCAGCTCTTGAGGTCAAAATAAGCCTGCTGTGTCTCCATCCAATTATAACGCATTTTATTGTTTGAGAATCAGGAAGTGTGTGGTTAGCATGTTAGCTGTAATTAGCATTAAAGTCACAGCACTGGTCTTTGAAAGCTAACCATCACGAGGAATAGTTTAAAATGCATTAGCTCTGGATTTTATTCCACATTTGAGACAGTAAAAATCAGCTGCAGCACCTTTATATAACCAATAAATGTTTTTAAAATGTCATTACTTTAGCTGCTTATTTCAGATAAATAAGTGTTTTTCATTGACTTCCAAAAGGCTTCGCCCTTGTGTGAATTGTGGCTCTTGTAAAGCACATGTGCTTCATTACCTCATATGGAGAGCAGATCTTCCAGTGATGAAGCAGCTAAAATGTAAAATGGGGACCGTAAATTCAGAGTTATAACCCGGAGGCTGCAGACGCCCAGAGGAGCAGAGCACAGTGTAACTCAGCCCGCTCCAAACACTGTGTTAAATATAAACAGACAGATGTGAATGAGAAGACAGGGCAATATCACGGGTCTGAATCAGCTGCAGTGGTTTAACTCAGATTGGAGCCTGTGTAATCCCTCAGTAGATAGCGACACGTAGAGACGGATGCTGCTGTTTTCAAGATTGGGAAGGTGAGACTCTCCAATTTGGTTTGTGGGACGTGGGGTTATTTTATGTTCTTGATAGCAAAGGGGAGATTAGTTTAATTATTTCAACATAACCTGGTGTAAGGTGAAAGTGGACTGGTTTTATAGCCTGGCACGCCGGCTCTTCTTACTGTCTTTTCAAATGCAGGAGAGTCTGGAATCGGACCAGAGAACGCATCAGAGAGCCGTCCAGTTTTCTCGAAGAGCAATAATCTCGTGACATATTTTTTTTATTTTAACAGATACTTTTTCAGACCAAGGTTTAGTTTGTTTCATACCTGTCAGTTCGAACTCCTCTCTAGCACTCTTCCTCAGAGTGGTCACATGATGTCACTGTGACGTGTCCATTCTGCTGATTTAAATCGGTTTTGCCGCTGACTTCCTACCGGCGGAGGCAGGACGACAGCGCCATCTGCAGTTCGACTTCTTCATGACAGTATCCCAAGCGTGTGAGAACGAAAAGGCCCCCTCGTCCCGGTTTACAGTCCCACGGGAGCGTTTCCGTATTTCGATCGCCTCCTTAATCCAGCGACGATGTTTGTCGTCTTCTGTCCCAGTGATGTTTGGTCCGTCCCAGTGAAACTCATTGAACTAACCTTGTGCCACATTTATCACATTTGAATCTTGAGTCTTGATATATCATACAGTCTACCACCCATCACTGTAAACTTTAGTCCTTTAGTATGAAAGTGGTGTGTGCGTGAATGATCGGTGGTGGTCGGAGGGCCGATGGCGCAAACTGGCAGCCTCGCTTCCGCCCCAGGGCAGCTGTGGCTACAAAAGTACCTTGCCATCACCAAGTGTGGAGTGAAAGAATAATGACTATAGTGCAGCGCTTCGAGAGGCTTTGACAAGTCCTGTTAAGAGCATTACAAGTGTAAGGCATTATTATTATTTATTACAAGTCTTTCTGTGAATCCGTCCTACCTCAACTCACGACTAAACATCCCCAGCTCCAGCCGCACACTCCACTCAAACAGCTACACTATCGTCATTCCCAGTCGTGGATGAAGTACTCACCTGTGTTACTCAAGTAAAAGTACAGAGGTAAAAAGTTACAAGTAAAAGGATCACATTAAAAATGTACTTTATGGGTAAAAAGTAAAAGTTTATAATTTATTAAAGTGTTAAATGTGGTGATACAGATGCAAAATGATACATATTTTGGTCAACAGTGACATTACGAATCAGTTTCTACATTTTTTTGTATGAATTTTGTGTATTTCTATTTGTTTCCTTAAAGCTGAAGCTTGAACTCAAAAACTTTAGTCAGAATGTTACCACAAACATGGTAAAAATAACCCCTCAAATCATTTGAAAAGTACTTTTTACTTTCAGTCCAGTTCAAAAAGGTGATGGAGTAGAAAGTACAGATACTGCTCTCAAATGTACTGAAGTAAAAGTAAAAAGTATCCACTGTAAAATGTACTCAAGTAGAAGTTTTAGGTATATGTACTTTACTTGAGTAGAGTACTTTTAGAGTAGAAAGTACAGATACCTGCTCTCAAATGTACTGAAGTAAAAGTAAAAAGTATCCACTGTAAAATGTACTTGTTTTAGGTATATGTACTTTACTTGAGTAGAGTACTTTTAGAGTAGAAAGTACAGATACCTGCTCTCAAATGTAGTGAAGTGAAAGTAAAATTGTAAAATGTATTGCATCTATTGTAATCAATTGTAAAATCTATTAGATTATTAGATTAAAGTACAGATGCCTAAAAATTCTACTTAAGTCCAGTACTTTACTACTTTTACTTTGTTACCTTCCACCACTGGTCACTCCTAAATCCTGCACAACTTTTGGCCGCTCCTCATTTCACTTTTGTGCAGCAAGTGACTAGAAGCACCTACTTTACTTTAAAACTTAACAAATTTTTACTTCTGTCGACTTTTAAAAACTCCAGATTTTTTACAGGATCACTGCACATACTTTAACACTTTTATATCTTTAATCTGCAAATGTTTCACTGTCTCATGTTACGATTCACTGTTTCTCATTGTGACTGATGTGCGAGAAAGGTGTTTTCAACAGACTTACCTGGTACAATGTTGAATAAATGAATAAATCATCTGTAGAAGACAACCTGCTAAGTTTTTTGTGCTTTGTTTTTTTTAATTTTGTATCCGAAAAAAATACCTGATTTGTATTGTCTTAAAATGTGAAAAACAGAAGTAGCTCATTTTAAACAGTTTACAGTGGTCCAAAGTTACCCCGCACTTACCTTATGTATTCAGAACATCCTAATTACTCACAGTGAGGAGTTTATAAGCATTTTTCACAACATAACAGGGGTGGAGAGAAGTTTTGACATGATGGTAAAGTACTTCCTGATTATCAAATTGAATAATAGGCACACTGATGATTTTTGCCATGTGCTCATCTGGTGTTTTATTCTTTATTCTTTTCAGGTTAAAGTCCTGATAGTAAAACAGGTTAAAGTCCTGTGACCCACTGTGGACTGGTGTAGTGGGCAGACGTGTCCCTGTGTAGCTGGGTGCGTACAGCGCTTCCCTGGGGAATTTTGGGTCCCTCAAAAATAATAAAAGCACGGGGTTAGAGTCCTCAACTGGTAATTATTGTTACGGGGTCAGAGTCCCCGGTGAGGGTTAAAGTCCCTTACGAAGAAAGGTTAAGGTATTGTTACGGGGTTAGAGTCCCCGGTGAGGGTTAAAGTCCCTCACAAAGTCGTGTTCAGGTTAAAGTCCTGTATACAGGTTTGAGTCCTGTGACCCACCGTGGACTGGTGTAGTGGGCAGACATGTCCCTGCGTAGCTGGGTGTGGGGTTAGAGTCCCCAACTGGTGCGTAATATTGTTACGGGGTTAGAGTCCCCGGTGAGGGTTAAAGTCCCTCACGAATAAAGGTTCCGTGTTCAGGTTAAAGTCCTGATAGTAAAACAGGTTAAAGTCCTCTATACAGGTTTGAAATTTTGAATTGTATTGTTTTGATTTGTGTGATTTCAATGTCTTTCTTATTCTGTAAAGCACTTTGAATTACCTTGTGCTCTACAAATAAACTTGCCTTGCCTTTACTTTGACATTTTCTTGTAAGATGCCTTCAAAAATGCATTTGATTTTAAAGTTGCTAAAAATAAAAAAATAAAACAAACAGGGGTGTAGCTGCTTGTGTGGTATAAGTGGCCCTGTGTGCAGGCCTCCTCTCTCCTCTCTCCTCTCTCTCTGTCTCTGTGTGACTGTGGGCTGTTGAAGACATGATGTTAGCGGACACTTCCTGACACGACGCCCCCAAACCCTGACTCCGCCCCCCCCGAGCCCCATGGTTCAGTCTGCCGCTCTGTACCTGCACCACCGGCCCGAGGTTACACACATCAGACCCTCTCTCACAAACATACAAGACAGAAGTGTACAGGCCTCCGAGAGAGTGGAGAAAGTTAGTCTGGTTATACATGAATATTCTGAAGGTAAAATACTATACAGTGGAAAGAAGTTACTTTAAGTGGGTTGATACAGTATTTTGCAGTAATTGTACTTCTTGAGTGAGTTGTTAAAGCTGTACTCGTATTTGTAATGAATACTATCCATGCTATTGTAATTATTGAGCAGTAACTAGTATTTTTCCATGCATTTCACTTTTACTTAAGTACAACTTTGGCAGTACTTGTACTTCTAATGGTAAATGGTAAACGGTCAAATTTTTATACAGCGCTTTTCCACCTTCAAGGCTCTCAAAGTGCTTTATTTTACATCAAGGGACCACTCATCCGTTCACACACAAATTCATACACCAGTGTACGCAGTGGGTTAAGTGTCTTGCCCAAGGACACAACGACAGCATCTGTAGACGCTGGAATCGAACTGCCAACCTGTCCGACCGCCCAATAATGATGTTTATGTTGAGAGCAGGATTCGAACTGGTAACCTTCAGCTCAGTGGACAAATGCTCTACTAACTGTTTCTAATAGAGTACATTATTAGTCGTGTAACAGTACTTTTACTTAAGTACAACAATGACAGTCTTTCTACCACTATCAAAATCACAGTCACTTGGATTTATATGGTGACTTTCGAGATACCGAGAGCTTTATCCTGAGTGATTACTCCACAGTATACTCAGGCGAGGTAAGCCACAGCTGCCCTGGGGTCGACTGACGGAAGTGTGGCTGCCAATCAGCGCCATGGCTCCTCTGACCTACTTTCTTTTTTTTTTTTTTTTTTTTTCCTTTATGCTTTCCCAAAACAGTCGGTCATACACTTTACTTCAGCTGCATGTGTCCAGGTTTGGCTGTGATATAGGGAGACTTTTTTTGACTTAATTTCCATCCATCCATCCGCTTTCTTCCTCTTATCCGGTGCCAGGTCGTGGGGGCAGCAGTCTGAGCAGCAACTCCCAGACTTCCCTCACCCCAGACACGTCCTCCAGCTCCTCCGGTGGGACTCCAAGGCGTTCCCAGGCCTGCCGACACACATAGTCCCTTCGGCGTGTCCTGGGTCTTCCCCGGGGGCCTCCTCTCGCGGGACCTCCTTGGAACACCTCCCATTTCATTTTGATTTCATATTCAACATCATCTTGACATCCACTGACTCACAGGTTGGCGGTACGATTCCAGCTCTCACAGATGAATGCTGTCGTTGTGTCCTTGGGCAAGACACCTAATCCTCCTCGCCCCCAGTGTCTGCGTACATTTGTGTATGAATGTGTGTGTGAATGGGGTGAGTGGTTCCTAGGTTAAAAGCGCCACATATATATATTAAAAAAAAAAAAAAAGTGACCAAAGTGACCATCACCACATCTGAAAATCTGAAAAATATATGCAGTATTAGTTAATAAGTAATTAACCACTGATTAATTATTATAATATATATATTTATATTTTTTTTTTTGGAGATATTTTTTACCCCTCTTTCTCTCAGCTCGAGTTTCCACACCCACCACAATACGCTGACGCTGCATCAGACCGTGTGCATTTCAGATAAAGCTCCTCTGAAACTTAAGCCCATAGAGATATACTGTATGCATTTAACATTATAGACCTCCTCTTCTTCTTCTCCTTCTTCCTCTCTTTCTCTCCTCTCCCTCGCTCCAAACCGCGCACTTTTATAAATAAATAAATAAATACATAAACGCGAGATATGCACTTCAAGCTGCTTTCCTTGACTGAGGGCTTAAGCTTATAGGCAGACGGAATGAGGGACAAATTTAGCAGGAGATCTCGGAATAACTAAGGTGGGGGATAAGGATTAAATATTCGGAAAAGTGCAAAAAGCAGCACTTCTGGACATGTGCTTCTTATGGGTCCACTGCTGACTGGAACGTTTGCAGATTTGGGGGAAAAAAAGAGCAAGTTTTAATGAAGTAATTTATGCATTTCACGCTTGAGTGAAGTTAAAGAGGGATTATGGAGGATTCATAACATTTGACTGTGCACAAGCCAATGATCCCGATTGGAGACACAAGAGGTGACGGTGGTTTAGGCGTCATGAAGGAGCTGTGTGGACATTTACATAACAGGAAGTAGATTAAACGCATTCAGATGACTAATGGGTTTTCAAATGGTCTTCGTTTTTGTGATTCGTTTTTGCATGTGCGCCAGATTTCACACCCTCTCATTCAATATTTATATCTGTATTTATTTATTTATGTGTTTATTTATTATTATTATTATTATTATTATTATTATTATTATTATTATTATTATTATTATTATTATTATTAATTTATTTATTTATTTTACTCTCTACATTTTATATACATTCGAATTCTGAAAGAGAGAATTTTTTTAGAAAATTTTTTCAAATAAAAAAAAAAAAAAAAAAAAAAAAAGATTAAATCCTTTTCTCATTATTTTGGCATTTAGCAAATAGAGATAATTTTGGTAATCCCAATTGACCTAAAACAGGAAAAGCTTTGTTTGATTTGATGTCAGCCAATAAGAAAAAAAAGCGTATGTCTCTTTTTATATATTGTGTGTAAACGTCTGGTTTCAACTGTATGTACTGGACATCAAATACATGAAATGAGATGTAGTAAAGAATAAAAAGTTAAATAACTCCACTAAATGTTTTTGACAAAGCAAAGTGTGGCTACTCTGAGGATTTGAATATAATATAATAATATAATATATGTGTTAAAAAAAATAATTATGTATCTTTTTTGTTACATAATTCCTTACTTGTCTTACTTCATATATTTGATGTCTTCTGTGTGTATATAAAATGTAGAAAGTTGTAAAAAAATAAAGAAAAAAGTACAACATTGGGATAGTCTGTATCAAGGGTGTCAAACTCAAATTCACAGAGGCCAAAATTAAAAACCGTGACTAAGCTCCAGGCCAAACTAAATATTTATTGAAAAATTTCAACATCTGCATGTTTTTCAGAAGGGGTGGAGTAAATTTGAGTGAGGCGACAGGTAGCAGATGCTGATAAGTGTCGACAGAAGTGATGGGAGCTGGGACTCATGGTATTAGAGGTCGCCCCCAGTGTCTGTGTGTGTGAATGTGTGTGTGAACAGGTGAGTGGTTCCTTGATGTAAAAGTGCTTTAAGTGTCTTGAAGGTGGAAAAGCGCTGTATAAAAATGTGACCATTCACCCATCCTCGGTGTATTTAAGTTTTATTATCGGCACTTTTAATGTGACTAAACATAACAGAACACAAAAAATTGAAAATAAAAATGCATCTTTGACCACACCACTTCACAACTTTCACTTCTGCTAATAATAAAAACCCTCCATGATAAATGTAGTGTGTGATTGGAGCCCTGGTTGGTGTAACACTGACATCTGTTCTGGAGCAGATATGTCCCTCCAGACCCCACACACTGCTGCTTTTCTGCCCCCCAAAAACACTCCCCTATCCCCCCCTTCTCATCCTCCACCGCATCCCCTCCTCCATACCTCCATCCAACCATCCGTCCATCCCCTTCACCTGGACTCAGACCCATCTTCCTGATACTAGCGCCACAAATGCTACTTCTGTTAGCGACATGCTCCGTCTAACTGTAAAGCCTCCATCTCTCCTTTATCGCACACGGAGCTCATCTGTGAAACGTACTCTCCAGTGGTTCCCACACAAGATACTGGGCTGATTTTTCTAAGTTTGTGGCAGGAAAAGTTTGAAAAGAATATCCAGCCATGACGCAAAACAGTCACTTATTGTCTTTTAAGTCTTTTAATATCTATTTATCGTGATTCTCCTGCTGTTCTTAGACTTTACATTGCAACACTGTAATTTACCCACTGTAGGACAAGTGAAGGATTATTTATTTTACCAAAATATAAAACACTGAAGTGGGAGTTTTAGCTTCCTGTTTGTTTTAGGACTTTTTCCCCATTTATAAGAGAGGGTATAGTCCTGGTATAGTCCTGGTTTAATCCTGGTGTAGACCTGGTTTAGTCCTGGGATAGTCCTGTTTTAGCCTTGATTTAGTTCGGGTTTAGTCCTGGTTTAGTCCTGGTTTAGTCCTGGTTTAGTTAGTCCGGTTTAGTCCCGGTTTAGTCCCGGTTTAGTCCCGGTTTAGTCCCGGTTTAGTCCTGCTTTAGTCCTGGTTTAGTCCTGGTTTAGTTCGGTTTAGCCCTGGTTTAGTCCTGGTTTAGCCCTAGTTTAGTCCTGGTTTAGCCCTGGTTTAGCCGTGGTTTAGTTCTGGTTTTTATCCTGGTTTAGCCCTAGTTTAGTTCTGGTTTAGTCCTGGTTTAGTCCTGGTTTAGCCCTAGTTTAGTTCTGGTTTAATCCTGGTTTAGTCCAGGTTTAGTCCTGGTTTAGCCTTGGTTTAGTCCTGGTTTAGCCCTGGTTTAGCCCCTGGTTTAGTCCTGGTTTGTCCAGGTTTAGCCCTGGTTTAGTCCTGGTTTAGTCCTGGTTTAGCCCTGGTTTAGTTTGGTTTAGTCCTGGTTTAGTCCTGGTTTAGTCCTGGTTTAGTCCTGGTTAGCCCTGGTTTAGCCCTGGTTTAGTTCTGGTGTTTAGTCCTGGTTTAGTTCTGGTTTAGTCCTGGTTTAGTTCTGGTTTAGTCCTGGTTTAGCCCTGGTTTAGCCCTAGTTTAGTCCTGGTTTAGTCCTGGTTTAGTCCTGGTTTAGTCCTGGTTTAGCCCTGGTTTAGTCCTGGTTTAGTCCTGGTTTAGTCCTGGTTTAGGTCAAGGTCAAGTTTATTTCTAAAGCACATTTTAACTGCTGTACAAGATCAACTATGACACAGTTATTTCATGATAAATACAAATGTGACTTAATAAAACTCACTTCATAGAAAAACACGCATTGAAAAATCGGATTGTAATACAAACTGTCCGCTTATCTTGTGTTAAAAGCCAGTGCAATTTGAGGTGCTCTACAGAAGTGGCCCTTCTCGTGCTCAGAGGGACAGAATTCTGCCTGACACTGGCAAAACATTTAATATTTGCTGTAATTAAGACTTTACAGTTTGCAGTGGTCCAAAGTTACTCCTCACTTACATCATGCATTCAGAACAACCTAATTATTCACCGCGATGAGTTTATAAGCTCTTTTCAAAACTCTCTGAGATCAGAGTGGAGTTTTGTCACCTCGGTAACAACTAGCATGCTAACACGCACACACTCGATTATTGTACAATGAAGCACTTTTTAATTAGATACAGACAGCACGCAGCGGACTTATTTTGACCTCAAGAGTTGAAAAAATCGAGTTCAGCTCATAGACTGTAAAAAGAAGTGGACTGAGTGAGTGTGACGTCATCCGTAGCGTTCGACTCCAGGCAAATGAAGCTCGTCGAAGCTCGAGCGGTTACGGGGGTGAATTTGGAGCCAAGTTCAATATTTGAAATTCCAACTGTGAGTATCATAGCAACCAAAGAGCCAATCCAGAGTGAGGCGGTTGAAGAAAACACCCTGCTTAGCAATGCTGTCAATCAAACCTGTTGCTAACACTAAGAGGAGCGATCTCAGGGAAAGAAAGCGCTTGATTTGCCTGTTATTAATGCTCATGTGTTGATTTACGGACACAATAGCGAAATAAAAACAGCAGGATCATGTAGAGCGAGTTAATACGAACATTTTAAGACCAAAATAACGAGTCTGACAGCAGCAGTGACAGCGAGAGGGGCGACGGTTTTTCAATAGAAAGTGAATTGGAGCCAGAGTCGAGGAGCCAGAAGTGCACCCATGCTCACTTTCGATTTCAAACGCGGCGGCTAGCAGGTTAGCCATGTCCATTTATATAAACAGTCTATGGTACAGCCAGTTTAAATTAAATCCTCCACTGAATGAAATGAAACATCTAAACATGTGAGTTACAGACGTGTTGTTAGCGTGTTCTCTCCTCGTCTGAACAGCTGTGCAGACGTGTGCTCCGTGTAACATGTGTGTGCCCTGCAGTGGCTCATTTCACTGTAATAATCTATTTAATCACAACTTAACATTATTGATCCGTGTGTTAAAGTGCCGCCCGCGGAGCCGTGGGCCGCCGCAGCGCTCTCATTATTCCCCATTCGTCAGAGTTTTGCCCCCGGCCTGGAGCGGCGCCGCGGTGATAAGAAATGAAACCTGTGTCCGCCGCCGAGAGTCACGAGCAGAGGAGGAGGAGGAGAGAGGGAGGAAGAGAGACAGAGAGAGACAGAGGAGAGGGAGAGAGAGGTGGAGGCAGAGAGAGAGAGAGAGAGAGAGGGAGAGAGGGACAGAGAGAGAGAGGGAGGGGGACAGAGAGAGAGAATGAGAGAGGGGGGAGACAGAGAGACAGAGAGAGAATGAGAGAGAGGGGGACAGACAGAGGGGGGGGGGCAGAGAGACAGAGAGAGAGAAAAGAGAGAAGAGGAGAGAGGGAGAGAGAGAGAGAGAGAGAAATAGAGATGGGGACAGAGAGACAGAGAGAGAAAGGGAGAGGGGTCAGAGACAGAGAAAGGGATTGGGGGACAGAGAGGCACAGAGAAAAGGATAGGGGGACAGAGAGAAAGAGGGGGGGGGCAGACAGACAGAGAGAGAGAGAAAGGGAGAGGGGGACAGAGAGAAAGAGAGAGGGGGCAGACAGACAGAGAGAGAGAGACAGAGAGAGAGAAAGAGAAAGGGGGACAGAGAGAGAGGTAGAGAGAGAGAAAGAGAGCCAGAGAGAGAGAAAGAGAAAGGGGGGACAGAGAGAGGTAGAGAGAGAGAAAGAGATAGATTGATAGAGATTTAGTTCAGTCTGCCTTTCCAGTCCTTGTTTGAACTTGTTAGTCTTGGTTTAGTCCAGGTTTAATGCAGGTTTAATCCAGGTCGTTTTTTGTGTTTTTTTTTCAGATAACATGGTTCCATTTGCTTTCAGCTCTGGTGCAGAGACATGAACATTCTATGAACATTTTATTTTATAATATAAAATCAATTCTCAATGTTAAATTCATTTTGAATAGATCAATGAGTGATCTACATTTTTGATTTGAATCAACATAAAATACTACATGGAAAAAGGTGGAAAAAAGGTGGCTAAAAATAATGTATTGTGTTTTTTTTTTATTTTTTGTTTAATTTAACTGTATTAATTTAACTGCTAGCAGGAGCACCCTCAGGGTAAGAAGGCACCTGATGTGTCTGTTATTGATGTTCTTGCATTATGGACAGAATAGTGCAATAAAAATGCCAGGATCATGTAGAGTTAATACAAACATTTAAGACCAAAATGACGAGCCTGACAGCAGCAGTTATAAAGAGAGAACGTTTTTTCAATAGAAAGTGAATTGGAGCCAGTCAGTGACGCATAAAATAATATGTAGAAAATAGTGGGGGGAAAAAAAGTAATAATATAGGGTTTGTTTGTTTGTTTGTTTATTTATTTTTATTTTTATTTTATGTTTTGCAGTTACAGGTTATGATTGGCTAAAAAGACTGTTTTTTTTTTTTTTTTTTTTTTTTTAATTAAATTATGGTTTCTTTTTTTTTAATTTACCTTATTTTCATGCAAGCTTTTATTTTTAATTCTATCATTGTTTATATTATTACTCTTTGTACCTAGAATTGTGAACTGACAATGGCGTTAAAACAAAACGTTTCCTGATTTTGAAATGAAAACACCGCTCCCTCGTGTCTCCGCCTGTTTACCCGCTTTGACATTTGAAGGTGGACTTTCTGCCCGTTTCCCATAGATCCTCATAGATTGCGGCGCTCCTTGGCGGGGTTAGCTGTGGGGCAGGTTAGCGACCCGTGCTACAGGAAGTGCTTTTTAATCAATGTGATCCTAATGAATGGTAAACGATTGTGTCCTCTGGCCTGTGTGCTGGCCTTTAGCGACGGTCCAGAGCTAATGGGAATTCTCCTCAGCTAATTCTTTAAAGTCGTTCAGCTGAGGCATCCAGACCTCCGTCCGTCCATTTGTCCATATTTGGTCGTTCGTCCTAGAGCCTGTCCCCGCTGCTTTGAGTGGTTGAGTTGTTTTTTTTCTTCAGATTCTTGAATGTGCTGGTGTCATACTCACTCTTTTGATTACATTAAATACTGATTATTGACACTTATCTGAGTTGAATTATAACGGCCAAGCTACATGTTCAGAAGACGGCTTAAAATGTCATTAGGACTGAACGATGTGAGGGAAAGATACAATATTTGCTAGCTGTTTTGCATTCTGATGATGGTTTTAACACGTTTTTGGCTTACGTTTAGTTTAATGAAAAGAAACATACACAAAATGTATTTATTTTCTTGCTCTGTGGATTATTGCATTAGTCACTATTGTAATATTGATGTTTTGTGATACAGAGCGGCTCTATCCAAAATGTGCAGTGTTGTGGAATTTCTACAACCAAACAACTAAAAAATAAAATGAACTGAGGCGTTATCTTGAATCAAAGAGTCTGATTTATTAAAGCAATGTTGAGCACAATTGTAAAGAGCTAAGTGTCCCTGACAGAGTGTTGTCACGCCTTAATACAGACAGGCCCAAACTGTGGCCAGTCAGACAATATTTCTTGGTCCTCAAGCTTCCAGGTGAATTGACCCATATTACCTTAAACAGTAACAGTAACAGTAACAGAACTTTTTACTGTACATTTCTAAAAATCCACTTTAACAAGCCAATATCACATATTTAATGTGTCCCACTGAGGAAGTAGCATGAATAAAGGTTGAGTGGTTCAGTCTAACTTGTAATAATAGTAAAGATTTAAAGTACCATAGACTGGTCACCGATACAGTGAGTATTGATGACTAGTCTATGGCCCTCAATCGGCCTCAGCTTTGTCTGTGTGCTGTATATGTGGCCCTTAATGAGAAACAGTTTGGACACCCCTGATTTAGGCTGTGTCAGTACATACAGTATATTTATACCACACGGATAAAAAAAATTACATGAACCAGAAAACCAGTTTAGTCCCGTTTAAGCACCACGAGGCCAAAACACTTTTAGGATGATCAGTGGACAGTGGACACAGAGCACGGTGTACTGGATCTACAGGTCAAATTGATGAGATATAAGAGAACTAAGAGAAACTAAGTTACTAGTACTCAGTTTATATGACAAAGTACAAATCAGGCAAACACTAAGTAAAGATTTCCATTAACAGCATAAAAATAAAAGTATATTGTTGTATAGGATTAAGTAAGACTGGCTCTTTAAGTTCAGCACCACAGACAGAGACAAACCCCAGCAAACATCACACAGCAGGGAAAATGACTGAAAACATATTTTTTAATCAGTACATCAGTATTTTTTCTGTAGTTTCCCAGCTAAGCAGAGGACACTTTCTGAATCAAGTTCACTGTATTTCTTAAAATACTGCAAAAACGCCTCTTAGACCTGTGTAGGAGTTTGATTAAGTTCTGCGGGTTAAATTCAGCACCATGGACAGCGACTCATTTCAAACATCATTATCCTCACTCAAACACAAAATGAATGTTATATCATGGGCATAAATGGGGATAGCGTCTGAGCGCAAGGCTTGTGGTGGAAGAAGTACTTCATTCTGGTACTTAAGTAAAAGTACAGATACAAGAGCAAAAAATAAATACATACTCAAGTAAAGGGAAAACTATCACCTGAAAAAAATCAACTTATCTGTTTAAAAATGTACTTTACGAGTAAAAAGTAAAGGGTTTGTGTTGTGGTTTTTGAGATGCAATAAAGCTTCAAATGTAGTGAGTTTGATACAGATTTGGACTGAATTTTGTGCAACAGAAACAACTTGAAACAATCATGTTTTTAGTTGTTTTTATTTGTGTATTTCTGTTTAAATGTGTCAAAAATCAAACCCTTAGGCCTTTTCATAATTGTCTTCTCAAACAACAGTAATTAAAAAAAAAAAACCCAAAAAACTTTACTTTTCAGTCTTGTAAAAATGTAGTGAAGCAGAAAAGTTAAAAAAAAAAAAAAACTTAAAAAAAAATTCACTTTCAGATCTACTTAAGTAAAGTATTTGTCCTTTGTTACATTCCTTCACTGGTTAAACCCCGACATCGACCTATTTTTAAAAATGTGTATCACTTAACAGAACAAAATGTGCTTTTCACCTTTCATCCTTAAATATAGTGAGACTTGAGAGTGCTAATGATATGGTAATTAATACATTAATATAAAACAAATATAGGCGTTTAAATAAAAGCTTAAAAAGTTTGTTAGGGTGCCAGAAATCTGCGAGCACGGAGAATACAACTTGTGCCCACGACTTCTATTTTTCATCTGTGTGGGAGGAACAATATGGGCACATTTTGGATATTAATAAAGATTACAAAAACATTATGAATTTTTAAGCCTCTTCAAAGTTGAGTGTAAAACTTTCTGTGCGTTTGAAGGTAAAACTGCAGCTCTGCATCAGTCAGACCTCGTTCAATAGATTCACCCCCTGAAGACCTGTTCATGTTTATCTTATAAATACAAACTCAGGTGCATTGTGGGTAATTAAAGCTCATATAAGGCGGCGATAGGCCTCTCTAGCGCCCCCCGGCTGTTGGAAGGCGTCCTGTCTTATCACAGAAGTATTGATCAGAGCCTGAGGAGGGACTGCGGCCGCTGACAGTGTGTGTTTTTCTGCAGAGGACACAGACGATGGAGATTTAACTCAATTATTTAGTGATGTGACGATCGGAGTCGGATCTTTTGAACGAGTCGGCTCTTTTGAATTAGTCGGCTCTACTGAATTGTTCCTTAACTTGAGAGGTGAGAACCGGACCTCAGTTTTTAAAAGAACCAAATTTTTTCTTACTAATTTGTACACATTTTTATCCTGGTTAGCTCTAAACCAACACAAGAATCAGCTCAGAAACTCAGAGTATAGCAACACAAGTGTGAGAGTTTATTAATGTATTTTATGCATTTGAAAACATAGATACACTCCCTCTCTCAAATTTGAAACATTTTAAACACGTCTGAGCCTTGTTCTTTTCTCCCTGTGATTAGTTTCTAGATAAAATGACTTATCACATTGGCTTCTGTCGTATAAATAAATAGTAAAAGAGCCGGTGTTTGAACGGCTCTTTGAAGTGAGTGGATCCAAAAGAATCGAGAGTTGAAATTCCCATCACTAGAAGTATTGCCTCAAAAGTCTAAATAAAAATAATTATAAAAAAATAAATAATTATTTCTCTGTAGCAAAAAAAAAAAAAAACCAAACATTAATTAAAAATAAAAAATGCACTTTTTAAAAAAATCCAGACAATTTAGCCTGCAAAAAGAAAATAATATCCACATAATAATTAGCCTTATTATTATTATTATTATTATTATTATCATTACTACTAATTATAAAATAATAAAATAAATAATAATAATAAAATAATAATAAATACATTTATTATGTCAAAATCTAAATGAATTATTGAAACAAGACAGTCATTTTTAAATTCTGTATAACCTTTTACAGTTTGCCATTTATTCAGTGCTATTACTCCTATCATAATATATTTATTTATTATTTTTTTCAATGACATCTGTTTTTATTGCTAAAAATACCCACAAAAACATGCATTGTTACTATGAGTGGGCTCGCCTCTCCCCAGATCAGTGTCAGTGTCAGTTAGATAGGATAGATAATGTCACACTGTGAAACATTCTAGACAGAACCAAAGCATCACCACGGAGAAAAGCAAGAGGCAAACCCTTCACCAGAGAAGCTACATAGTGCACCTTTCAGGAGTCAAAACTATTCAAATCATAATATATTCTAAATTAAAGTTATTTATATAGTTTTTTCAGCACCATGGACAGTGACACAGCTACTCCAGCCTCGCTCTCGTTCCCTCTCCGGTACCAAACCCAGGTCGCTGTATCCAATCATCATCCCTCAGCCTTATTCTAACTCTCCTCTCTAAAAGACTAGCCTCCTATTAGCGTGTCGGTAACGCCTCTGTATTTTAGCCCAACTCCTTTTACGGCCGCTCCGATGTCCCAGCCTTGTCTGTGCATGAATCTGTCTGAGCTAGGATCCTTCAGCCACATTAAGTGTCCTTTCTTAGAGTATTTGGATCCACCCCGGCCGCGCCCCATTACCCTCCAGTCTGTAACAGCTCTTAAAGGGGCCTCTTGTCTCTCCTTCCTTGGATTTTACAGGGAAAGACGAAACTAGTGAGACTTCTTACTTGAATTTTAAATACACTGATAGCGGGAAAAGTGTTGGGAAGTTACTGAATATATGTGCTGAGTGTACGTATTCTGAACATTAATTTGGAGTAACCGCACCGGAATACAGTTACTTAAAATCACTCTGTGTATTGCATTTAAGTATATCAAAGGAAGCATATGCGTAGTCACTTTCTGTTGAGATTTTTTAGAAGTGCTATAAGATTTTCAACTAACCGAGCTGTTTCCTTATCTCTGCTGTGGTAGACTTACATGGTAGACTGTATTTTTTAAAACCTGTATTAGTTATTCTGCTGTAACAATATCCAACCTGCTACAATGGCACTGTTGTTAAAATGAAACACAGGGAACCCTTTTGGTGAGTATACGACTGAGGTTAGACATAACACATAGTCAGTACATATGGCACTTTCATGTTTTTTCTAATTATGGTTTGGTTTGGTGTGATGGTACCTGTGGTGAATATTTATCATCGTTTTATAATCGTGATTGATGAAAAGAAAAGCAGAAAAATGTAAGAAATAGCACTGACTTCTAAAGCAGAAAACCGTCTACCTATGTCTACCTCTACCTAACGCAGGGACAATTTGTGGAAAAAGAAGACATTTTCTGACAGCTTTTTTAGTTTTTTCATTCACTGTTGTCATTATTTCATTCACTATTGTGTAACAGGCTCTGTGCAAAACAGCGCCCTCACCTCAGGCGACTTCACTGTTAGCGTCACTACTTCCTGTCCAGTTTTATCTCTATGAGGTTTTTGTCAAGTCACACTAAAATTAATAAATATTTAAAGATCAGGCAGTGGAGAGAGAGCTGCGGGTGGATGCTAAACTCGGCACAAATAAAACACTTTTTGTTTGTGTCTCAATGCTAACGCAAATGCTCATTTTGGAGCATAACAAATATTAAACGGGAAAGGGAGCCTGAGACATATTCTCTCACTGATCTGTAATTCAATCCTCAGACCCAAAGCAAACAATACAAACAAAGGAGAACATTAGTAGGGCCATTAAAGGTTGAATAAGGCTGAAATTCAAGACAACAGCTCTTCACAGTTGCAGTGTAGTTAGCTCCTCCTTTCACATAGATATAAGGCAGTGTCCAGCAGTAATCAGACCAGAACTGAAGAAGCGGCTTGGATGAGACGCGAAACGATTTAACGATTTGTCCAGTTGACAGATTTAACTTTGGCTTTTGCTAATAAATATTAAAACAAAACCACAAACTGAAGTATTCTACATATAAAAATAACTGGGTAGTCATTATTTTAGTTAATCAGGTTGTTTATTTTATGTTTTCCGATTTTAATAAAAGAGGCTATTAGCTTTGAGATATGATCTGGCTATTATGCTACTGTGCACAGAGTTTATTCAGACAAGTTTTGGCCTTTATTTACAGTACGGTCGCAGATAACAGTTATGGACTTATCTTACATACGTCACAACTGCTGTCTTTGTAAATGTCACCAAAATCAAAAACTAGAAACAACCAGGAATGATTTTTTGTCCAATCTTAAATCTAATTGCATTAACTCTGCACTTTACACAGTCCCAGCCATTTAGCTCCACATCCAACACGACATTACATTACATAAACGTTCTATGATCCAAAATCTGCCTCATATTTCGCCCTCTTTCATATTAGCCCCAAATGAGCGTATTATTTACCCTGTACGGCTCTGCGGCGGCGTAGCCATGCATAACCCATCACTTCAGTGGCACGCTGCCTCTCCAAGTCTGAAGGAGCTCAGGGATAATGGAAAATTGATTTTAATGTCCTCCCATATCTGTTTAAATATGATTAACAGTGAGGTCGACGCGGCATGTCAAATTAATACTGACGTTTGGAGGGAAAAGACAGTCAATAATCGACAAGATAAATACAGATAAGAGGTCGCGCTGGTGGTATTAGCGCGAGGAAGCTAATCAGGGGCTATTTAAACAGCCGTGGGTGACAATGATTTTAACACAGAGCGTCTCCGAGGGTTTAAGGCTCAACTCAGAGTCTATGTATGAATCGGTCATTTATTTCAGCTCTTTGTCCATACTCCAGTGGACTATTCTATGATAACAGCTACTGAGAATTTATATGACATTTGGGATTTATTTTAAATGGTAAATGGTCACATTTTTACAGACGCTTTTCCACTTTTAAGGAACCACTCACCCATTCACTCACACATTCAGACACCAGTGTACGCAGGCTCTAGGGATGAGGTGGGTTAAGTGTCTTGCCCAAGGACACAACAGCAGTGTTCACCTGTGGGAGCTGTGGGTCAGTGGATCTGTTCAGCCAATGATGTTTATGTCAAGAGCGGGGTCCCACCGGAGGAGCTGGAGGACCTGGGGTGAGGGAAGTCTGGGAGTCCCTATTTAGACTGTTGTCCCCACGACCCGACGCCGGATAAGCGGGAGAAAATGGATGGAATATTTTCAGTTTAGTATATTTGACGTCATCTGCTCATTAAGGAAGATAATCCAAACCAGATCATAACTGAATAACTAGTTTCCTTATGCAGTTAATGATATTACTTTATTGTTTTTTATTTTTTTTATTTTATGTGTTTCAATAAGTTAGTTCTGTACTGAATAAGAAGTGCCTTCATATATTATACTTGTGCTTCTCTATTTTACTGCTCACTAATCTGGGGAAATTCCTGTGAAACCCACATGGCTCCTATAATTAGACTTAGAAAAGAGCAATAAGAATAATTAATAAGGTGGGACTCCATGATTTTACCAATGAAGTATTTATAAAAATCAAATATATTAACACTTATGGACATAGTTAAGTTCAAAGTTTTGAGTTTTGTGGTGAACAAGGACACTGGTGAAGGCATCTTTAAATCCAAGAGGTTTGTGTCGGTTTCAATCGAGTAAAATAAGAACTAATGTGAGGCAGGGATGTGTGTTTGTTTCAGGAATAAGACTTTGGAATGATCTTGTGATCAATTTAAGTCAATTAAAAGTCTGTCCAAAAACTAAATAAATAAAGGATGATTGGATCCCAACACATAAACTGTTGTAGGTTCATATGAGACTTGAGGAAATGAAACGGACTCTGTTATGCTGTGATATATAGTGTTTCAGTTTCAGCTGAAACCTGGAACCTGAACAGTCTTCTGAAAATGTGAGACAGGCTTCTACTCTGACAATGTTTAAATCCAGGCTCAAAATGGTTCTGTAAATCCAGGGGTGTTCAAACTATGGTCCTGGGGCCAAATGTGGCCCTCAGACCAATTTTTATTGGTCCTCAGTCCTCCCATTTGATCGTAAGCAGCACTTTCAACTGCAAATTAAACTATTTCAACCATTATATCCTCAAACATCACATTGCAGTGTGATACAGACCTAAAATGAATGTGTTTCAAGCTTTATTAACACACAGCAGCTCTGTTACAGCTGTGTATAAAGCACCGCACTGCACTGACCACTGGTCTGTGGCCCTCTGCTTCAAATATGTTTTGAGATGTGGCCCTCAATAAAAAGTGTTTAAGCGCCTCTGTGTTAAGCTCTGCATTTAACTGAAAAGTTTTTATTCTCTTCCTCTCTTTTAATGTTCATTTTATGATGATTATTTATGTTTTGATTTGTTTGTGTTGTGATTGCAAACACATGCACGATAGCTCTTCTTGGAGCGAGATATTGACAGGCGGAGCTGAGTTGAAAGACAAACCTCTCGATTTACCCGTCAATCAACGTTCCTACCCTCACCTATGGTCATGAGCTCTGGGTCATGAATTAAAGGACAAGATCGTAGATACAAGAGGCCGAAATGAGCTTCCTTTGCAGGGTGGCTGAGCTTTCTCTTAGAGATAGGGTAAGGGACTTCCGGTTTGGCTAATGGCGGAGTAGGTACAACACCGGGAGAGCTCTGCTGAAATCCTGAAAATACTGGTCAAAAATCCTGCTAAAACACAGAGTGGCTATATCCAGAATATCTCTTAAGATGGGTAAGACAACAAAGAAGCCTATTTCAGTCCAAGAAGAGCCGGTGGAGGAAGAAATACCTCATACCAGCGACAACCAAGACATCGCATGTACCGACAGTGCCGCTAGCAACCAAGGCGCTATGCTAATACGAGCCGAGCTAACACATGGAAGCGACGCTGCTACAGCTGAAGAACGAATTATTTCAACTTTGTCAAACTCTCAGCAGATCGTGCTTTGATTGACAGTCACGACCAGACAATACAACAAATTGAAACATCACTAACATCCGTGTAACTGGCTCACCTGAAAGAGCTGAAGGCTCACGTCCAGCTGCTTTCCTCGCTGAATGTCTGAATGAGGTTTTCGCGTCCCCCTCCCCGCTGGAAGTTGACCAGGCTCACCGTGTCACTGTCCGCACACGGAACCGGGATGCTCCTCGCCCGCTTATTGCCAGGATTCACCACTATCGGAATAAAGAACTCATTCTGAAGCTCGCTCGGGAAAAAAAAAAGGCTCCTCACCGCGGCACAGAAATCACACGTTTTTCCAGACTACAGCCCAGAGGTCTCTCAGAAGAGAGCGGCATTCTCCGAGGTCAAGTCCCGGCTCAGATCCGCTGGATTCCCGTACAGGATGTTTTTTTTCCGGCTAAGCTTCAGGTCACCGTCAAGAATGGACAGAATATAACTTCCTCCACTCCAGATGATGAGCGCTCCTTCCTCGCCGACGCGCTGAAGGACTGATGGACCCACTACTGTCTTGTCTTGGCTGCGGTCAGGTGAGTCCTGCCCGGGCCGCTCCTCGGCGCGCACCTCCCCGCTCTCCCTCCCTTGCTGGTCAGGTGTACCTGAATATTGTATTGTGCATATAGACAATAAATATAATTTTTTTTTAAAAACAAAAGATACGGGAGGAGCTCGAAGTAGAGCCACTGCTCCTCCGTGTCAAGAGGAGTCAGCTGAGGTGGCTCGGGCATCTGCTCAGGGCATGTCCCACTGGGAGGAAACTCCAGGGAAGACCCAGCACACGCTGGAGGGACTATGTCTCTCGGCTGGTCTGGGAACACCTTAGGGTCCCACTGGAGGAGCTGGAAGACGTGTCTGGGGTGAGGGAAGTCTGGGAGTCCCTGCTTAGACTGCTGTCCTCACAACCCGGCCCTGGATAAGTGTAAGAAAGAGGATGGATGGATGGAAGTTTGCAAAACACCACGTTGCTAGTATTACCAAGATCATTTTTGTTGATAAAAAGCCCAGCGTCCTGCTGTGAACAAACTGCATCACAGTTGGTCTGGACTTTCAGTAGTGATGACCCAAACAAATGAACACAGATCTCATACACACGTGTCACTGTGCACAGACTGAAGAGCAACACAACATTACATATGTAAATGTTTCTCAAACTGTAGGAGGAGGCTGTAATGGACCAGTGCCACTGAAACCAACAATCAATGTCTCTCACCAACAGGATTCACTGCAGCACTGGTCTGACTGTTTTTGTAAATTTTGTAAATTTAAATTGATGGATTATGGTTTGTTTTTGTACTGTGTCTGTCTATTTTAAAGGTCCAGTATTACACAAAATTGACTCTTGTTTAAACCATGTTATGATGCTGTTACCTCCTCAAAAACACACCTGGAGTTGTGTTTTGTTTCATTCACACATGTTTGAAAAACCCTTTATCATTAGTCTGTTACATCTCCAAAGCTCAAAATGCTCTGTTCCACCTTGTGATGTCATGAAGTGGTCGTTTTCAAGTGAACAGCTCCTTTTATCTTTATTTCAGTAGAGAACAGCAATTCCAGGGCTGAAATGATCCAAATGATTCTAGTGAAGGTGTATGAAGTTTAAAAACACAATGGAGCACTTCCTGTATCACCACATGACATCACAAGGTGGAACTGAATGTTTTTTTTGGTTTGAGAGAAGAACTCAGACTAAATTTGTGTGTTATACATGCGTGAATGATACAAAACACAACTCGAGGTCTGTTTGTGATGAAAAAGCACACAGCGATGGTCTGTTAAAGCACAAATTAGCAGATTAAAAACATGGATCCTGACAAAGACACGCATTAGGACCAGTGATCTAATGGCATATTACCCAGCACGCCCCCAAGAGGTTACAGAGTGTAGTACAGCGTTACCTCCGTGACCCTCCGCCCACCGCAGCTCCTCTCTACTCTCCTCTCTACGACATTAAAGCCCCGTATCAGAAGTGAAGCAGCGGTTAATGAAAACGAATGGCACATTTGTATGTCGTTAGTGGGGTCTCCCAGGGAAGCGCGCAGGGGCAGGGACCATAGTTCAGCGGTGATTATGAGGAGGTTAACGGCTGCTCTGACATCACTGCTGGACTCCCCGTGTGAAGGCAGAGGAGGGAGAGGAGGGGGCCAGTGGACGGTTACTGCGTACAGACTGCAGTAATACTCAGATTAAATGTATTTACAGAGACTAAGAGACAGACACCTCGAATATTTACATGCCGCAGAGTCTCATTTCAGCTCAGTTTTATTTCCATGTGATAAAGATATATTTTGTGACTGTAGTTTCAAATATCCAAATGACAATATGCAGATTATAATGGGAAAAAATGTGTACTTTACACACGCTAGATAAAAAGACATTCGCTTTTTTTTTCAAATCGGACTAAACTTTTCCTTTTTAGGCAAGACAAGTTTATTTTTATAGATTCATACACAAAGTAATTTAAGAAAGACATTAAAATCACACAAGTCAAAACATAAATAATCATAAATAATCATCATAAAACTGAAACAGAAACGTTCTGAGCCTGGATTTAAACATTGTGAAAGTCGAGGCCTGTCTCACATCTTCAGGAAGAATGTTCCAGGTTTTAACTGCATAAAAATGAAATGCTGAATCCCCTGGTTTAGTCCCCATGTTTAATCCTGGTTCCCATGGTTTTCCTTTAAGTCCTCTAGAGTGTGTTTAGATGGTTTAGTCCTGGGTAGTCCCTGTTTGTCCTGGTTTAGTCCTGACTCTGGGACCAGCAGGAGGCCGGTCCCTGAAGTCCTCAGAGTGTGAGATGGTTCTTGAGGCTCTAACATGTGGGAGATGTTCTTTGGTGCTGGTTCATGGAGAGACTTGTTCACACTGAGCTGCTTTAAAGTCTCTGAGCCACAGGAGCCAGAGACCTGAGCACAGGACACATGTGTGAAGTACTTCCTGGTTCCTTTTTAGACGATTTTTCAACATCTGAGTTAATTAGAGACACACTGGTTCTTTGTGTAACATCATGGGAAAGCCAAAATAAATCAGCCAAGATGTCAGGGAAAGAATTGTGGATCTGTCCATCCTTGGTGCAATTTCCAGATGCCTGAAGGTGCCACATTCATCTGTTCAATTATATGCAAGTTTAAACACCACGGGAATGTCCAGCCATCACACCGCTCAGGAAGGAGCAGTGTGATGGTCTGAAATGTGCAGATCAACCCAAGAACAAAAGCAAAAGACCTCGTGAAGATGCTGCTGAAGCTGATAAGAGTGTGTCATTATCCACAGTGAATCGAGCACTGTACCGACATGGACTAAAAGGCCACTCTGCCAGGAAGAAGAAGACTTTACTCCAAAAGCACGCAGAGACAAAGAGCTTAATTTTTGCAGACATGTCCTGTGGTCTGACAAAACTAAAATTGAACTGTTTGGCCATAATGAGCATTGTTACGTTTGGAGGAAAAAGGAGAAAGTTTGTAAGTCTGAGAACACCAACCAAACTGTGAAGTATGGGGGTGACAGCATCATGTTGTGGGGGTGTTTTGCTGCAGGTGGTGGAGGTCTTGGTCTAGTCACTAACAGAAATGATCAACATTTATGCATTTACCTTTTGGAAATTTCATGATATTATTACATTTTTGCTTCAGCACAAAAATGAGCATTATCAAGGAAAGATTAAAAACAAATTGAAATAGTTTGAAAATGTTAATAAAAATCTACTTGACTAACTCTGACTGTGTAAAATAGTAAAAAAAATAAAAAAAAAAAATAAAAACATGCATTGTTACTGCGAGTGGTGTAGGCTCTCCACAGATCTGACCTGTAATGTGGCCTGGTGGTTGTCATAGAGATGGTTTAATGCCATACTTTGGAACATTCAAGGCAAAAAAGTGCACCTTCAAACCTATGTGTGCATTAAAACGCCCAGATTAACTTACTTAAAAGAGTTTTTTTTTTTTTTTTTTTTTTTCCCTCATCAAGGAGTTAATAACATTCATAACAGGTGATAAATTTAAAACCCATCCCCGTACACTCGATAAAAAAGTACGCTGGCCTTCGCTGTCTGTCAGAAGAGAACAACACTGTATAAATGTATTTATAAGGGACCACGACGATGGAATATCTCAGTTGTTTGCTGAACTTTGATAGGGGAACTTTTCATTCAAGATCTCACGATTGTCTAAGTCTAAAAAGTGGCCGGACTAGAACTGAAATGGGGGGAGAAAAAAAACAACTTTAGGTTATTTTGCTTCCCATAAATGTAATATATATTTTAAGGACATGCAAAAGTGGAAACATCGGTGCCACTAATGCACTTTAATAATGTGGAGACAAACATTTATACTCACTCCTGTTTTAATGTTTTAACTGGACCTTCGCAGTTATGTGTTTTTTTTTTTGTCTGCATTTTTCTTTAAGCATTGAAAAGTATCCGGCACCCCGATCGGGCGCTCCCTGTATAAATAAAGATAAATGAAATGAAACGCTGTCGTATGACCCCTTTTTTCTTTTATTAACAGTTTGAAAAGTTATCATTCATTCTCTGCCCAAAGCGTTTGTCACACTCACGGACAGCTCTCACCTCTGCACCTTCACTTTTCATGCGGTGGCCTAACTACAGTCCAGATGACAGCTCTCATAAGACTCATCTAAGCCTTTATAAATCAGGCTCTGCGGGACCAGGCTGTTTCTATCATCCATAACTTTCCCTTCGAACCCGCGGAGACATTTATTGTGGATTTTGGAAAGATGGGCCTGTCCGTTCGCTGGGAGTCTCTCTGCTGTTTATATCCAGATCAATACTCAATTACTATGAGGAAGATCCACTCCCTCTGACATTTTTGAGCGAAATTATAGAGCAGCGCCATAACAAGTCCAAGTCTGTCAGTAACTCAGTACCACGAAGAGGAAGGTGGACTGAAGTTTTTTTTTTTATTGTACTATATGTTAAAGAAGATGTGCATGTGTCTGCTACATACTTATGATCTATGACACCTGTGGATCATTATGTTATAATCTGCACATTTTAAATTGTAATACTCATCGAAAACGGCTTAAAAGAAAGACGATTCGCCGACTTCCACGTTTAAAACTGCAGTGCCCAATGGGAGCTGACGTCATCACAACTGTCGGTCCCTCCAATGGAGTAGCAAAATGACTACGCAACACAGATCAAGAAAATAAAACTGAAAAACAAGGTAAGTACAGAGCAGTGGGGGTGCAACGATGGCGGCGAAAATGGCGTCTTGAAAATAAGCGATTAAAGATTGCACGAATCACTCTAGATACAACTTTGAGAGAGTATGGCGCTCAGATAAATGAAATGAAGTGAGGAGGGTATTTTGCTGATGAACTGATGAAGAGGACTGATGTTAGATTGCTACTTTATGGTTTTATGTTATTTTTTTAGTACATATTAGATTAAAAAGTGTCCAAGTTTAATGCCATCTTGTGGAACATTACTGGTAAAGCAAGTGTTTCTGTTACTTTCATTATGAGGGAAAATCATTCTGTGGCCCAGCTCGTGTGGGGACAGGGAAGTAACAAAGAAACCAAGATGGAAAATGGTAAATTAAGAAGTAATTTAATTGAACAGGGATGTTAAGTGTAAACTAAAGAGAAGGGGTCTAAAAGTACTGAAACAAACGGTACCTTGCAAGGTTTAAACAAAAGTAAGAAGGTAATATTAACTAAAACATATCTGTGTAAACCCTCAGTCATCCAGGTCTGATCCATAGTAAAAGAAGAAGTTCAAATCTGTCAAGTGAACCAGTCTTTGTAGGAGTTAAGACGTTTCGCTGCTCATCCAAGCCGCTTCTTCAGTTCTGAACTAAAACACAAATTTTACAGAAGCAAAACAAAATCTTGACGAACAAACACAGAGTCAGTACTGAGCGACTCTCACTGTAGTGACACACAAAAGAGACACACAGGCTAGCAGCCCCAAACAGCTGTCCTGAATCTTCTTAAATGGGTGGGAGGCGGCTGAAGGTCGGGCCCCAGGATTGGCCAGGCTTGGAAACAGTCGTCCAATCACAGCCAAGGGCCCACACCACCAAGTTTATGGGGAGTAAAGTAGAAGATTCAGGGACACAAGAAGCATAATAGACAAACACACTCAACCTGAGCTAGTCTTGGTCAGGACTACTTTAGCTGGAAGATTTGGGCGTGCTTTGGGTTGATAGAGACCAGAGTGCTCAAGGGAAACCCACCCGGACATAGGGAGAACGTGCAAACTCCACACAGACACGACACCTAGGAATTGAACCCGCAAACATCTTGTTGTGAGACGAGAGTGCTGGCCGAGAGTGAGGTCTAAGGACTAAACCAGAACGAGAACAAGTCAACATCACGACTAAACTGGAATAAAACACAACTAGGACATTACCATCTTGGAGGTACAAGTTGTCAAAAGATTCACCGCAGTGCTAAAGAAATATACAATAAAACAAACTCACTCGTTCCCACCTTTAAAACTCGCCCTGATACATTTTAAACAAAGGGCCTAAAACCTCCGAGCCTCCTCCCGTTTTATTTCACCATTAATCTCCACAAAATGGCTCCTTCTCCTCGACATGACGGATGACCAGAGAAAACAATTTTCACCCTAAGAGGCTTTTAATTTGAAACCGCGAGAGCCATTGACTGCAACTCCCAACAACCCATCAATGCTGGTTTTTAATGCACTTCCTCTTTTGTTATGGAGAAGAATGGCGTCATACGTCAGTGCCTTCGATCTGCTAAATGCCAAAGGAGGCTGTCGATGGACCCGCGGTGTAAATTACTCCATTACAATGATTTTGAGGTTATTTTAGAGAGAAGAGGTTTGGACTGTAATCAGGCTTGGATTTGGCTACTTAAGACCACACGACCGTTTTAGACCAGAAAGCTGCAAGACTGGTCAGGACAGAATTATTACAGCTGATGTAGAACTGGTGGTGGTGATATTCAGGGGTGGATGAAGTACTCAAGTACAAGTAAAAGTACAGATACCTAGGTAAAAAGTTACTCTAGTAAAAGTAAAAGACTCACATGAAAAAAAATCTAGTAAAAGTATTTAAATACTCTTTTAAAAATGTACTTAAAGAGTAAAAAGTATTTCACACAGTGTTTGTTAAAGTGTAAATGTAGAAAAAATGTGAAAAATTATAGATATTTTGGTCAACACTAACGATATGAATCAACTTCTTAATTTTTCTTATGCATTTTGTGTATTTATTTTAGTTTTCTCAAAGTCAAGGCATGAACTCAAAAACTTTAGTCATGATGTTTCCATAAACATGGCAAAAAATAACTCCTCAAATCACAGGAAAAGTACTTTTTACTTTTTAATCCTGTTCAAAAATGTAGTGGAGTAGAAAGTACAAATACTGCTCTCAAAATCTCAATCTGCTCTCAAATGTAAGTAAAAGTAAAAAGTATCCACTGTAAAATTTACTTAAGTAAAGTACAGATCAGTACAGTACTTTACTACTTGTACTTCGTCATCTTCCACCACTGATAATATTACAAAACCATGACTCAACCTCAACAAGGCACATCACCTACAAGATTACACAGAAAGTTAAAACCATACTTCGGAACATTCTCCATGGAGATAGATACGTTTTTTATCACACTGTGGAAGATTATGACCAAGGAATAACATTTCCATGGAAACAAGCAGGAAGAGGCCCTCGTTCAAGCTAATTAAGAGTCAGGTCTGTGGAGATGCAAGCCCGCTCACAGTAAGGATGCATGTTTTATTACTTTTTAACGTCATAATGTCATAACGTCATACTATACATAAATATACTACACAACTTCACCAATGTACCCAGCCTAAGACACTTAAAAACAAACCAGATTCACCATAATGTCTGCAGACAGGTTGTTTCGCTCATGCTGAAGTGGACTGGACAGATGTGGTCAGATGTGAGTGGACTCTCGTGTCATAACAGCCCCATGTAAGAGCAGTGTGTCCAATCAGAAGCTATCCTCTGCAGACGGCGTATGAATACACAGAGCCCGACATAAAGAGGACGCAACGTGAACCAAATCTGACTGTCAACATGTTTAGAAGTTAGTACAAGTTTGACTGGAGCACAGATCAAGGAAAGAAAATAAGAAGAATTCATTTGTGGAATAATCTTTACTTCCGCTATGACATGGTGAAACAAAAAGGAAATGATAAAAAGTAGGGATGCACCAGTTCCTGGAGTGATTTCGATACTATGGCTTTAAATATCTGCCGATACCCGATATAAACCGATATCAGTACAGAGACTGAAAAAAACCAAAACATTTATTTTCGCAAAATAGACAAAACTGACTCAAAATGTGCTATGTAGCTGTTATTTATCTCAAGTAACAGAACAGAACAGCTTTGTATAAATAAAACTTTCTGGACCGACTGCAACCAGATTTTCGCTTGAACCAATATTTGAAAGCCGATATTTTTCAGCATCTGCTTCGATATCCGATACCTGGTGCATCCCTGCAGAGATGCACAGGTTGAGGCTAAGACTGATTAAAAGTGATGGTTGAAATGGAGCTGGAAGAAGAACAAGAACTTGCAAAAGCAGACAAGTGCAGTTTGAGAAAAACATGCTGAAGGCTTAACATTTACTCTTTATCTAACAATGTTTTCAAAAGTCAAATATATTTTAGTGCAATAAAATTATCATTCCATTCTTTCTTGTGCAGATCCTTCCAACTATACTGTTATTATCTGTTTGGAACATGGTATTAAAAAAGCAACTTTGTGATATGTTTTCAAACAAGAATAATAACAAGAAAACAAGAATTTATATATATATATATATATATATATATATATATATATATATATATATATATATATATATATATATATATATATATATATTCTTCCACTCAACAATAACAGTTACAACAATGTGACTTTGTCACATTATTCTCCATGTGAAGAGCTTCTCTGTAAATTCTTACACAAGTCCATGACAAATAGAGTGGCATTTACTTCATATATTCAAATCCATTTCATGTTTCATGTTTTTTTTATTTATTTTTTTTTTAATGTTTCCAAAAACATTTTTTTGAAAAATCACCACGACCACACCCACCATTTTGTTCAAAATGTAATTGATAACCTTTTATTGCACATGGTTTTGTGTCTTTTGGCCAAGTTTAAAGTGTTTTAGATGAAAACTGTTGTCAAAAGATTATGACGAGTGATTTAGTCAATTCCAGGTTTGGTCCAATATGGCCGATTTTCTATGAGGTTTAGGGCGGAGCCTTAATATATTTTCCTATTTTTGATGCTAAGTTTAATTTGTCTACAATGACATTTTGAAATGGGCTGGGCTCCCATTGCAGCAATGATTTTTGAGGTGGTGCTACTGAGCCGTCTTTCAATATTTTTTTCTCAGGCTTTTTTAAGCCAATAAACTACATTTTCAGAAAGCACTTGGACGTCATGGTGAGGTCCCTGGTCACTATGGACACTTTACTTCCTGTCATCGCTTTGTGATGCTAATTGGCCCTTCGCCAGGTTCTAGCACCTAAAAAAACATAGTTTACAAAGTGCCTCACAACAAAGTAAAAAGTACAATACACACCCAGAAGATAAAATACAAAACACAGAAATACAAAGAAAGATGTGCCCAGAAAAATACAAGACAATTCATAAAAATAAATAAAAAATAAAACGACAGATTTAGTTTGATGCAAACTGATCAGCCATGGTAAAATGTTTGAATAAATAATTAAATAGTTTAAATCCCTTCTCTTGCAAACATCTGTCTGTTACTTTCATGTTGACGATTCATGAGTTTCAGAATGATGATTTATTATATTCAAACTCTTTAACATCTTCAAATCAATGTAACAAAATACTTGATACATCTTCTTCCGTTTCTGGAGTAGCATTGCTTTTTTACCACAAATAATCACCTTAGAGAAAAAGCTTCAGCAGGTTATTCACCTGGCTAATCAGGCCAGAAATATCACACTGGTCTTACTTTGAGTGATAGAATGCTTTTAGATGGTGATTTAAAATAGGGCTTGCTGATTATGCATTCTCAGCAGATGGTAATGCCGACATCAGTTGTCTTGGGACAGGGGGCTCACACTAAAAAAGACTCTACAGCTGCAATTGGTAAATTTAGCAGAACATGAAATAATAATATGGCACAAATAGTGAAAAAGCATAGCAAGGGAACTGTGTCTTATTGCACAAGAGATATGGCCATAAATAGAGCATTATTTCTCAAGTTCAGCAAGGTTAATTGAGCGTCAGGAACAAATCAGGAGTGTGGGGTCTGTTTTTCTGCTTGTGGGCACCTTCCCTGGTACCTTCTTACAATGTGTGGTGCGCATTAGTTCTCAAGTGGCTTGAGAGGGAGGATTGTGCTTTTAGATGGTGATTTAAAATAGTGGGTTTACTACTCCCTGTTTCACTATGGTATCTTGAAAAGAAGAATGAAGAGGACAGGGGGCTATGCAATTATTTTTTTTTTCACCTGTGGAAGGGCAAAAGGATGTGGACAGATTAAAACCATACTTTGGAACATTCTCCATGGGTTTAGATATGTTTTGTGCCGTGCCGTTGAAGTTTTCTCAATACTTCATGAGGATGTGAGTCTGGTAAATGGTGAATCTCCTTTTCAAATGGCATGACAGGGGGATTAGCCAATCAGGGACATGCATGGGAAAAAATGAAGAAAAAAAAGATCAGAAAGAGCTAAAAATCATTTGTGGATTTCTGCAGAATCAATGAGCGAAGCATTGTTGATCTGAGGTGAGATGAATTTGACTTTATTTGACTCGTCTACATTTTATTTGACTCGTTTCTGTGTAGGCTCTGCACACCTGACTGGGCGACAGGTGCGTCAGAGGAGAAGCAGTTGGTCTGAAAGGTTGAGAAAACTCACTCACACTGTCTCATTCATGATTCACTTTTATTCTTACAACATTTCGGTCCCTCTGACTGTCCTCAGGCCCGAAACGTTGTAAAAATAAAATTGAATCAAGAGTGAGACAGTGTGGGAGTTTTCTTGAGTTCAGATGACCAATGAGCTCCTTCGTTTCACATGTGTCACTGAAAAAAATGGATCTGATTGAACGATCACGTTTGAGCGGGACATTGAGACGTGGACGATGTGGGACCAGACTAATATCAAATATATATATATATAAAAAAAAAAAAAAGAGAGATCATTCAGGATTTCTCAGGCAAGGAGATTAGACCCAAGGAATAACATGTCCGTGGAAATGAACAGGAAGAGGCCCTCCTCCAAGCCAATTCAGTCAGGTTTATGGAGATGCGAGCCCAATAAAAAAAAACATGGTATTGGGTTGGATTACTATGACTAAATCAGTTATTTTTCCACATTCAAAAAATGTAAAATAAAAACCTTTTAAGCCACTTTTTAAAAATGTTGTCACAAAGCATTCCTGGTAAAATATATTAGGTCTACTTTCACTTTACAGGTAAATTTGGTCAATATAGAAGAAACTGTTTGAAATGTTAAATTAGTCAATGGGGAAATAATCTCGATTATATTATTATTTTTGCCGGTATCAAGCAGTGTGGGAACACGGGGAAAAGGATTACACTTCAGAGCCATAATTTGCACTTTCAACAACTTAAATTCACACTATGTCACTTTTTTGGTGGAGGGACCAACCTGCTGGTCTCCATGGAGATGTCATTGCTTCGCCTGGAATATTTCAAAGTATGGAATTAAACATATTTATCATGCATTTATTAAATTACCAAACAGAAATTCCTTGAAAAAACACAAATTCCCCACAAATCTGACCTGTATCTATGCATGGTGGCGTCAACTACTAGTCTGGAGATAGAGAAGGTTAATGCCATGCTGTGGAACATTCCAGGCAAAGCAAATGACATGTCAAAAGAGATGAGCATATGACAAATTCCACTCCACCAAGTCAGATCACCTGCTTAATTCCATGAAAACAGAAAGTTCAATTATACTTTGGAACATTCTCCATGGAGATAAGTATCATGGACCCTCCTCCAGACCAAATGACAGTCAGGTTTGTGGAGAGGCGAGCCCACTCACAGTAAGGATGCATGTTTTTCAGACAGATATATTAGCTTTGAGGTCAAAATACGTCTGCTGTGTCCTACCTACATCTAATTATAAAGCATTCTTCTGCGAGAATGAGGAAGTGTGCCGTTAGCTTGCTAGTTGTTCGCTTTACCGTAACTGCAAATGAATAATTAGGATGCTCTGAATGCATAAGGTAAGTGAGGAATAACTCTGGACCACCGCAAACCGTTTAAAATGAACCAGCTCTGTTTTTCATGTTTTTTTTTTAAGAAAGTCAAAATAGCGGCCAGACTAAAATCTAAATTTAAAATGACCAAAAAAGCGCCGCGGAGGGCTACAGATACTTTTGCCTGACTCATTTGTGACACCTTGATAAGGCAATTAGAGAGTAATTATTTTAACAAGTGGCAGTGGAGCAAAAATTATCCCACGTTTTGTGCTGAAATCAGTTGTGAGTGAATGGGGCTATCTCTCATCAGCATCTCATTAAGAGCCAGAGCAGAAGGATGTGGACAGATTTCTATGACAAACGCAATTAGTGCCACGGAGCGCTCGGAGGGACCACGGCGTGCCAAGGCTCCTCTGCAGATCGCGTGTTTATTTAGCTCATAAAACGTAATTGTGTTTGCAGACAATTTGTACACAACTCAAAGAAACTGTATTTTATCAAAGGCCCCAGTTAATACCCGAACTTCTACTGGTGGGATAAAGAAAAAAAAAGGTTGTGAATATGAAGTCTAGTTTTACACTAATCAAGAAGCAATTTGGGAAGAAAAGTTGAAAAATGTGTTGAAAAATTACAGGAAGTAGAGAGTTCTAATCGTTCTACACATACGGTATATATATAAATGGACATAGCGGACATGCTAGCTGCTGTGTTCAGAAAGGAAGTGAGCGCGAGCACGTTTCCGACTCCTTTTACACTGGCTCCAATTCACTTTCCATTGAAAAAAAAATGTTATTAACCCGCTCTACGTGATCCTGGAGTGACAGCATTGCTAAACTGTAGGAAAGGGGCGTTACCTTCAACATGTTCACTCCTGATTGGCTCTTTGGTTGCTATGATACTCATGGTCGGAATTTCGAATATGGAACAAGGAACATCCAAATTCGCCCCATAGCTGCTCGAGCCTCGATGAGCTTCATTTGACTGGAGTTGAACGCTACGGGTGACGCCACACTCACTTAGTCCACTTTTTTACCCAGTCTATGATTTCACATATCCTATTGATGACGTCACACGAGGGCGAATCAAAATCCAAATGTTTGACAGTTTATAAGTAAGAAAGAAAGAAACACTTTTTTCCCCCTGGTACTTTAAACATGATTTCAACAAAATAAAGGTGTTTTCTTATATAGATTTTCTCTCAAATAATAATTTCTGTGTACATTAGAGTAGTTTTAGCCCATTGTACAATATAGTTGCTAGGTAACAGTTATGGAATCCTCAGAAGATATTTTATGCCATGTCCATTATGAATTCCCTCGTCAAATTTTAAATCTATGTGCAAGTCAAAGGGCAAAAAAACATGTGCAAAAATGTTTTTTATTATTATTATTATTAATTATATATTATTATTATGTATTATTATTATTATTTATTATTATTAATTTATTTTATTATTTTTTTATTTATTTTTTTGCAAAATCTTAAATACAATGATCAATTTTGTAGAAGTTGTGGTAATGTTTAAATTACTGATGACATAAAGGTGCACTCTGTGGCTTATTTATTGGACGTTTTGCCAATTGCTCGTCTCCATGGAGATGTTATTGCATTTCCTGGAATGTTCCACAGTATATCATTGAACGTATCTATTTTAAATGTGGTCAGCTGTAGGTGTCGTTATTGCTCTCCACAGATATGACTTGTAACTCGGTGGCCTGGTGGCTCTGACCTGCATTTCTCCATGGAGATAGATGCTGCTTAATGTCATACTGTGGAACATTTCAAAAAGCACGGACATTTAGTTGGGACTTTTTTTTAGTGCTGATACCTGCTCAAATGAGTTTAGTATCTGATTTTCGATCTTTTTGACGACTTTAAGGACATTTCTACGCTCCATTCATCGACCTCTGACTTAAACAGACTGGCCTTTATAAAACTCATTTTATTACATTAAAAGTCACCAAAGTCGACGCCCTTTTCCCACTTAATGTTTTAACAGGCTTTTAACTTGAAATTCATAATAATCTCCAAATCACGGCTCGTTAATTATGAGCTATAATTAGTGTGAGATGGGCTAATGATAAGACACAATTATGTTTGAGACGCATTGTTCCTAATCAGGCTGTGATATTCAAACTCAGCTCCATCTCACTGTCTGTCATCAACGCTGCTGATAGCTCAAGCTTTATGCAAATGTAGAATAATTCAACTGTAAAAGCAACTATTGTTTATGTATTTCAGCCGTTTTATATTCAAAGTTTATTCAAATTCAAAATGGAACCAGCTGTAAATAAACACAAGTGGAAATATGTCTCTGATTTCCTCGAATATATTTAAAAAAAAAAAAGTATCAACAGTTATACAAGTGTGGTTGACCATTTATTTTGTCTATTCCGACTGCTACTGCAACCACTACTACTACTACTACTGCTACTACTACTATTGCTGTTATTACAACTACTACTACTGCTACTACTACTGCTATTATTACAACTACTACTACTGCTACTATTACAACAACTACTACTACTACAACTACTACTACTGCTACTACTACTACTACTACTACTACTGCTGATGATGATGATTCTACTACTGCGACTACTAAGACTACTTCTACTAGTACTACTATTGTTACTACTACTGCTACTACTATTGATACTACTACTACTACTACTACTACTGCTACTACTATTGTTACTACTACTACTACTACTGCTGATGATGCTACTACTACGACTACTTCTACTAGTACTCATACTGTTACTACTACTACTGCTACTACTATTGTTACTACTACTACTACTACTACTGCAACTGCTGCTACTGATGCTACTGCTACTACTACTACTACTACTACTGCAACTGCTGCTACTGATGCTACTGCTACTACTACTACTACTACTACTGCAACTGCTGCTGCTGATGCTACTGCTACTACTACTGCTGCTGCTGATGCTACTACTACTACTACTGCTGCTGCTGATGCTACTACTACTACTGCTGCTACTGATGCTACTACTACTACTACTACTGCTCTACTACTACTACTACTACTACTACTACTACTACTACTACTACTACTACTACTACTACTACTACTACTACTACTACTACTACTACTACTACTACTACTACTACTACTACTACTACTACTACTACTACTACTACTACTACTATTACTACCGCTACACTACCACTACTGCTGCTACCAATATTTTTCATTCATGCAACAGCTGGTGCTTTTTTTTTTTTTAACCACTACTACTAAAACTACAACTACTACTACTACCACCACCACGATGCTATACAGTTTACTACTACTATCAACATATATACTAAGATGAATCTACTGTAACTTGTTTTTTTCCTCTAAAGTGAACAGTGAATTTTAAGCTTTTACATTTTATATCATTGATTTCTTGATTTAATTCATGAACAACATGAACAACATTAAGTCCAAGACTTGTAACTTAGAAAAATTAAAACTTTACTTAAATACTTGCATCCCTCTCAAACATTTCCCCTTTAAACAGGGAGTCTGCACATCCATGTAATTGTGTTAGCGTCAGACGTCCCTCCGCCCCGTACAAAGCGCTGCATTCAGAGTCTTTATCTAATTTATGCATCTGCAGAAAATGTACTGGCGCGGAGGCGATGGCATTCATTAACCTTCGCACAGTCAGACGTTTGATTGGAATATGGCATTTCCCCCCTTCAAAGCGTGTTTCATTCCCTCTCCCAATTCAAATACTTCAAATATGTAATTAAATGGTATTTGACTTCAGTCGCCTGGTTTATGTATGGTAATAACTATACCTCAGTGTTGCTTTGTGGTCGGAGCGGACGCGCGGACACAGTCGGATGATATTCTGGAAGTTTTTGGAAAATAAGGTTAGAAATGTGGGAAGTTTCAAGCTTTCGTTTTGGAAAATAAGATCATTTCAAAGTGCGCTGTGGAACTTTTCTGGTGGAGGCTGCTTGTCTGGAATTCTCCACAGTATGGCATTAAAAGTGTTTTTTACTGTCTTGTCCTGTGGTCCGGAGTGGGATGTGTTCAGGAAATGACCCAAAAGACAGAAGCTCTGATGGTGTAATGGTATTTATTACAAAGAGACAGAAGTTTGGGCATTTCTAAGCCAATGTGAGAAGAACCCTGGCCACCCCTGGTATTTATAGCTCCTTCTTTACGTGTTTTGTTATTTTGACCTCTGCGTGTACAATATATCCGTACTGGGGAAAGACACACTTTGCTCAAATACATGGGGAAAAAAAATCGACGTGCGCTAGCTATTAATCATTTAAAAGAAAATGTTACATCTTTTGATTGGGGAAAATGTTGCATATAACAGGGAGCGGAACGTTGCGATGTCACATGAACTCAACTTGTTATTTGTCTTCATAAGTTACAGAGGAGCTGTCTGTAGTACTCGGGGTTGTGTCCTTTGCTTTCTGGGCTTCTCTCCTCAAAGTGTCTCTAATAATCCCTGACGTCTGCACTTTCTCTCCTCCATTACTCCCTTCATCATCATTGGGCCTAATTATCTGATCCTTGAGTTATGGCCCGGCCCGGACACTGACCTTGGGCTGAAGTATTGGAGAAAGACAGATGGTAGTTAAGTTGGGAGAGGTGTGGGGGTGACGACGATGGGAAAGTGTGTATTGTATTGACCATCTCTATATCTAGGTCAGGATATGTTGGTCGGGAGAATGTAAGATTGTCCAATTGTGGATGTTTTGGGTAATTGAGAAGGAAGTGAAGGATTGCAGACCAGGTAGAGAGTTCAAAGAAGTTTTATCTCACGAGATGAATGAAGATTACAGAGAGCAGGCGCATTACAAAGGAGCCATCCAGTAGCCACCCCTAGAAACTTACTATCTATAGAAGGCCGGTCCTATTCACATACTGTCTGTACAAGGTCATGAATGGATACACCGTCAGCTGTTTGTATGAAGGTAGAATACGCCACTAAAAGATGCTTGCCGTCACTGAAAAGATGTATTACAAGACCTTTTGTCAACCGAAAGATGAATACTCATATCATGCAACTGAAGTAGCAGGTTCTACGGAGCCCCACAGATGCCCAAAAGGAGAAGAAGAAAATTTACAAAATAAAAAAAAATTTTATCTTGAGGGAACATAATAATTTCTATACATATATTTTAAAAAATAAAAATAATATCTCGTTCCCTCATGATAATTAAGTTGTTCCCTCAAGATAATATCGTGTGGGAACATAATATTATCTCGTGGCCATGAATTAATGTTATACTTTGCAAATGTCCTATCCCGGGCTCCGTAGTTCCAGTGTAGACATCTTAAAATAAGTATATGTCACATTTTAACAGAGAGACAAGTTCACCTCAATGTTTTAGACACAGTATGCAACACAAGATTTATGAGTAAAGCAATAAAACGAGAAATCATGCTTTCGATGTGGAAAAGCAGAGCACCTATAAAATCCATAGAAGCACATGCCCTCAACAACTTTTTAGGCTGGAGCGTCACAAACTGGTGAGGGGGATAGTGGTATTGTAAACTCCTCCTCGGGCATTTGTCACAATGAGCTCAAATTTAGTGAAAATCATCTAGAGGAGTGAGGCATCAAAATTATCCACATTTTTTTATACATGATTTATGGTCTTTGTTTTTGAAATTTGCAAAAAAAATGCCCCATTTCTGAAGCAAAGAGGAAGAGAAGCCACGAGAGCGCCTCACAGTTGGCAGTGGGAGTGATGAGAAAAAGGAAACTGAGGGCGCAATAGTGTATTTTTAGTAGTTAATCGTGCATTTGCCTGTAGAGAAATCTGCTTCAAAGTTCTGAATTAAAGTTAAGATGTAGTTAAGTAGCACCAGAATAACTTATGGTTAGGGTTTAGGTTAAGGTTCAGGGAGGAGTAAAAGTATATCGCCAGGAAATGAGTCTAATGCCAAGGTGATGTCTCCAAGAGGCATAGAAAGATTATTACATACAAAATGAGGCCTAAATACTACATTAATTGATTTAATTTAAGTACTGTATTTTCTGGACGATAAGTCAGTCTGGAGAATAAGTCAAAAAATGCATAACAATGAAGAAAAAAAAAAAAAGAGTATAAGTTGCGCCCTTGTAGTACCAGAAAATACGACAACTTATACGACAACAGTCAATCAATCCATTATTTTTGGAGTGATGAAAAATCTTTGCCGAAGTAACGAACAATCCAAAACTAAAACAAAATCTCGTCTTTGAACAGAACAATAAAACCCATGAATACGCTTACGATCGGTTCTTAAATCCAAAACACACAACTGCCAACCGAGCCCAAAAGTAGCTGACCAGCAAAGCATGATGGGAGAGTTTGTAGCTACCCGTTGCCTCTCCATCTCTGGCCTATCTGTTTTTGATGAACAGCGCTACATCAGAGCGGTAAGCAGGATCCCAGAGGACAGGTCTTTTTTTATTTTTTTATTTTTTTTCAGGCATGTGAAATATGTGAGGGCCGCGGAGCAGTGGAGCGGAGCATTGGCTCTGGTAGGTAAGCCTGACAGATGGCACTCCACACCACAAAACAAAGGCTTGAATGGCACAGTGAACAACCAGGTCGGCCCGTGCGTTATCCCCCTGTAGATTATCAGAGGCTCAAGGTCCGCACCGCAGAGGTATTTTTGGTAACATGTAAAACGGCACATCCACGTTTGCATGTTATTTAAGAGTAGTAATAGTTAGCAAAAGAAAATCTGTCAACTGGAGAGAACGTTTTGTCCAGTTGACAGATGGATCAGACCTGGATGACTGAGGGATTACACAGAGGAGTAATAGTTGAAAAAAAGCAAAAACAAAACATACGGATGCTGCTAATTTACTACTAAAAGTGCAGTTACACGCCTGCTTTTCCTATCAACCTAAAAATGCAAGATGGCTGTGATCACACTTGCACACGGCACAAAAATTGGGACGAAACTGTAACTCGTCCCGTTTCTTCATTTTAAAATATGGGGTTGACAGAACGAGTTGTGAGTTGCGTTTTTCAAATCATTTTTGAATTTTGTGGCTGCTTAGAGTTTTTTCCACACTCCAAATTTTTTATATTTTTGACGTGTCTGGTTTTTCTGCTCTCCAGTGACCCCTACCTGCTCCAGCTTCGTACTGTACTTACGCTCCTTTTTTTCAAATCGGTTTTGTGTCCATTTTTGGGGTCCCTCCGTGATGAAATAAATTCTAGATAGAAGTTGTGAATGCCATACCGTGGAACATTCCAAGCAAAGCAATCAGTATGGAGTAGGCATGGGATGATATCGAAGCTTTGTCTGATGATTATCATGGCTAAAATGGTTATATCACGATAATCATTAAAGTTGATGACGGTTTAAAAACTTTATGGACATGCATTATTATAATTTTACTATTATGAATAAGGTCCGTGTTTAAACAACTGTTATAGTATCGCATCCAGTGAAAACAAATGTAATTTAGCAGAGAATATTATGGATAAGCAGGGCCGTCAACTAAAATTTAGGCTCGGGGCAATAAGCCTCACACGGGCCCCCCTCTAATACAAATTAATAGGAAAAGGCTCCAATCCTGGGTCCCTTTGTCCCCCTCTGTTGACTCCCCTGCAGATAAGTCATGTTTTTCTGCACATTCTGGTGATATAAAGGTGATTATCTTTATTGGCGACTGTATAAAAAGTCCCAAGAACAATTATTGTCGACCCTTTTAATCACAATAAACAACATTATGTTTATTGTCCCAGCCCTAGTATGGAGACTTGCACTAATGCGTCTTTTAAAACGCTTAAGACATCTCACATTTTTTCTAAGTTGTGTGTGAATGATATCTTTGACATATTGTATACTTAATCAGTACACTTTGAGCTTAACAACTGCAGCTGAGGGCCCATTTGCACAAGTTTACTTGAGCAGAATAATCAAATCATGCCGTATTAGGCCATGCATGCAGCACACAGACACTAGTTGTGCTGAGATGAAGGTAATTGAGCCCCTTAGCGGTACTTTTTAAATGGTGGCTGACATAACTACTGGTTGTCTGCAACATGACATGGATCAGATGAATCATTTTAATGCTAATTACACAGTAGAACAAACTAGGAGAGTTTTCCTTTCATGATGGCCGATGAGGGAGCTGTGATGTCTTTAGACGTGCACGGGTATTTTTAGAGTAGACAAGTGTTCGAGAGAGGAATCCATGAGTGACGAAGATTACAGTTCTTTGAGTTATGAATTGGTTTAAGTTTGATGAAGATGTGCACAAGGTTTTAAACTATGTGTTAATCAGTGTGTGTAGAAAGTTAGTTAAGAGTATTCAGAATATTGTAGAAATGGAGAAAATTGACTTGATTTCATTCAAATCTGTGGTTTTCCCTAAATATTGGACCAACAATTATTTACTTGCATATATCCACTATTCACAATGTAAATCTGCTGTAATGAGCAATTTATAACTTGTGTAGTTAAGGAGAGACGTTAAGGACTGCCGATATAAGGCTGTGACCACCAACAATCTGAGCAGAACTGAAGAAGCGGCTTGGATGAACAGCAAAACGACTTCACTCTTACTACGATTGGTCCAATTGACAGAATTAAGCTTTGTCTTTTGCTACTGCTGGATTATGTTTTTGCATCGATGGAGGCTGAGCATGGAGCTAGCGATGGACCTGTGAAGTGCAACAGAGACTTCCAAATGCAGCACAAGACCTTCTAGATGAAATACGTTCAGGGTAATGGCCCATCTCGTCACCAATGGAAACTCAGAGAGTTGACCTAGCTGTCCCCTGGTTGGCTCCCCCTGGTGGCTGGCTGTGAAGCTGCAGAAGAGACATTTTTGTCCTGAGTGCTATTACCCTCTACACGGCCTGACCAGTCCTCCTGTTGAAACCTTTTGAGTTAACTTTATTATTGTACTTAATGAGCTTAAATGACGTCTCCAGTTTATGGTTAATCCATTATAAAACGGCCTGTGAACCTGCTTCTTCCATGGTGTGGCATTACACATATCTCCACAAGCAGGTGTTGCCAACAGACTAATTAGTTTTATTTAGTCATACGTTTTTAATTAGCAAGTTAATTTGTTTGAATTAGCAAGTTAGATCTGTGGAGAGGCGACCTCCTTTCACATGGATGCAGATGGCACATATAAAAGTACATATACTGGACAAGTTTAATGCCATGTGGAACATCTGAGCTAAAGCAATCAAATGCCCAGGGTGACAAGCAGGAGGTGGTCCCCCCAACAAAAAATTACAAAATACACTGTTAAATATACTCCAAAGCCCAGTTGTTCACATTATAAGCTTGTATTTTCAGGCATAGACCAGTAATCATTCTTTTTCTGCCCCAGAGCTCATAGCAGAGCCCCGAACCTTTACATTTTGAACAGCGCTCCTCAAACTTCTGCATGCTTCTCTATCAAACTCACCACATTTTCACCATATTTCTTTCACCTTGGCTCCGCAGCGCTCTCATGAATCACCGGGCGTCTGGGTTTGACATGAAGATGACCAGCTGAGCGCGTGAAAGGGAGAGTTGCATTATTGTGTCAGCAGAAGGAGCCTGGGCGGTAAATGGTGGACTGCATATAGACAGGGTCACTCGCGGTGGTTAGGAGGGGCGTGGAGGCGCTCAGTCAACCCTGAAAAGCACTGATTCGATGTGCTGAGGCTGCAGACTGGGGAAAGCCATCACCGAAGAGACACCGGCAAGAAATGTGTGGCCAAATGCAGGGTTTGAGATTATGTGCCCCGCAAAAAAAAAACGAATTAGGATTAAAAGTAACATGTGGAGTTGTGATCTGTTAAACAATAGATTTTCTATATTTTTGGACATTTTATAGATTAGGAAAAAAAAGAAAGAAAACAAGAACTTTAATTTCTGCTAATTTCAATAAACATGTATAATTGCTGGGTTTCAGATGTCGTCACAAATTTCTATAGGTCAATAATATTTAAGTCAAACGGGGGCAACTCGAATTAATATTTTTAACGAGCAGATTTTTGTTTGATTTGTGAGTTCTTGGGTCTAGTCAATAATAGAAATGATCTGGTTCAACATTCGTGAATTTACCCTTTAGATACTTTATAAAGTACAGTATAACCAATAGGAAAAACTCCACCCGTTTTAATGTTTTTTATGGACTTATATTATTTATGGATTTATGTAGGTATTTATTATTATTATTATTATTATTATTATTATTATTATTATTATTATTATTATTATTATTATTATTATTATTATTATTTTTATTTTATTATTTAATTTATTGTTATGATTTATCTACAAACTTTTTTTTTTATATTACAACTCTCACATTGCAGTCACTGCAATCAAAATACACAATACTGAACAAAAGCAATGGCCACTTTCACTTCCACAAACAATACATTTTCAGTTAATAATCATAATAAGTACAGAGCAGTGGGCGGGGATGGGGGGTGGGTGAAAACAGACTTTTTCTAAGCACTCAACTGAACACAAGACAATGAAACATTACTCAAACATGCATGAATCAACTGGAATACTCCGAGTAAGCTAACGATAAGGAAACACCCTTATAACATCACTACAATCTCATCAAAGTCTGTTTCCCTCATGTCCCCCTTTAAACAGAGCCTCGGTGCCGAGTCTGCCCGCTCCCATAGCCGTCACTGTCCATCACATTCATTCGCGTGGCTGTATTTCAGGTAGAGTTTTCCTGCAGAGGAGAGGCCGCGTCCCCCGAGACCCCCTGCTCCTCACCATCGATTATCACTGCGTTACACCGACACAGACAGATAGAGTGTACCTACCTACCGCATCTGTCCCGCTGATAACACCCACTGCCAAAGCGGCGAGGAAGCTAACCCAATCCGCGCCATTGCATTCCGACATCCCCGGTTGTCAGGAGCAACGAGGACGAGATGAGGAAGTGACCCGAAGGCGCCTTGATGCATATTGCTTTGACCCTCCCACTTGCCCCCGACATTGTTTTCCAATTAACTGCAGCCATTTTGTGCAAAACGACATTGACAGATTGCAAGGTCTTCGTGTAAGGGGTCGCTGTGAAGAAGATAGTGCTTACTGGTGGAGAAAAGTGAATTTTAGGGGCCAAGCCAGAGCCAGTGAAGCAATAGTCCGAAGTGCTGATCTATCTAAGTGCAAGGGAGCAGGAAATAAGGTGGAGGTGTATGGGACAGAGGGAGGAGCGGGTACATTGCATTACATGGTTGTCTCGGGTGGCCTCGATATGATGAAGAGAGTCAATTTAAGGATCATCATAGTTGGTCAATTAGTCTATTAAAGTTTAATAGTGGTGTGCGGCCCCAGTGTCAAATCTCACAACTGATTTATGGCCCTATAGGTTAGACCGGAGTCCATGCTAATTTTAAAGTAGCTCAAGTAATGCATAAAATACACTTCCTATGAATATTTGAGTGATTTTTATACGGTCTGAAAAAAGTAAAAGCCACGTTAAGTGAGAAAGTCCAGACTCGATGACAAGAGGCAGTTGTGGGAGGGCATCTGATATAAGAATAAATAGTCTGGCTCATTTGAAGCAGTCACTCAAACATAGAACTAGATTTAATTAGAAGATAATAAATTATAAATCCAGACTAATTAGATGATAATAAAGTAGTATATATCTTTTGCTAGCGTAATTGTTTGTTAATCAAAACAGATCAAAATTATAGTGTAATTTTAGATTTTGTGTATTTAAAAAAAATGCAGAATAAAAATGCAATTAATTAAAAAAACCTATTTAATTTAGAAAAAAAAAAAAAAAAAAAAAAAAAAAAGACATGGCTGGAATTTGCTTTAAAGGGCTCACATTACACTATTTTCTGATCTGTTATAATGTTGTTTCCTCGTCACAAACAGAGCTGGAGTTGTGTTTCGTTTCATTCACACATGTTTAACACACAAACCCTGCATATTTAGTTCTTCTCTCAAACAGAAAACACTCTCTTCCACCTTGTGATGTCATGAGAGGGTAATACAGGAAGTGCTCCAATGTGTTTTTAAACTCCATACACCTTCACTAGAATCATTTGGATAATTTCAGCCCTGGAGTTGCCAATCTACTGAACTGAAGATAAAAGGCAGTGGTTAACTTGAAAACTACCACTTCATGACATCACAAGGTGGAACAGAGCATTTTGAGCTTTGGAGATGTAACAGACCGATAATTAAGGATTACTCAAACATGTGTGAATGAAAAAAACACAACTCTAGGTCTGTTTTTGAGGAGGTAACAGCTTTATAACATGGCTCACAGCTCACAAGAGTCAGTTTTGTGTTAACGAACAGTAGTTATTGAGGAGTGTATCGTTATAATTTGGTTTCAGGGCTGAAAAAAGCGAATCATTTCCAATTGTTTTTTTTTCCATCAGTCAATTACCACAATATCCCACATGCTATACAGCCCCTAATGGGACTTATAGAGCGGTGATAATGTTCTTTACTGTTGACACCAGTTGACCCTGTGCATTTGGACATTGTATTGTGTTTTGCCTCTGCTTTTGTGATCCTTCTCTTTTATGACCCTCTAAAGCACCCGTAGATCTGCTGTTAAGTAGCTTTCAATGACCGTCCGCCCGGCCCTAACTTCTCCACGCCGCCGAGCTATTGATTTTACATTAGATAAACATGAATCTTGTAAATTAGAGGTGGGGGAGGATGCACTGAGTCGCCATATTGGGTTGGGCCAGAGACAAAGGGAGAGAAAGAGGTTTAAACATTAGTGATACGACAGAAGAAGGCTAATTATTGGGCAGTCTAAGTTTTAGTTTTTTTTTTTTTTTTTGGACAAGTGCAGAATAAAATTAAGCGTGAAATGGGGGTGAAGAGCAGGGAAAGACATTCAACAAATTGCTGGCAGCTTAGGATTGGATCGGACTGGCTTGGCGATGCAAGTTATTTTCTTGACGCAATATTTTAAACCATGAAGAGGCGCTGTACCAGATTTTTTACTGTCTTAAGTAAACATAAAAAGCAGAACTAGCTCATTTTAATAGGTTTTCAGTGGTCCAAAGTTATTCCTCACTTACTTTACGCACAGACTAAGCAGCTGCTTAGGGTCCCAAGGCCACCAGAGGGCCCCCAAGAGCCCATATATTACTTTACAGCAGCCTAAATATCCCTCTATAATGATTATATTTGTTTTTTTATATATAGTAGCAAAATATCTGCTGCCTATTTGTTTTATCTATGTTTTCCACCCCCGAGGTGCGCACTGAGGTACTTTTGAATGTCTGTTTTACAAATTAGATTAAAATATTTCAGTCTTTTGCTCATATAAATACAAACACAATTGGACACGGTGATGAGAGCAGGGTCATAATGTCGTCAAATGTGAATCACCAATAGCTGAGCGCAGGTACATCCACTGCCGAGGGGCCCACAGACACATTCTGCTTAGGGCCCCCTTAAAAGCTGGGGCCGGCCCTGTTTACTCATTCCCAGCATCTTAATTATTCACCACAATGAGCTTATAAGCACTTTTACACAACTTTGTGAGACCAGAGTGGAGTTTTGCCATCACAGTAATGCTAAGAACAACAACTAGCATGCTAATTGTGCACTCCCACATTCTCTGACAATGAAAAAAAAGTCTGGTACATGCCTTTTAAATACGAACATCAAACAGCGCTCTGACTTACAGCGATCTGGTCTTTGATGACACCAATAACGTCTTGAACTCAGTCTGTATTCCCAAACAGCGTACCCGCTTCAATGGACTTTGATTCGGCATTTTTCACCACAAAATCGTCCCTAACAAGTGTGATTTATGTTTATAGCCCTTTCAGCAGACAGGTAGTCAGTGGTGCTGGGGGAGCGCTAAACAGCAGTACATAAAAACAATGTAGAGGGGATTGGATCAGCTCAAGTGAATCGCATTAGTCCCGAAGGAAAAAGCCCCCAAGACAGCGAAGAGGAGGCAGAGACCGTATATCTGCGAAATGGGACCCTCGCTTCGCTTATTAATCAATAAACACATCGGGTTGCATCAAAGCGTGGAGCATTCAGGGCTGTTGGTTAAAATCATTGATGAGTTTTATCGAAGGACATTTTTTTCCTGTTTTTGTGGAAGAAGAAGGGAACAAATGCGGCGTAAGGCTCGGCGCGAGTTAAATGTGGTGTAGGATTGGAAAACAGATCAGCGATTTGTTACAGTGATTCATGGGCATATAGTGAGCATTATTCAAGTCAGCGCTGGAGTGCGAGCTGATTGGTGGTATAGGCACTTGTGTGTTCAGAGGTGATAAATTTGGCTAAAACAATTGGAAAGCGATGTAATAAAGGGTCGTGTAATCAAGTTTTATGAGGATTATATTTACTACAATGTATTTTTCCTATAATAATTACCAAATGAATCAGTAGGACTATTGGCGTCTAACCTCACATCCCTTTGTTACAGATGGACGTCTTAATTTATATCAGTATTTATACATTTAATAACTTTAATGAGTTCATTTTGAATCAACGATCTCTTGACTTGTCTGGTTATAAAACAAATAGAAAGTAAAAAAAAAGAATACATGGAAATACTGGTGTTAAAAATCACATCACATGGCTAACCTGCTAGCTGCTGCATTCCATATATTGTTTTTTGGGCCAGGCAGTGTAGATTTAAAAGGGTCTTAGGGTCAAAATGATACGGCTCTGTGCTGTCTGTATCTGATTATAAATTATCGCCTGAGAATGAGAAAGTTCACTGTTATAACATGTTAGCTTTACCTTAACCTTAAGACTAAAACTCTACTCCAAAGGTGCCCAAACCAGGCTTTAAACACATTTATTTTAGGTCTGTATCACTCTGCAATGTGATGTTTGAGGATTTAGTGGTAGAAGTAGTTTTATTTGCTGTTGAAAGTACCAGGCTATAGTTTGGACACCCCTGTTCTACTCTGTTGTGAAAGTTCCAAAAAAGCGCTCATAAACTCATCACCGTGATCGTTAGTATAAAGCAGGGGTGTCCAAACTTTTTGCACCGAGGGCCACATACTGAAACATATTTGAAGCGGAGGGCCGATAAAAGGAGTCAGATGGTGCATTTAACACAGGTCTGACAGAGACATTGTACCTTTAATACGACTTGGAAGATTATTTTTAGGTCTGTGTCACAGTGTAATGTGATGTTATTCAGGTTATAGAGGCAGAATCTCTTCAGTTTGTAGTAAAAAGGATTTCCTGATCAATTGCGCCAGTTTAGGAGGAGGCATGAGGGCCAAAAAAAATAGGTCTGAGGGCCGCATTTGGCCCTTGGGCCGTATTTTGGACATGTCTGGTATAACGTGAGGAACAACTTGATGACAAACCGGGCCACTGCTAAATGAACTAACTCTGTTTTTCGCAATTTTAAGCCCATAAAAAACAAGTACAGCGCCTTTAGACAAAATAAAAAACTGCATATTATTTTTCCGCTTACCCCTCCCTCGGTAAACAAGACGAGAGTGCGTGCGCTGACATCTGCGGTCGTCCCTATCTGTCCCTGCATCTCTGAGCTGTGGCACGAGGACACAGCCCACAACTAGATCTAAAGTGAAAGCCTTCCTCTTTTATTTAACCCGGGCGCTTCCTATTCGATATGAAGCCTGCCTGTGCCCGCGTGATAACTGTGAGCTAAAGGTTGGCATCAATAGCCAAGACCGGCCCTGTCAGCTCAATACAAACTGTCCGGGATATGGTGATAGCGTGTGATTGGACTTGCATATATTTGACACATGGGGTTACTTCTGTCTCTGAGTGATTAGTGCAACCTGCCTCTGTAATAATTCTACAGTAGTTTCTCAGAAGATGGCGGCTTTGATTCTATTGGAAGTCATTGGGGACGTTAATTACATGCATTTCCACGGCTAATTTGTACCCTCGCTCCGTTTAGCATTTCAAAAGTGTCAAACCCTCCGTGCGATCTGTGTGCAATGTTCCAGAAAAACAATCAATGTGGATTTTAAGGAAAAGTTAACCTTGAGGTACGTGTGTTTTAAGTTAGAAATTGGATATTGTGAAAACGATTGGGTGAAGTTATTATCATGCAATTATCAATAATGATGATACATGTCTTATATTACGCAAAAAAAAAAGACTTTTGTGAGCTTTAAGTCATGTTAAAATGTTGTTACCTCCTCAAAAACGTACCTGGAGTTGTGTTTTGTTTCATTCACACACGTTTGAGTAACACTTTATCCGTCTGCCTACATCTCCAAAGCTCAAAATGCTCTGTTCCACCTTGTGATGTCATGAAGTGGTAGTTTTCAAGTTAACAGCTTCATTTCACCTTTAGTTCAGCACAAATTGACAATTCCACCTCTGAAATCATCCAAATGATTCTAGTGAAGGTGTATGGAGTTGAAAAACACAGTGGAGCACTTCCTGTATCACCACATGATGACATCACAAGGTGGAACAGAGTGTTTTTTTGTTTGAGAGAAGAGCCTAAATATGCAGAGTTTGTGTGTTAAACTGCGAATGAAACAAAACACAACTCCAGGTCTGTTTGTGATAAGGAAACATTATAACATAGATCAGAAAATAGCGTCATATTCGCCCTTTAATTATAAGACCAAGAAAGTTGTAGTTTTCAATCACTTAATACTTGGTGGTATAAGGGTAGTTACTATTAAAACCATACTCTGTAACTTTTCTTTTATAGAGCACAGTCGCCTGTTCGTCTCCAAGGAGATTTTACTGCTTTACTTGGAATGTTCCACTTATCGCTCTAAAATGATCTATCTTGCACTTATTCAATTCCATGTGTTTTTATTGCTCAAAAATACATTCCTAAGCATGTACTCTTACTGTGAGCAGGGTCACCTCTCCACAGATCTGACATGTGACTTGGCCTGGTGGCATGTCTGCTTGTGACCCTTGTTTAGTTTTTTTTTACTTTTATATGAAGCACTTTGATTTTAAATGTGCTACAGAAACAAACTTGAGTGGAGTTGAAATAGTAAACAGTCACATTTTATACAGCGTTTTTCCACCTTCATCTCCATAGAGATTGTCAAGCCTATTGACATATTGTGTAACACTCCAGATGAAACAAAAATCTCCATAGCGACCACCCCTTCAACTGCAATGATGATTAACCAGCTGCAATGACACATTAAAAAGAAGAGTCCACATCCTTTTGCTCCTTATTGTTATTTCAGAACATGAACTAAAGTCATTTAAAAGTCCTTTAGAAGTGAATCAATCCAACTAGTACAGAGTGGCCCAAAAGTCACTGACACTTTTAAATCTTCAGTAGCTCCTATAATTCTTAAGTTTTACTCACTATATTTTAGCAGTAGGTAAACTGAACCATCCGAGATTTTTGGCAATATATTACGATTATAATTGTTCATTTACAGTTTAACTTATCACTACTTAAACTATGGGAAGTAAAAATGACCTACTTTTTAAAAATTATGTTTTTTAAGTGTCCACCATTTTGGGTTTCTCACTGAACAGCCTGATCCAACACACTTTACGTAACATTTAAAGCATTTCCGGGTTTATGGCTCTTATTTGATCCTCGATTGTTACGTTTTAAGTTGTTTATTGTCTGAGTTTTATTCACAAACACCTTTTCTTTAAGATAGCTCCACCGGAAGAAATCGGGACTAGTCAGGTCTGTGAAGATCACATACCGCCCCCTGTCTGTGAAAAACACATATTATTCCTTTAATGGCATTTACACTCGAGGCATCTCTGGTATTAAAATGTCGACGGTAACACCGCTGGTTTTCTGAATTTGACCCATGTGACTCAAAGTACCACTGTACAATGAGGGTTCGTTCCTCAGTGCTGTATTTGCTCATATTAATGTCAGAAGGGTCGTTCTCAATGCTCTGAAAAAATAAAATAAAAATATTTAGAAACAAAAGAGTTATGAAGTTTTTTCATCTGTCAGTGACTTTTGGGCCACCCTGTATTTGAAATGATCTTTATCCTCTCTATTTGTTCTGCATATACCCTCAAGTCAAATGTTGTTTTTTTTATACAAAATATTTTTACATTTCTATTAATTGCAATCATTAATTACTGTTTCATGTCCCTCTCTTTCTGTCGTTAGATGCTGAAATGATCCTTTGTCTGTTCACGCTGATAAGGTGCAGAGGGGCCTATCTGATGAAGCCTGCAGAACAACCACGATTATATCACCACAGCCACCGGGCACAATGTGTACAAATATCTTCAAAATACAGCAGTACAGATGCCTGGAACTGTTGGAACACTGGTAGCTGGTCAAAAAATAAGAAATAATATCTATACCACACCAATCAAACTTATAATTGTTTTTCAGTTTCAGCTTTTACTACTACTGAGCTTTGAAGTCCCTATTGAACATATTTACCGTCAAAATCGGCAGCCCCGTGCAAAATAATACAACCCGAACGACAATGGCGGCGCCCACTACAACTTCACAAACAGAATAAGGTGAATACTGTAACATCTCTGCCTTAATCAGCCAATCACAGCCCTTCAACTTTTGCCGCTCAACCAATCACCTCTTGAGCAATCCATAGTTTGAGGTACCGGAAGTATGTAAATGTTTGTAATCTCTCACTTTGCTTGGATTGAGAGTTTGGTGCCCTCTGCTGGCAACAGTGCAAACTTAAGAATTTTGCAAGGACATGTTTGCAGCGTGGTGCGTACAGATAAATCATTTGTAAAGAAAATACAAGCAGAATGGAGCACTTGAGGTTCAATTGCTTTGGTAAAGAGTGTACAGTGTTCCCTTGTTTATCTCGGGGGTCACTTTCTGAAAATAATCCGCAATAGGCAATATCCGCAAAGTATCAGCTTTTTTTTTTTTTTACAATTATTCTATATGTTTCTTGGCTGTAAAACTCCTCACCACACACTTTATACACTTTTCTCACACAGGCATTAACATTGTATCACATTTCTCTCTTGTTTAAACACTCTCAAAGTTCAAACCTTCATATATTATCTCCCTCTTCCTCGATGATCTTTAAATGTGTTGTTCTCATGTCTCTGCTCCAGCTGTATCCACAGAGGCTCCTCTCCGTGCACAGAAACACTTTTAAGTCCAAAGTGTTTCTGAAATTTGTCAAACCAGCCCTTGGTGGCATTAAATGGGTTTGATACTGCATGAAAAATATTAATCGATGGCCTGAGCTCCACATCATCCTGCTCCTCGCTGTCATGAATGTCGTTGATGTCAGCAAAGGTTTCAGCACTTAAGCGTCACACTGCGATTGAACATTTATGTAAATTTGTCTGAACACATTCTGTACTGTACAGGAGACGAGACCGTGAAAGGTGAACCGTGATATAGTGAGTGACAACTGCATTGGAAGAACATGCAAATTCCACTACAAGAGATTGCACTTGCCTGGTCTGGGGATTCAACTCACAACTTTTTTACTGAGTGGTTATTAAACTACTTGCTAAGGCTGAACGATAAATATTTAATTGCATTTTTTCTGACAAACATAGCGATTGCGATTAAGTTTGCGATATATGTTCTTTATAATCAAATTTTGTTCACATTTTAAAGTTCATCCAGAAGAACTGACAAAACAACAGAAATAGGCTAATACAAGAATCACATTTCAGAACATGTTTGTACAGATCTAAACTACACGGTTAGCAGCTTTTTTTATACAGAATAAGACAAGATATTTTGCCTGTGGAGAAAATTATCGTAGTTCTGCTGATTTCCTCCTTTCAAATCTGGTTTTGATTGCGATTCATCTTGCAGACCTACTGTTCGACCCTCATTTCCATCTGTTTGTGCACTAAACCTTCCCTTATACAAACTATGTGCGTGGAGGTAATAGAAGTCAACCTCTGCTAATGCTCCGCTCACTTATAACACGGCGCTGCTATGTTCTCATTTGTGCTTTTGCAACAAGTGGCATCATTACAATAATCGAGTCGTGATGACAGTGTTATTCTGCGCCGTGGTCCGCTGCTCCACGTGAACTTTGGCTCACTTCCAACTGCTTCTCCGCTTCGTGTTCTCTCTCTCTCTCTCCTCTCTCTCTCTCTCCTGAAAATAACTACGGTCATAATTTCAGTTTACAATTGTGACATTTTGTTGTTTTAAAATGTTTCAACGATCCAGTTTCAGGTCAAGCCAAAGCGTCTGCTAATGCCAGTTCTATTGCTTACTTGTTTCTCGGTTTTCTCATTTTCTCTCTCTGTCCTCTCTCCACATCTCTCTGTCCTTCTCTCCTTCTCTGCTAGTCCCTCTCTCTTTCCACCTCTCACTCTGCCTCTCTCTCTTTTTCTTCCCTTTCTCTCTCTCGCTGTCCACTCTCCACATCTCTCTCTTCCCCTCTCTCTGCTAGTCCATCTCTCTCCCTCCCCATTTCTTTCCACCTCTCTCTTTCTCCCCTTTTTCTCTGTCACTCTCTGTCCTCTCCACATTTCTCTTTCTCTCTCTTTCTCCCCCTTCTCTGTCTATCCTCTTCACATCTCTCTCCCCCTTTTTTATCTTTTTCTCTCTGTCCTCTCCACATTTCTCTCTTTCTCCCCTTTCTCTTTCTCTCTCTGTCCTCTCCACATCTCTCTCTCTCTTTCTCTCCTTTCTCTCTGTCTCTCTCTGTCCTCTCCACATCTCTCTCTCTCTTTCTCCCCTTTCTCCACTTTCTCTGTCCTCTCCACTTCTCTCTCTCTTTCTCCCCTTTCTCTCTGTCCTCTCCACATCTGTCTCTCCTCTTTCTTTCTCTCTGTCCTCCACAGCTCTCTCTTTCTCCCCCTCTCTCTGTGTCTTTCCACATCTTTCTCCTCTCCCTCTCTCTCCGTGTCTCTCTGTCCTCTCCACATCTCTCTCTTTCTCCTCTTCCTCTCTCTGTCCTCTCCACATCTCTCTCTTTCTCCCTCTTTCTCTCTGTGCCTCTCTGTCCTTTCTCTCTCTCTGTGTCTCTCTGTCCTATCTACATCTCTCTTTCTCCCCTCTCTTTCTCCCCTTTCTCTCTGTCCTCTTCACATCTCTCTCTTTCTCCCCTTCCTCTCTCTCCGTGTCTCTCTGTCCTCTCCACATTTCTTTCTCCCCTCTCTTTCTCCCCTTTCTCTCTGTCCTCTTCACATCTCTCTCTTTCTCCCCTTCCTCTCTCTCTGTGTCTCTCTGTCCTCTCCACATCTCTCTCTTTCTCCTCTTCCTCTCTCTCTGTCCTCTCCACATCTCTCTCTTTCTCCTCTTCCTCCTCTTCCTCTCTCTCCGTCTCTCTCTTCCTCTCCACATCTCTCTCTTTCTCCTCTTCCTCTCTCTCCGTGTCTCTCTGCGTCCCTGGTTCAAGGTTAATGCTTTCTCTGGCACACAGGATGCACAGTGATGGATGCATGCTCTGACGCAGGGCCCTGGGGATTAACCGGGACCAATAACCGCACAGTTACACACACAGTTTACACACACTTTACACAGTTTACATTGCACGACCTCTTGCGTCACCTTCTCCCTCCCGCCCTGGATTACTGTCACAAAACACAATTGAGCAGAATATAAATGTTTTGAGGAGATGACAACACTTCAAATATTGGTACAATGTAAACAGGGAAGCAACGTTTGAAGGACAAAACGACACAGGTTTTCAATTATAAGATACATTTATTTAACCCTTAAGGCAATAAATTCATGAATACATACATAAAAATAATAAACGGTGGTAAAAATTTAACAAGGAAGACATGGCATTGTCTCTTTTATATACTGTAGACTAATCAGCCAATCACAAACCTTCAACTTTTGCCAAACTGGAACAATATTTTTTTTGGGGGGGGTCAATATTTTTTTTATTCGTGTGTACTATTTATTTGCACTACTAGGACATTTTTTGGTTATTTTTTTGGCTATATGATAAGATTTAAGCTGTAAAAAGTTGAATAAATCATCTCATTATAGACAGAAAGGATTAAAGTATTTCATTCTGCTGTTTATTTATTGCAGCTCATGATTTTTTTACACAATATTCTTCACTTAGCATCAGTTTTTGGGGGTAATCCTGCTTTAGGGTCAGTGGCATTAATTAGTTTCAATATATTTTATCGTCTATATTTACTTCATCAAAATATTGCACGTCAAAATTTGTGATTGCGACAGGTCTAAAGAGACGACAGAAATACAGAAACGTGACCCTGAGACCATGAACCGGGACGACGGGGCTTTTTTACTCTCGCACACCTGGGATACTGTCCTGAAGAAGTCGGACTGCAGATGGCGCTGTCGTCCTGCCTCAAACGTTAAGAAGACAGCGCCAAAACCTGTTTAAATCAGCTGCGTGGTCACGTCACAGTAACATCATGTGACCACTCTGAGGAAGAGAGCTAGCGAGCAGTCCGAAGTGTAAAGTAGGAAAACGGACAACAAACGAAACCTTGGTCTGAAATAATAGTCTATTAGAACATAACAAGCAGTCACCTTTTGAGCATCTCATGTACAAGTGCACTCTCTCACACCTCCTCTTTTAAGCCATTTCAGTCATATGTTGTCAGCCACAGGAGCAAAACCACCAGCCACCTCAGCCTCTCCATCTCCTCCTCTTCACAAGCACCAATGTAGAGCCAACCATGTGTCCTTGGGCAAGACACTTAACCCACCTCACCCCTGCGTCTGTGTGAATGTGTGTGAATGGGTGAAAAGTGGAAAAGCGCTGTATAAATGTTAGCGGAGTAGGCAGTAATTAAAGGGTGTGTACCTGACATTGTTTTCAAGTTTCATAAAAGTTCTATATAAATATCTTTTTTAAAGCAACTATATGTGGAATAATTATTTTATTTTATTTCTTTTACTTTTTATAATTTTTAAATCTATTTTATTATATGTCTGTTATCGTCCTTATGTAATTACTTTGTATATTAACTTTATTATTATTATTTTTATTGTTATGTATATTTTTGTCTTTACCTATTAAAAATTGTCATAAAAAGATCATAAAAAAAAGACAAAAAAAAGACTGGAAGAATTTTTGTTGGATGAGAATCATTATGCCACAGATGATTTCATCCAATAAGAGCCTCTGTTGGATGAGAACCATGTGCAAACAACTGCCCGTGATTATCCCAGACCATTGTTTCTGTTTCATGTTTCAACATCGAGAGAAGTGAGACTGAGTGTGTGGGGCTAACGCTGTTTTTGCACTTACGGTTCAAACTCGAGAACAGGCCCGTTCAGAAGATAAATATGCAAGTATCTAAAAAAATATGCATAGAAAACTAAAACCACACAACTTTAAAGGAACTGTATGAAGCCTGTTTTTTCAGCATTGAATCTGGCAACCCAAATGATAGACTCATGTGATGCTCATTCTGCTTTCTGATTGGATAATTGTCTTAAGAACCACAACACCAAATAAATGGTCCATGATGCCCAATGTTTTTGTAATTAAAAAGAAATCAGCGCTAGAATTGTTATCAGTAAATGCGATATTTGATTTAAGCATTTTATCTGGGGGCAGTTTTGGATTTGGGATTTTTTTTTTTTTTATTCATGTTCATATTGACCACATCCAAGTGAAAAATGAAACCCTAACTGCCCCCTCTCTCCTATTTACAAACCTATATTGCTGCTCTGTACCCCCCTTTTTTTTTTTCCCACCGCTTTGGGCTATAGACTCTCTGCTTGTAAACAGCTCCACTCCCACAGTCTATCACGGCCCAAATAGTCCGACCATACACCAGCGCCGGCTCCAGGCAAAACTACAACACACTCATTTATACGTGTCTCCCCAACCCCTGCGATTCTCAGACCTGTAATGAGTAATGAGCCGTGGCCCGTGGAGGATACGTCTTCCAAAGGGGCCCACAAAACCAAGGGCACACACACAAAAGTATAGGTGAGAACTGACTGCTGCAGTAAGCGCGTACGACCAGCAGGCTGTGCACTAATGGATATGGTGACCTTCATTTATGTGATTTATAATTCATGTCCCCATCAGGTTTTTTAAGTTATAGTCGATGGGAATGTGGTATTCGAGAAGTCGTATAATGCACTTTTTCATATTCATAATGTTTTAATAACTTTAAAGGGGTGGTATTGGCCTTTATAAACCGCAGATGTAGCAATTTGGGATATTTTGGTTAAATGGTTAAATTTTATATAACACTTTCCCAACTTTAAGGCACTCAAAGGCTTTAAATCAAGGAACCACTCACCCATTCACACACACATTCACACACCAGTGCACGCAGACACTGAGGAGGTGGGTGAAGTGTCTTGCCCAAGGACACAACGATGCATGTTATTGTTGTGCCACTGGGCAAGACACTTCACCCGCTATGTCCATGTATAAATGCAGTATTGTGAATGTGAGAGTTAAGGGTGGTTGGAAAGCAAGGCCGGCTCAGACTATAAGCAGGCTAAGCAGCTGCTAAGGGCCAGCAGGGGGCTCCCAAGAGCCCATATATTTAAATTGAAAATAATATATCAAGTTTTATAGGAGTTCAAGTATCTCAGGGTCTTGTTCATGAGTGAGGGAAGGATGGAGCGAGAGATTGACAGGCGAATCGGTGCAGCGTCTGCAGTGATGCTGTCACTGTATCGGTCTGTTGTGGTGAAGAAGGAGCTGAGTCACAAGGCAAAGCTCTCGATTTACCTCAATCTACGTTCCTACCCTCACCTATGGTCATGAGCTCTGAGTAATGACAGAAAGGACAAGATTGCGGATATAAGTGGCCGAAATGGGTTTCCTCCACAGAGTGGAGAGATAGGGTGAGGAGCTCAGTCACACGGGAGGAGCTCGGAGTAGAGACACTGCTCCTTCACGTCGAGAGGAACCAGCAGAGGTGGCTCGGGCATCTGCTCAGGATGCCTCCTGGAAGCCTCCCTAGGGAGGAGACCCCGAGGAAGACCCAGGACACGCTGGCCCGGGAACGTCTTGGAATTCCACCAGAGGAGCGGGAGGACGTGTCTGGGATGAGGGAAGTCTGGGAGTCTCTGCTTAGACTGCTGCCCTCGCAACCCGGCCACGGATAAGCGGAAGAAAATGGATGGATGGATGGAAGTTTTATTGGACACAGGGCTTGTGTGTTTATAGCAGCTTACATATCCCTCTCAAATGATTACATTTGTTTTATATCTATAGTAGCAAAATATCTGCTGCTGCTACATTTGTTTTTGAGTCGGGCAGAGGTGAGGACAGATATGTGTTTACACCGGTGTGAGGACCTTTATAATGTGAATGTAAGACCACTGTCACCAACTGGAACACATTAAAATCCACCAGAATCCACTAGAATTTCAAAAATCTTGATCCCCCCTTATATGTTTGTCTGCTGATCTTGTGACTGTGAAAGTTGTGACATTCTGGATGTTTTGTGGATGTTTGATGTTGGTCAGATAAACACAAATACAACTGGTCAATGTGATGATGTGTGAATGTGTCAAATGTGAATCACCAATAGCTGAGTCAGGAGATATCTGCTGTCGGGGGGCCCAGAGACAAATTCAGCTTAGGGCCCCCTAAAAGCTAGGACCGGCCCTGTCGAAGAGGTTATGGGTGAAATTGCAGTCGACATCAGTCTGTTTCACTGGCAGCTCACAACTGACTTTAGAGGCACATATATTTTCACTTCTGGACAAATAAGCCTCAAAACTAATTGTATCTGATTTGAGAGAAGTGAGAAAAAATGTCTTAGGATTAAACCTTTTTCAGATAACAAAATAAATAAATAACTAAATACCTCGCAATGGCAGGATTTTATAGCGACACGTGTTTGATATTTAACTGATAAGAAATAACTTTAAATCAAAGACAGATGATCCAAAATGCAGATAATTATCATTTTTAACAACCTCATCTATAAAAACTCACCTTTGCACTGGCTGAATGAACACTTTAATACATTGCTTTTGTAAAAATTAAAGCTGACCTGTTCTGCTTTAATGTAAATGTCCATAACTGTCATAACAAAGGTTTTTAAAAAGACACAAACAATAAAGAGAACTATGTTAAAAAAAATAATAAAAAATCAGCCCAATAATCTTGATTAAACCACCAAATGTTCACTAAATCTGTAGGTTTGGTGTTATTTCATTTATAATTTATACAGTAAATCTTTAAAAGTATATATAAGCTATACTTTCTCTTTTATACGGTTTGCAAACAGCTTGTCTCTATGGAGATGTTGTTGCTTGGCCTGGAATAATCCGCAGTATGGCATTAAACTTACCTGCCTTTATGGAGATGGCCCAATTAAATAAATGCGCAGATTGAAAAAATGCAAGAGTTTTAATGTCATACTGTGGAACATTACAGGCACAGCCATCTCCATGGAGACAAGCAGATCAGAAACACCCAAAACTTGTCCAATCAAACAACTTTTCATTTTGTCACATTACCAGTGGTAACCCACAGACTCAAGAAAACAGTTTGTCACTGCTCAAGGTGCAGCACAATGGAAGAAGAATCTAGTGTCCTCCTCCCTTCTGCCGTTCCTCCTCCTCTCTCTCATTTCTCTCTGCCCTCTCCTCTTTTTTTCTCTCCACTCTTTCTTGTTCACTCTGTTTCTCTCTTCTCTCTCAGAACCTGGTATCTTCCTCTCTCTTCTTTCCTGCTCTCTCTCTCTCCTCTCCTCTTCTCTCTCCCCCTTTCTTCTCCTCTTTTCTCTCCAATCTCTCCATCTCCTCTTTTCTCTATCCCAGGACCAGAGACTGTCCCTCAGCCTAAAAACCCAAAAGATCCAGTATCTTCCTCTCTCTCCTTTCCTCTCTTCTCTCTCTGCTCCACTCCCCTCCTCCTATTCTCTCTCCTATTCTCTCTTCCTCTCTTTTGTCTCTGCTCCTCCTCTCTCCTCCCTTCACATGTCTCCTCTCCCCCTTCCCTCTCTGATCTTCTCTTCTCCTCTCTTTTCTCTCTGGTCCTTCCTTATCTCTCCTCTCTCTCTCTCCTTTCCTCTCTTCTCTCTCTGCTCCACTCTGCACCTCCTATCCTCCTGTTCTCTCTTCCTCTCTGCTCCTTCTCCTCCGATCACATCTCTCCTCTCCCCTCTTTCCTCTCTCTCCTCTTCTTCTCCCTCCTTCCCTTTCTTCCCTCTCTCCTCTCCTTACCCCCCTCTGTCTTCCTCTCTCTCCTCTCTCTTCTCCTCTACCCTCTTATCTTTCTCCCTCTCTCTCTCTCCCCCTCCCCAGGACCACGGCCTGTCCCTCTGCCTAATAATCGCTGACACACCAAAGCCAACAGACCCGGGGAGCTGCTAATAGATTTCATTTTTCTTCTTTACGGGCGGCCATCTTGAATGATCGGCAAGCGCGCACACACATATCCTATGGCTGCCTCTCCCTCGCCTCCTCATTTTTACCTCATATACAGACAATTTATATAAAGGATCCCCACATCCTCCATCATCGCACCTTTTTCTATCACAAACCCTATATCCAACTTGGATTCACTCCTCTCCCCTTCACCCAACCACCACAGCCTTAATTCATACACTATTACAAGGTTCCAATATTTCATTTCCTGTCAGAAAAATCCCATGACTGCACTGTTCTGAAGTTGGAGTTATCAGAGTAATTCAAATGTGTACTGTAACGTATCAAAGTTTACAACAAAGTGAATTCATATACCGCAGCTAAGATAAAATGTTTGTCCGCTGATCCGAAGGTTGCCGGTTCGAATCACGCTCTCTGCACAAACGTATTTGGTAGGATGGTGGTGCGATTCCAGCTCCCACAGATGAATGCTGTTGCTGTATCCTGGGATCATTTACCATAAACCACTGGTCCCCAACCACCGGGCTGAGGACCATTGCTACCGGCCGTGCAAAAGCAGTAAATCATTTATCAGCGACCGCATCTTCTCCGACGTAACTTTCACCCGTCCCTCATGACACGCTAATAAGCTCGTCCGTAGATATATAATGAAAATCCTGATAGGAAATCGCCGCAGAAGTCCATGTGATTGTCATGATCCCAGTCGGTCCTGCCTTTTTTGCTCTGTTTTCCCCCCTCTCTTCTGTATCTGAGCCTGGAGCTGGGTGGAGATTTGGGCTCCTCCCGTGCACACCTGCATCTAATCTGCTTCAGCTGCACCCGGGGAGGACAAAGGGAGCCAGGACTGGACACTCGGCCCCAGATCGTCCACGTATCCAGCTCCTCTGTCTCCGACTCTGCTCTCCACGACTGGTACGAATCTCACGTCCTCTCAGACCTCGCCGCTCACGCTCTACTCCTGGACCACGGCAAACACCCCGCTCGCAACTCCCTGATCGATCTACCTTCATTTGCACATTTAAAACTGTTAATAAACATTGTTAAACTTTTCCCTGAGTTCTGTCTCTGTGGTCCCCCCTGTCAGTTGCTACGACATTGACTTAATGTCGAGTTTATTATATCTGTGCTAGATCTGCTCTTGTCTCCACGACGACGTATCATGTATAACATCAGACACGTCGCCCAGAAGTAGAGCCACAAACTCGTGAAAATGAGACAAAACAAAAGTCTTTGGAGAAAAGGCCAAACTGAGGAGCCAGAAGAGGAGCCTTTTTTTTTTTTTTGCCATAGTTTTCTGGCATGTGTAGATGGCTGATCCGTGAAAATAAAATCTACAATATTCAGGTCTGTGGTGCAAAAAAAGGTTGGGGACCCCTCCCATGTACCATATAGAAAGTATCTGGTCAACAATTTAAATAACTTATAAAACATTTAGGGAGTGGATACTGGAGACCATAAGCCCATACAACCTTAACACATAAACCCTGCATATTTAGGCTGTTCTTCTGTCAGACATAAAACACTCGGTTCCACCCTGTGATGTCATGCAGTAATACAGGAAGTGCTCCATTGTGTGCCGGTCTCTACTACCCAAAAGGTAAAAAGTAAACGGTAACTGTTCACATTTGAGTTTTTAACCAGGTTAGAATATTGTTCCCTCATATTGTTCCCTTCGATACTTGAAAATGTATTTACCATATTTTCCGGACTATAAGTTGCATTTTTTTTCATAGTTTGGCCGGGGGTGCGACTTATTCTGCAGTACTTCGGAAAATACGGTAGTTACAGAAGACTGAATACCCGCATTAAAATGTATTTTGTAACATATTCTGATACATGGTCCAATCAGAGTACTAGATTTCAAATACTTAGCATACTTTCACGCAGAGTTGCATTTAAATAATAGTGTAAAGACACAAGATAGGATTAAAATCAGCTCTGTGTTTGTTTCACTGTTTGTTCTGTTTCCTGTCGCTAATTAGAGAAGGAAAAGTCACACGTGCGCAAACCACAAGAGCAAAGTGTTACATTATTCACTGTTCTCGCAGTTTGAAACCTTAATTGTGATCAAATACCACACTGTATTTCTCTGAGTTTAGAAAAGCAACTGTATTCTGAATGAAAAAGTAACATTACCATAATACAGTTACACAAAACTTGTATTCTGAACACATATTCTCAGTGCATTTATTCATTTATGTCCCAAAACTGGCTCTACATTAGCTCATATTCAGAGTAAAACACAGCGCACAATCCTGCAAACCAAACATGCTATTTTTACTCTCACGACACCAACACGATGACTAACCGTTACGATGAATCAGAGGAGCCCAGAGACCGACTCAAACCTGTGTGAGTGGGATCGCCCGGAGGAACCACCCCCCTGTGAGTCTCTCTTTTTTGGCTTTGGCCTCCGTCAGCTGCGCGGGATGCATGGGCGCTAAGCAAATAGACCATTTATAGTCCTGACAAATCCACCATTGGGTCCCCTCTCTGCAACACTACCTCGCAACTTGGCTGTCTAAAGTTAGTCCTGTTATAGCCTCAAAGAGTTTTATTGTTAGCCGGGGTTCAATAGCGTACAAATTAAAAGGCTTTTAGAATTAGGAGTCTTTATGTTGGTCTGAATGGTGGAAGATATTGGATTTAGAGTGTTAAAATAAGAGGCATTTTCAGGCTTTGTTCAATACAGGGTTTGAGTATATTGTATTGTAATTGTATATAGATATAGTAGGAGGGAGAGCGAAGAGGGACAATTGGCAAAGTGCTCATAACTGCAAAGGTGAGTGAGTTTCTGTTCATCCAGTGGTAGTTACAGTCTCTTTCTATATCTGTAAATAGTCATCATTTTAGGTACCACAGTGTAGCGGGAGTGGGTTTAGTACAAACCAGACAAAGGCAAAGGCAAAAGCTTCCACATAGAGAGCCAAGAGTGAAAGTGGTGTGCGCGAGAGTGACTGGCAGTGGTCATAGCGGCAGATGGCGCAGATTGGCGGTCTCGCTTCTATCACTCTACCCCAGGGCATCCGAGTGAATGAATAATGCAAACGCAAATGCTTTGGGTGCCATGAAAGATGCTACATAAATCCAAAGCATGATTATTATTATTATTATTTCAGGTTTCAAAGCTGTTTTTCGTTGTATTTAAAATGTACAATTGCACTCTATGGGTCCACTTTATCAAGACCAGAGGTGACATAGCGCCCAGATTATGGAACAGCGCCCTCTGCCTGTCAGATTAGTCTCTAACACGATTCAAGACTAGACTGAAAATCTACCTCTTCTTCCTGTCATTTAATACTAGCTAGACAGGATATCTTGATGTTTTATTGTGCTTTGCCTTTACATAATTTTTAACATAAATTTACATAAATGTTCGATCACAGTGTGACTCTTAAGTGCTGTATGTTTGCAAGTTTTCTCCCCGATAAAACCCGCAATGTCAAAACGTTCTGCACCGATAAATTTCAGAAACGCTTTGGACTTAAAAGTGTTTCTGTGCACAGAGAGGTGCCTCTGTGGATACAGCTATAGCAGAGACACGAGAACAACACATTTAAAGATCATCGAGGAAGAGGGAGATAATATACGAAGGTTTGAACTTTGAGAGAGTTATGTGAGAAGAGAGAGAGAAATGTGAGAAAATGTTAATGTCTGTCTGAGAAAAGTGTATAAAGTGTGTGGTGAGGGGTTTTACAGCCTTAAAACATATAGAATAATTGTAAAAAATAAGTTGATTTTGTTTATTGCAGGTTATTTTTTAGAAAGTGACCCCAACGATAAACGAGAGACCGCTGTATTTAGAGATGTTACTGCTTTGTTTGGAATGTTACACTTATCTAAAACAATCTATCTTGCATTTATTCATTTACCGTTTCATAAGCATCTACTCTTACTGTGAGTGGAGTCACCTCTCCACAGATCTGACTGGCATGTCTGGTGGCATGTCTGCATGTCATTTTTGTTTGTTTTGACTTTTTTATGTGAAACACTTTGGTCAGCTGAAGTCGTTTTAAATGTGCTGGTCATAACGACAGGACTTGGGGAAACAGTTTATTTGTAGATATAGGAAACTGAATGAAGGTCGTCATAACAGACAGTTGGGAGCGGTGTTGTAGGCAGTTGTCCTGGAGCGGGTCGTGGGTCGCGGGGTCAAAGTCTGGGGTGTTCATACCGCACATGGAGAGCTGGGTCGGAGACGGAGGTGCAGGGTAGTCCCGAGGAGTGGAATCACGGGTGGATAGACGAGCAAGTACACCAGAGCATGACGTGAAGATGACAAGATGATCTGAGAGTCAGGTCCTGGCTCCTTTTATCCTCCCCAGGTGCAGCTGATAGTAGGTTAGGTCCAGGTAGTGATGGTGAGATGAAGCCCCATGAAGCATCGATACTTTCAGCCAACTGTGCCGGCACATGTACACACACTTCATAAGGATTAATTTACTCTATAACGCCATCAAGAGGTCAATACTACAATCTAGTTTCCGCCATCAATTGAACAAATGTACAAAACCAGTGATAGGACCACAGTGAAACACATTAGAAACAGGAATGCACTTGTGTTACTTGTAGTAGTGCTTCTAATTAAATAAACAGAATTAAACCCTAATATTTTTCATTTGTTTTTATTTAAAAAAAAGTAGTTTCTCTAAAGACTCAGGACTAAGGCAGTTCCGCTTTTTTGTGAGGATTTCTCCTGCTTTGGAAAAAAAATCCTCTCACAAGGCACAGGTGAAGCTGGAGTCACAGGTTCATGAGGCCAGTGTGAAACATGTGGAAACTTATTTCTTTGCTTTCTCCAGTCCTGCAGTGGCTCCTCCTCCCTCATTTTATAATTACTATACAAGACAAACCTTGTTGGGAGTGATCAAAGTTCTCCCTAACAGAGGAAAACGTCCTTTTTTTCACTGGTTCCATCATTTAAACACAAGACGTGGGTCGACTCCATTGCGTTTCGCTGTGTCTTATATTTCAAATGACTCGAGGTTCACGCAAAACCAGCAAAACACCTCTGAATCAGTCACATGGTACAGTGCTTCAGGCGGGTTCGAACGTCATCGCTTACATGATCAAACCACGCTCCGAACCACACTTCGCCTGGATTTTTACCGATTACTCGAACCACTCTTCGAAGCCTCAACACAGACGTAACATCACTCAGTCCAGATATGCACAGGACGAGCCCAAATCTCTACCCAGCTCCAGGCTCAGAGGGGTAAAAATAGTGCCAAACACACACAAAACCTCAAATCCTGACAGTGCTATAGAAATAAACTTGAGCTGCAGATGTAGATGTCTAGACTTGTCTGGACTGTGGCCACATGGCAGTTTGCAGAGTGCCTCTTACACACTGAGGGTTGATCACTTGCCTGCCTTGAACAGTCATTAATCTAACGCGTTCATTGCTTTGCTAAAGGCAATATGTTGTTAACGAACCAGCAGTTTGCTTCTTGTTTGTCATGATTAATACACATCACTCTCCCAAACGCCGGAGCCTCAAGTCAACCAGCAATGTACATTTCACAATAAATGAATACTTACATTATATTTCATTATGTAGTACTCACAAACGCAAATGTCTCATACTCTTTCCTATCCATCATTTCTAAGCATTTGTTCACACTAGTGTTGGTAAGTAAATGAATACTCGTTTCTTCTCTCCTCCCTCCTCTCCTCTTTCTTTTCTCTGTCCCAACACCAGAGACCGTCCGTCAGCCTGAAAATTTGAATTGGGTATCCTTTCTCGCCTCTTCTCTCTCCTCTCCTTCCTCTCTCCTCCTCTCTTTTCTCTCTGCTCCTCTCTCCTCCCCTCGCATCTCTTTTCTCTCTCCTCCTCTCTTCTCTCTCTGCTCCACTCTTCTCCTCCTCTCTCTCTCCTCCTCCTCTTTTCTCTCTGCTCCTCTCTCATCCCCCCATCTCCTCCTCTTCCCTCTCTCCCCTCTCTGCTCCTCATCCCCTCACATCTCCACTCTATCTCCTCATCTCTCTCTCTCCTCTCTCTGCCTCTCTGTCTGCTCCTCTCTCTCTCCCCCTCACCTTTCTCTCTCTCTCCTCTCTCTCCTCTCTCTCTGCTCCATTCACCTCCTCTTCTCTCTCCTCCACTCTTTTCTCTCTGCTCCTCCTCTCTCTTCCCCACTCATCTCTCCCTTCCTCTCTTTATTTTCTGCCCCTCTCTCCTCCCGTCATATCTGTCCTCTCTCCTCTCTTCCCTCTGTGCTCCACTCTCCTCCCCCTCTCCTCTCTCCTCCTATTCTCTCTCCTGTCTTTTCTCTCTGCTCATCCTCTCTTCTCCCCGTCTCATCTCTCCTCTTCCCTCTCTTGCCTTCTGTCTTTTCTCTCTCTCCTCTTCCATCTCCTCCCCTATGCACTATACTATAATGTAACTCAGTGTAAAAGTTTTCAAAGTATTCAGAATACAGTACTCTGATTGGCCCATGTAACAGAATACATTACACAATACATTTTAATTCAGTATTCTGTGACTAAATACATTTTCAAAGTATTCTTTCCATCACTGACATTGACAAACTGCATCTTGTTTGTCACCATTACTTTCACATCACTCTTCTTCTGTCAAACCCCCAGGTCCAACATGGCCGCCACACGTCCCTCGCTCCGCTCCTGGCTCCATCCTCACGTGTTTGTAGCTGTCGACCAGAGCATCACTGGCAGAGACACTTAAATTGCTGTTAACATGCCGTTTGTCTTGTCGCTACTGGGTTAGGAGCAGGGTAGAGGGTGAAAACGTTTGGGGAGCAAAAGTGTCAGATTTGATTGGAGATGATAAGATGGAAGAAAGATACAGATCGTCTGACACTTTTTTTTTTAATGAGAATAGCAAAGGTTAAAAGTACATTTGTTGCAGTTTTGTCAATATTATGTCATGGTCAAGGATGGTCCATCAATGCAGGCAAAAACAAGAAATGATGATTCCCAAATGTCTCTTTCCATATGTAATAAATGCCCTGCCTCAAGAGGGCATTACATTTGGGTAATCGCTGAAAAACAAGAGTGCAGATACAAGCGGTCAAAATGAGTGGAAGCTGGGGTCTCCCTTAGAGAAAGGGCGAGGAGAGCTCGGAGTAGAGCCGCTGCTCCTCCACGTCTTGAGGAGCTCGCTGGAGGTGGCTCAGACATCTGTCCTGGATGCCTCCAGGAGAGGTGTTCTGGGCATATCCCACTGCGAGGAGGCCCCAGGAAAACCCAGGACACGCTGGAGGGACTTTGTCTCTCGGCTGGCCTGGGAACACCTTGCGGTTCCACCAGAGGAGATGGAGGAAGTGTCTGGGGTGAAGGAAATCTGGGTTGCTGCCTAGAGTGCTGCTCTTGCAACCCGGCCCCAGATAACAGAAGAAGATGGATGGATGTTTTTATTGCGCTATGTCTTGTTAAGTATGTTTTATTTTTAAAGGTTCATCACCTGCTTATTTCATATAAATATTAATGCTTTGCCTGGAATGTTCCACAGTGTGGTATAAACCTCTCTATTTTTCAGTTATTCAATTTCATGTGTTTTTTATTGGCAAAAAGATACCAGGTTGTCTCCATGGAGATTGTAAAGTTTTATGCCATTTTGTGGCACATTCCAGGCAAAACTACATCATCTCAAATGAGGCTTTATATCCTCCACCTAAAAACATATATCAAGCTCCTTAAATATTGTTTAGCCCAGATGCTTTATGGACAGGACAGTAATAAGCACAAATTGAAGAGCAGGGACACACATTCAGACTCAAATTGTCAAAGCCAGGAAGCAATCACAAATCTGAGGCCAGCGTAAAATCCATCCTGCATCCTCCGACTAAAACAAAAATTGGAGGTTCAAAAAACATTTGAAGCTACAATATTGTACCATTTGCTTGGCAAGTTCACACTGACATCACTGTATTTTTTATACAGAGGGATATCGGTCCGGTCCCCACACCTCAGATTAGTTTAGATTCGTTTTTTTATTTTCCCTTTCTTTTTTCCTTGTAAGCAGCCATACTTTTGATACAGAACATCCACGCACGTCCCTGATTGGCTAATCCACCTGTCAATCACACCCATCTGAACTCAGGGCGATTCACCAGTGTCCAGACTCACATCTTCATAGGGCGTATTCTGGATCCCAGACAACTTTACCATAACGTCTCTGGAAAAAGCCCATTTCTCCCTGCATACGCCCCAACCAGCTTTCTCCCATTTCTGCACATAAATAGGACTAATCTCCCAGGTCATTAAACAGACTTTCTTTGTCATAAAACTTTACTCTCTCTCTTTCTCTCGCTGTGTAGCACCGTTTGAACCACAGACTCTGGGTTAATTCAAATCAGCCCGTCTCATCAGCAGCACTGGATTGAACCTAACCAGCCACCTCCGCCCTGTCAATTCACATTTGGAAAAAAGCTGCTAGCACCGGTCGCGCTCATTCGCCTCTGTCAGGTAATCAGTATTTCACTATAATCCATAAAAGAGTGAAATTACGGCGACCACGGAGTTCCCAGAGCCAAAATGGAGGACAGTTTTAGGAGGACAGGAGCCAAGGATTATTAACCCTTAAATGATGGGGAAAAGGAGATTTGATGCTTGATGAGAAATGAGGTAATAATGGTGCTATAAGCTGTCCGGAGACGGTACTTTGTTAGTATTTTAAAACAAATGTAATGTAATTAGCTCTATAAACAAGATGAATTGAGTTGTTAGTGACATTAACTATTGTCAGTGCAACTTCTGTCCCATTTCTCATGATAAAACCCAAACATTAAGCCTTTTTACGGAGCTGCCTGGCTGGTTCTGGTTCTCTGAAATAGCGCGGAGCCGCCGTTTCCGCACCATTCATTCTCCATCAGGATTTAGCAGAGCCTGGCTAAAATAAATCAATCAATACGATCAATATTTAAATATCAGACAGCGGACAGCGAGTTACAGATGGATGATCGCAGACGGCACATTTACGGCCCTTTATGACGATGCAAGCACTTACCCAGAGGAAACTTGTGCCTCAAAGCTAAAGATGATGCTAATGCTAATGCTAACCTAATCTGAATCTCAAAATAGAACAAAACAACTTGAAAATACCACCAGCTAATGACAAGTCCATTGTTTTCTGTGCACAAATGATTCAGATTGCAACACTACTTTAACATCACTCACTCATTTTAATTTCAATTAGCATTAGCACAACTCGGCTAATTTCCAATACGCAATGAGTGGAGCAGGAACAGCAGCTCCGCACTTTTCGAGAAAAACTGAACTAACCAGGCAGCTTTGTGAAAAGGCTTTATTGTCCACGATAGTCACAGCCCATTGTTTCCTTATGGTTCTCATCCAATAACATCAGAAAAACATGATCTTTCCCTAGTTGTTCCTTTATGGCACTCATGTAATCAAAGGTTTACCGTCAAAACCAGACTTGGAGAGACTTATCCTGCATTTGTTTCCAGTAGGTTAGATACTGTAACGTTCTGCTCACTGGCCTCTCCAACAGTACATCCAGAACACTGCTGCTCGGGTCCTGACCAGAACCAGGAAGTACTTCACACGTGTGCTCAGGTCTCTGGCTCCTGTGGCTCAGAGACTTTAAAGCAGCCCTGTGTGAACAAGTCTCTTCATGAACCAGCACCAAAGAACATCTCCCACATGTTACAGCCACAAGAACCATCTCACACTCTGAGGACTTCAGGAACCAGCCTCCTGCTGGTGCCAGAGTCAGGACAAAACATGGACTAAACCAGGACTAAACCAGCACTAAACCAGGACTAAACCAGGACTAAACATGCACTAAACCAGGACTAAACATGCACTAAACATGCACTAAACATGCACTAAACATGCACTAAACCAGGACTAAACCAGGACTAAACCAGCACTAAACCAGGACTAAACATGCACTAAACATGCACTAAACCAGGAATAAATCAGAACTAAACCAGGACTAAACATGCACTAAACCAGGACTAAACATGCACTAAACAGGCACTAAACCAGGACTAAACCAGGACTAAACCAGGACTAAACCAGGACTAAATCAGAACTAAACCAGGACTAAATCAGAACTAAACCAGGACTAAACCAGGACTAAACCAGGACTAAACCAGGACTAAACCAGGACTAAACATGAGAAGTCAGTGTTTCAGTTTTATGCAGCTAAAACCTGGAACAGTCTTCCTGAAGATGTGAGACAGGCCTCTACTTTGACAGTGTTTAAATCCAGGCTTCAAACATTCTGCTTAGCTGTAAATACGACTGAAAGGTTTTTATCCTGCACTTTTCTGTTTTAATGGTAATTTTATGATGATTATTTGTGATTATTTATGTTTTATTTTAATGTCTTTCTTATTCTCTAAAGCACTTTGTGTATGACTTGTGCTATACAAATAAACTTGCCCTGTATCTAAATGCATAGGCAACATTATTTATACCTGTATTTATTGTATGGGGTAAAATATGTTTTCCTGAGTTTGAAGAAAAGCAGGTCAGGGACATGCTCTTTAATTTAAAAAGGCCCCTTTAAAACCCACCACTGTTCACTCTATGAAGAAGTAGTTTGGCCATAGCTCTGTGTCAGAAGAGAAAAATACAGTGTAAAATGTATTTATAAGAGACTACTTAATACTGCCTTGAATATTGTCTACCTCTAAAAACTGGCCACACTAGATCTGAAATGAGAAAAAAAAGCTTCTGTTTTTTGTTTTTTTTTTTACAGGAATACATTTGTACACACTGGTGTCACTAATGCACTTTAATAATCTGGTGATACACATTTATAATTTATAATTGTATTGCTCTGTATTTTAATATGACGCTCTGGGAGTCTGGTCCTGTCATCGAGCTGAATGAAAAATGAATGACTACACATGTTTTCTTATCAATTTTACTGTCTAAATCAAGTAAAAGTGAATATGGAAGCCCATCAAGGACATTTATGCTATATCATTAGGTTAAATTTACTATGGGGATTATAATTTCTCATTTAATTAACTCATTATACATAAATACTGCACAATGTAGCCAATAATTTCATTCTAAAATCTGAGTGAACCTGCTCTTCCGCCCTGTGCTCTCAGAGACTTTTGCAGACGGTATTGTCGTGTGGCTGCTCACCTCCGTTATAAAAATACTCCACAGACTTTGTTCTTTGTGTGAACAGATCTGTAAACGTAAAACTCAAATCCACAAAAGGTTTCAAGTTTTATCCCGTTTTATTTTGGGGCTACAGGTTGTTCTGTGAAGACACTTTTTCAATCACACTTTGTACTTTCGCTTGCTCTCATTTCAAACACTTTGGGGAGTTTTGTAGTTTTGATGTCAAGATTAAAATGTGTCTCGGGAATTCATCTTTTCAATTTTTATCAAAGATTTAATTACCTTCAGTCTTAATAAAAAAAGTATGGAGTAAGTTCTCATACTGCTATTCACTCATTTCACACAAAAATAAAAATAAAAATATTGCTGCGTGCATATCTTGCATTTGATCCTAAAGTGATGTTTTTTTTTAATGAATGGTTAATATGATTTCATATTATGAGCAGGGCCGGCAACAGAAATTTGGGGGCCCAGGGCAAGAAGGCTTATATGCCCCCCCAATATGAATTAATAGGCAGAGCTTACAATTCAGGACCCCCTAAAACCCTGGTGAAGGCCCTGGACAACAGATCCCTTTGTCTCCCCTTTTGATTTCCCTGATTATAAGTATAATTTTGAACTTCTAGTTTTTTTTTTTTTTCTTAACCGATAGAACATTTCTGGTTAGGATTAATCAGCAATAATTATGGTGAGTCAGGCTACTGTATTGTAAGAACTAATATTATTAATAATAGATTCAAAATGAAGTTATTTCCATCCATATTAATACTTTGCAGCTGATGTCATCAAAATTCTGGGGGGTGATGCCAACTATAAGCACTGCTCTGTCTGAGGGTTTGTTAGACTTAAATCTGAGCTTTAAGTCTAACACAATCTGACCAGAAAGAACTGATTTAGTTAGGATTAGAACAGTTGAGATTTTTACAGTTAAACAAGTTTCTCTCTCAAACAACATTACAGTCACAAGCAAGCTAGCATTAGCCAACAGATTTTCAGTTAGTCCCTTTCACCTTTTTGTTGAAAATCAAACTCAAAAACAGGACCATGAATGCTTGTATTGATCACAGGCTCTGGAAAATGTGTTGTTAAAGTCAATTTTGTATTTTTTTCTTGAGTTTTCAGACACGGTAACAGCTGAACATCCCGCCATAGACATCCATGCAGAACACTCCCAGCGTGATGTCGCTACAAAGTATCAATAATTTAAAAAAGTAGAACACATCTAAAGAGCACTCTATTTGGACGTTTATGTCACAACAACTTTACTTTTTCACTCTAATAGTTGGATGTTTTTAATATTAGAGGTAATTATTTGGACAAAATGAAGTATTTTATAGTTGTTTGGACCTGGTGTAATCACGAATACAGTGGTCCTCATTTATCACGGGGGCTATGTTGTAAAAATAACCCGCAATAGGCAAAAGCAAAGTAGTCAACTTTATTTTTTACAATTATTCTATATGTTTTGCGGCTGTAAAACTCCTCACCACACACTTTATACACTTTTCTCACACAAGCATTAACATTTTCTCACATTTCTCTTGTTTAAACTCTCTCAAAGTTCAAACCTTCGTATATTACCTCCCTCTTCCTCGTGTCTCTGCTCCAGCTGTATCCACAGAGGAGCCTCTCCGTGCACAGAAACACTTTTAAGCCCAAAGAGTTTCTGAAATTTGTCTGTGGAGAATGTTTCATCGACGCTATGTTTTATCGGGGAAAAAACTTGCAAACATACAGCACTTAAGAGTCACACTGTGATCCAACATTTATGTAAATTTGTCTGAACACATTCTGTACTGTACAGGAGACACGGAGGAGACTGATGGACAATGGTCTACAGTCCCTCAGCCAATCAGGACGCAGAACACAATGCACAATCATACAATGTAAAAATGCAACATGCAAAATTGCACCAAAAAAACCCAAAAATCGTAACAGCGAGATCATGAAAGGTGAACCTTGATATAGTGAGGGACAACTGTAATTGTAAAAACTGTAATGTTTCGTCTTAAAACAGCAAATTAACACTCAACGATATTCATTTTTACCAGTCAGCACCCTTGTGTATTGGTAAATAGTACTTTTTTACGTATCTATTACTTAAACTTTGAACCCAAACCCATCCAGAGTTGTGAATTCAGAATTAAAAGCTTATTTTACTGCCCCAAAATCAAGCCTTGACCTCAACCCAAAACTTTTAATGCCCTACTTTCCAATTTTTTTTCTAAACTCAAACTTCAATATTATGATTAAAAGCTTGTTTAAGTGCCCCAGAAACCCACGATAAATTTTAATCAGACCAAAATCACCTCTATTGTGCATCTCGACACAATGATGCCGCCGTAGCTTGAACTTCGACCCCAAAATGATCGGTTTCTTTCTGTTCCCTGGGTGCATGTCATTATTTAGCTGCGTTATAGACCACAATAGCCCGGTCCAGGATTAATAGAGATAAATGGATGCGGTGTTGTGTTCGGGAGCGCACAGGGAGAGGAGAGGCTGATCAGCCTTTGATTGCAGACTGGTGCGGCGTTCCTGATTGAGAGGCAGGAATCAGCCGGATTTCCTCAAGGATCCAGGTGGGAAAATCTGGGGTCTTCATTTAGACGCTAATTAATAATGATGAAGACGAGGCACAGCTCCACAGAGTGTCCCAGTTCACAAGGGGAAAAAACAGGGACAAAAATACAAAGAGGAAGCACGATATGTGGATGATAAAAGAATGAAACCATTTCTTCTGTATTTTCCTGATAATAATAAGGTTTTGTGATCCATTTTGTGTACAAATATTTCTCTATATTCTAGTTTTTGTACTAGTTTGTGGAAGTAGTGACAGTGTTGGGAAGAATACTTTGAAAATGTATTTAGTTACAGAATAGTTAATACTTGGATTCATATGTATTTTGTAACATATTCAGGTACATGGGCCAAAGATTACTGTATTCTGAATACTTGAAATATTTTTACACAGAGTTGCATTGTATAATATATGTATATTAAAAAAAAACATGACATATAAGTACAAACTACTTTAATATAGTTGCACTATTATGCATTCATTTATGTTAAATTATGTATGTTTTTTGTGTTGTTTTTTTTTCTTACTTGCACTATGCAGTACAAAGTATTACATGATGAAGTACTACAATGTATTTCTCTAATTTTGGAAAAGTAACTGCACTCTGATTACCACCAAATGAAAAAGTAATTGTACTGGAATACAGTTACTCCAAATTAGCATTCAGAAAATGTATTTTCAGTACATGTATTTAGTTACTTCCCAACGCTGATAAGGGAAAAGACGAAAGAAGTGAGATTCCCAAACCATTTTCAATATTATAAAGTAAAAGCCTGTAATAAAATGCTCTCGCTTTCTGTATAATTTCCATAAACCATATTTGTGTAACTGTCATTTTCATAATAAAATACAGCTTTATACAGGACAAAGGCCTAAATATAATGAATGGAGTTTGTGAGCATCCCACATATTAAATAGAGCCATCTGCTTCAGTATTAGACAGTGACCCAGAAAAGGGCTGCGCTCATCAATACAGCTCTGCTCTGGATATTAAAACATAAGGAAGATTACCTGTCTGATGTGGTGGGCTGGGTCTGGGATTATTGTGGCCTTATTGCACAGGCACTGGCTGAAAAATGACAAACAGAGAGAGTTAGATAGTTGCGGTGTTTCTATTTCAGAATCCAAAAAGTGAACTATCAGAGTAATGATGTTAATTAGTTTTTGTTTTGCTAAGCGTTTGTGTAATTACTTAGACATGCAGGCGCAACTGTTGTGCCCTTTTAGATTTGACATGATACTGTTATCTCATTATCTTTTAAATAACTCATGTTGTGTCACTGTTAAAGTCACAAGCACACACCAACACAATAACAAAATAAGGTGCGAGCAATGTGTGAAATTACTGTTCAAAACCAACCAGAGGATAACTGTTTCTGACCTCATACGAGCGCACACTTTTTATGGGTAAAACTCTTCAAAAAATAAAGCTTGTAACTGTTGTAAAAGGAAGGAAAGTAGTAACGTAAAGAAAAAAAAAACACTGATTGAGATGGCGTGTCCAAACCTTTGACTGGTAGTGCGTCTGCCTATGACAATACAATGAGCCTACATCACAATGTTTGTATTTTTTTTTTTGGTTTTTTTTTTGGTCAATCACACTAAAATCAGCAATTAGTGTTGTCCCAAGCCCCAGAATCATTTATATTAAAGGGGGCCCATGTGAGGCCCTTTTGCCCCGGCCCCCCATATTTCTGTGGACGGCCCTGGCTAATCAATAATTATTATAACACACTATTCATAACATCAAGGGTACAAATGGTGTGTTATAAATAGTTAGCAGATATGTTATTTTAAATGTATTAATATGGGCTTTCTCAATTGCAAACTGTCCAAAAAATTGTTCATAACTCTTTCGTTTTGTGCTTCATTCAGCGTCGCTCCAGATTAAATCACACTAAAACTAGCTGAAAGAGGGAAATACATTATATTATTTTTATTAGTTTCAAATTAGTATCATGCAGTTAAAGCTCCTGTAATTATTTAATCACTATATCGACTTAATGCTCAGTATGAGATAGAGGGAACAATTATTTTTGGTGGTCGCTATATGTATCATGATTTCTTTTTAGTGGAAAGCTTGTATTATTTTTCTGTTCTACAAAGAAAAACTGAGCTGTAAATAACTTCTATGACTCATTAAGTGTTTCATGTATTTAAATGATGAACTGCCACATTTATATAGTACTTTTCTTACCATGAAGCTCTTTACATCAAGGAATCACTCACACAGTTGCAGCAATCACAATCATTTCCCTTGAGAATAACCAAAGTATCCTGATAATCTGATGATCTGATGAATGTAATGATAAAGGAAATGAATATACTGTATTTCGAAAAGTGCAATGCAATGCAAAGGTAAAAGTACTGGACTAAACACAGACGCAAACAAGAGAAAGAGAAGGATAAAAGAGAGAAAAAAGAGAGAGAGACGAGCAGTAGTAGAGACAGAACGCTGGTGACAGACTTCAGATCTGATCAGGCCTCAGTCCAGACTCTGCCCCCACACGACACTCCCAAATCCACAAATATGCCCTGATGCCCTGTCAGCCACGCGGCAACAAGACAGCGTCCGACAACCAGCGACCAATGAACGGACAGAGTTTATGCAAGAAACAGGCTGCCACGTTTTCTCTGTGATAGTGTGTATTTAAGAGAATGGATGTATCTGACATAATAGCAAAATTAGAAGTGTATCATGATATGTGGAAGTACAAATTAATTAAAAAAATAAAATAAAAATAAAAATGAACACAAAATCCAGTCTTGTATAGTGTGGTTTGAGCTTATACTGGTGACATTGATAAGAAACATCCAAATAAATAATTCCCAAATGTTAAACTCATGATTATGTCTAAACCCTTGCTCTGTAAAACCTAAAACCTGCAAATTAACAATAGTAATTCTATGTTGTCCTATCTCTTTTGACATATTATAAGAATGTCTGAACCAAATAATGTCATACTTAAGTCTTCCTTATCTTTTGACTTCTCTTTTGAATCAAGTTGTGAAGTATTTTAGTCATTTTTATTTGTGTAGTCCTGTTTGCGCTGACTTCCACAAGGCCAAAGGATTCAACAGACTGGACTACACCCACACATTTATTTAGGAATTTTCCTTCCTTCCAATTTTGTGCCAAAACTATTATTATTATTATTATTATTATTATTATTTTTGTATTTTTTATATATTTGTATTTTTTTTAAAAGACTGTATTCAAACCTATACTAACACCTATACTATAATTGTAACACTGTAAAACTTATCATGAACATTTTTTTTTTTGTTTCATCCACTGCCTAAACTCTTGCATTTAAATCCTAATTTGGTAGGTTCTTATTTGAATAATTTTTCACACTTACAGCTGTGAAATTCTTGAATCTAAATCTAGTCACGTTTTCCCTTTACTAATCCTCTGTCGCCCCCGTGTGGTCGTTGGTAACATTGCACCATTTTGATTTAATGCTATTCCCTGCAATTACACCTTTGGCCTTTTCCAAAATGTTATGAAATTTCCAGGGACAATATTGTAGCTATTTCTATGTAACCTACTATATAATTTATACCAGATATGTCCCATAACCGTCTCTTCTACAAAAAATCTATATTTTGCCTGGGTCATTTCATTAGCATATCCAATCACTGAATTTAACTGTACTACTTCTGAGCTGGGGGATAAAAATCTTACTAAAAAACCCCTCCTGTCTGCATTGGAAGCCATTATCACGTCCTAATAGCTTGCTCAATGGTGCAATGTGTTATGAGGGTTCACCGGTCAACCAAGACACAGCCCATTAGCTTAGCAAACGTTGCCGTATTCGCGTACCTTATTTGTATCACATTAGCTAGCCGATGTGGCATAGCATATTCCAACAACAGCCGCAATTTATCATGCAATTTTGGCACTGTTTTGCATCGCTAGCACCATACAAAGCAATACCAGCGCTATAACTTCAATTCTCTGTATCAGTGGAAGGGTTCGGGGGAAGCTGCAGAGCCAAATAAATTAAACATGTGTCATTGGGCATGCTAAATGGCTTGCAACACATAATCATCTAAATAATTATGAGGCTCCCATTAAAGTGAGCGAGATGGATGGAGGATGAGGCAAAACTGCAGCTAATGGTCCACAGTGGAGGAGAGGGGAAATGCAGTACTTTCACTCTGTCTGTCTACTATTCCAGGCTGAAAAACTGCAGACTGACAGATATGGGACCAGTGCAGGATTCGTCATGTGAAATGTGTCGGCTACAGCAGCGGTCCCAACCTGTTTTGTCTCGAGTACAACCTTGTGTCATTCCTCCTAACTTAGTAGTGATTGTTTAGTGGGAATCCAGCTTTTTCAGCTCCGATAATATTTTGGCTTTAAGTATCTGCCATTGACTTAGTCCCCATCAGGGCCGGTTCTAGCTTTCAGGGGGCCCTAAGCTGAATTTGTCTCTGGGGCCCCCAACAGCGGATGCCTCCTGACTCAGCTTTTGGTGATTCACATTTGGTCCCTATGGTGCCTATACTACTAGAATGGTATTTTCCCCCCAAAACACAGTTAACCTTTACAAAATTGATCGAAAATTGTGCTTTGTAATGTTCTTTCTTTTTTTAGTCCTGCGAGTAACGTCTAAATGGTTAAATAATCACATTTTTATATATCGCGCTTTTCCACCTTCGAAGCACATCAAGGAACCACTCACCCATTCACACACACATTCACACCCCACTGTACACAGACACTGGGGGAGGTGTGTTACGTGTCTTGCCCAAGGACACAAGGACAGCATTCATCTGTCAGAGCTGGAGTGGCATCGTCCACCCGCGGGTCAGTGGATCTGAATGATGTTTATGTCGAGAGCTGACCTTCGGATCAGTGGACAAACACTCTACCAACTGAGCTACTGTCGCCTGAGCAGCTCCACGTGAATAATACTTCAAACATCATGAGACGTTCTAGGCCAAATTCAGACAGTAAATAGTCTTATTACGTCAAATGAATCCACTGAACCGATACCATGGGACCAATATCTGATCTGTGTACTCATATAACAGCAACAGTTTGAATCATACTTTCATGTTCAGAATTCTTAAAGATGTATTGATTAAAAGTAACATTTACATTAAAATACCACTCAATTCGCCCTAAGGAGTAACCATCCCTTACTTAGCGGGTGTGTCGGAAAAACTTCTTTTCTTGTCTTTTTCAGACCTACAAACACTTTAAATGTCTTTGTACAATGGTGTATCAATGTCACCACTGACGACTGACCATTGATGTTACAGACAAAGCAAGAGCATCTCCATGGAGACGAGCAGGTGACAAAAATACTGTACTTTACAAATAATACTAATACTTTACAACACGTGTGTCAAATTCAAGGCCCGGGAGCCAAATGTGGCCCACAATCAGGTGTATTAAAAGGCATGAGTCATTTATAAGTCTATGCCGCTTTAATATGTGTGTTGACCATAAACTAATGAGACTTTCCCAACAAGTGGAAGTGAGAAATATCTGTAAAGGTGAGCCTCGACCAGATACACAGTTTTTAAAATGTCAGTTTATCGGGGGATATGCACTTACACAGACATGTAATATTCGCAACTTGAATAAGTAATAAATACAGAAACAGTTATTTAACAAGTTAAAAAGTAGTTACGTTTATTTTACATGACATTTGGTTACATTTAGTTACATTTATACAGTTTTACAGTTACATCTGGCCCTTGATGGCAGCCATTTTGCTCATGTGGCCCTCAGTGAAAATGAGACCCCTGCTTTACAAATAAAAATACACATTTACCTTTATTATTAAAATGATTTGACTTTTTCATGATGGAGTGCGGTACAGTAATATTTGGATTGAAAACATTAAAATACATTTCTTCTTCAGTATAATTTGTAACCTACAAAATGGGTTATTACACGTTTTTGTCGCTCCTCCCGTGTCGTTTCAGATTTGTCGCTTCTATCTACATCCCGATGAACCTCTTTTCATTATCGCTGGCAGAACTTTTCGAACTGGAGCTGCAAATTGATCCCACGAGTTAAAAAGTGCACTCTGTTCTTGACTTTTTTCACCTCGCTGTTGCTAAACCAAGGACCCAGGGCACAGTCAGCGGGACAATGAGATGATTAGCCCAATCAGAACCCGCAGCAAGGGATTGTGGGTAGCCGGCTTCCGCGTAGTCGTCTTTTTGTGCTTCCTCATTTCATTAATCAACAACCTTAGGCCCCAAATCAGTTCTGCCGATTGTGCGCTTTGTTCCCCGCTCGGCAATCAGAAACGAAAACCAGCCGAGTTCACCACCTTTGCTCCATTCGCTGACATTATAAACCGAGCTTTTGTATTCTTATTGTTACCTGCAAAATGCATGTTTCCGATTCTAGCGCGACCTGTATTAACCTCGGCCGATGAGACATTTCTGAGCCCCAAGTCCAACAATAGAATCCATTTTATCACCTGTAAAAACATAAAAAGTAAATCTCTGAAATGACAGTGTTTTAATAGGGCTCATGTATCAGCCTAATGATGCGTAATGCCGCCATACATCGCAGTATTTGAGTGTATTCACGGAGGTTATTGTTCACGGAGCTATTGTTTCACATTTTAACAGTTCATTAGTGCGACTGGTGCAGACGCTGATGGAGATAATAGGACGGACTTTAAATAACAGTGTAAAGTGTTTCAAAATGATGAGGAAAATACATGTATATATACACATATATACACGTGTATATATATGTATATTCTTATGCGAGTGTGTGAACAAATGTTAAGAAGATGAAAACACACATTAAAATAGAGTGGAGTAGTTAACTTCCAGTAGCAGTAGAAGTAGTAGTTGTTGTATGTAGTAGTAGTAGTAGTAGTAGTAGAAGCTAGTAGTATTAGTATTAGTAGTAGTAGCATAGTACTAGTAGTAGTAATAGCAGTAGTGGTGGTAGTAGTAGTAGTAGTAGTAGTACTAGGAGTAACAATAGTAGTAGTGGTAGTACTAGTAGTAGTAGTAGTAGTAGCCTAGTAGTAGTACTAGTAATAGTAGCAGTAGTAGTAGTTGTGGTAGTAATGGTATAAGTACTAGCCTAGTAGTAGGCTAGTGGTGATAGTAGTAGTAGTAGTAGAAGTGGTAGTAGTGGTAGTATTAGCCTAGAAGTAGTAGTAGTATTAGCCTAGTAGTAGTATTAGTACTATTAGTTGTGATAGTAGCAGTAGTAGTATTAGCCTAGCAGTAGTAGTAGTAGTAGTGGTAGTGGTAGTAGTAGTAGTATTAGTATTTCAGATAGTAGCAGTAGTAGTAGTATTAGCCTAGAAGTAGTAGTAGTATTAGTAGTAGTAGTATTAGCCTAGTAGTAGGATTAGTAGCAGTAGTAGTAGTAGTAGTATTAGCCTAGTAGCAGTATTATTAGTAGTAGTAGTATTAGTAGTAGTAGTACTAGAGTATTAGTAGTAGTAGTGGTAGTTGTAGCATAAGCCTAGTAGTAGTAGTAGTAGTATTAGTTGTAGTAGTAGTCGTGGTAGTAGTAGTAGCATTAGTAGGGTTCTTAAACTTTTGACAGCAAGTACCATCTAAAGCCAGCCACGCACTACAGCATAATTCTCTGATTTAGGATCCGATTTGCTTCTCCTCGACTTCTGGAAGACATGACCCACCGAATCTTGGTTTGCGATGTTCCTCTGTGCTCCTCGTGTGTGTGGTGTGACTCTGAGCTGCTCTTTCATTTCATATTGTCAGGGGCAGACACAAAACAGATCAACGTAAAACTCACGAAATAAAACTAATTTAAAGAGGACTATCACTCACCTCTCGTAAGTTGTAAAGTTAAACTGCAGCATCTCATCCAAAACAGCACTATAGATCCAGTTTGAAGCGTTCTTTAAAAGTAAGAAGGGAGAGTAGTTCCTCATGTAATAATGATACTAGTAATAATAATACATCTCAGTGCTTTACGTTTTACTGTGAACAGGAAACAGCCGGCTCAAGATGCTCACAACTTTTAGCTTGTGGTGCACGGTCCCTTCGCTGCCATATCCCACTGCAGTCTTTGCATTTTAAAGCTCATCCAATTCTCCTTATGTTTGTAGTCTGCGCTTTTCGTGTTTAAAAATTGCTTAAGACTGAAAAACTCTGTAATATTTGGCCTTGTGAGAACCACCGGATCTAAAAAACCAGGTCTAAAAAAAAAAAACACTTACCATCTGGAAAAAAAAATGTGCTTACCTAAAAAAAACTCTGTATATTCTGACTCTGGAGTAGTCTGTTTTTAAAGTCGGTATGTAAAGTCGGTATACAAATGCAATACAGGCTACGAGAAAATAGACACAGAGTTCAACATTAGGAATTAAATGAGGTTTTTTTTTCCAAATAACTATGTTTTTTTCCATAAATATGTCGCCATGGAGCTGACTGGAATTTTGTGAATAAAATACAGTGATTGACAACATCCACAAACAAAACCAAAAGGAATTCTACAGCTGCTCTTCTCAACTATTAAGCATTGTCCCATAATCAGGAAGTGCACGTAGCATACTAGCTGTGGTTAGCTTCATGGCTAAACTCCACCTTGGTCTCTGTGAGTTGTGGAATTTGGATGCGCAGAATGTAGGAGTGAGGAGTAACATTGGACCACTGCAAGCTATTTAAAATGAAGTAATTTTTTTATGGTTTAAAGAATGTAAAAAAACACCTTTAGTTAAGTAGTTCATCCAGAATTTTCAACTTTATACTAAAACTCCAAAAGTTGTAATGCAAGCAACACCCAAAAACACATCATTTTTAAAAACTCATTTGTCGAAATAATTAAATTGTTCCTTTTTCATTATAAAAAAAAAACTCACATTTGCCCAGATACCATCCCACTGCAAACAGACGGGAGGCTTATCCAGGGACCACTGATTGCTCTCTGCTCCTCTGGGATATAAAATGTGCTAAACCTTATCCAAACAAAATGAACCAATCAGAGACACATCCTGCAGCCAATAAACAAACAGTCTGCGTGAGCCTATGGACCAGAGCTGCTCGAATGGGACCCGATTTCCCTGCGGAGCCCTACATCCACTCAGCTGCACGACGAATGAACAGGACAAACACGACGACGGGGGGGATTATCAACAGGAATTGTGATACTGACGCCGGTGACCTTTAAGAGAGTGACCCCTGTTGGCGATTAACTCGATAAGCTCGTCGTTCGATCGGATATGGCGCTGAAATTAAATATTGGGTTATAGAGCTGATCTCGTGCGTAAATAGAGTTTGGATTGCATAAATTGTTAATGTTCTTTCCAAGCTGTCTCCTCTGTCTGTTTGACAATTCGCGTTTCATATTCAAACTGTTTCAATTGGTTCTACTGGGGGTTATGTAAAGATCTGTGGTAGAGATCGACCGATATGGGATTTTTTTATGCGCCGATACGATTGTTTAGAAGCACCACCAGATCTAAACCTGGTCTAAAACAGGACTATACCAGGTTTAATCGAGGTCCAAACCAAGTGTAAAATAGGACTACACTATTTCTCTACTAACTTAAAGAAAAAATTTACCCAAAAGGGGACAAAATGTGGATTCAATTGACTCAATAAATGGACAGTTCATTTATCAAATTAAATTGGTTGAGATCGATCACTATGGCTTTTTTACGGCCGATGTCGAAACCGATTGTCTGAAATCCAGATCAACCTTTGGCCGATAAGCTCTGCCGATATTTTGGGGGCGTTGTTTGGCCACTTTGTGATTATTTTCCCGAAATTATGTTATTTAAATTGAATACAAACTCTCCCTAAGCCCCTTTTCGTATTAAAGTGTTCATATAAAGGTTTGTGTGTATTTTTTAAGAAGCAGGTCGACCAAAACAGAGTATCGTCTTGTGCTGGAGACTTAAGGCTGATACTGATACACTAACAAGTCCAAATATCGGCCCGATATATATCAGCCGACTGATATATCAATCTTTCTCTGCTCTGTGAGGCGATTGCTGTTGTGATTTTGGACTTGAATTGCATAATGCTAGATTTAAACTCTACCCGCTTAGATAATGTTTCCTCATATTTTGATATAAATGAACCAGATGCCCTTCAGTAGTCGTTAATTTACCACTATCTTTAATCTTAGAAGTTTTAGTAGCAGACCAGAATAGCTTCATATTATTTTATTATTCGCTTGCAGTGAGGAAGAGACAGTCTCTGCCCTGACACGTACAAGTCCTCTGATGCTCTCCTGCTATATTTGCTAGTCAAAAGTCACATTTGCATCTCACACTAATATGACAAATCGCACTAGCAACCCGCATATACTTTCCTAATTCATTTAAAGCCTCACCACGTAAATTTTAAGCCAAAAAAGTGAAATAAAAAAAACATGTACCCTTATTCTGAAATCAAAACAAACCTGACTCAGCCTGGAGGAGGGTTTCTCCAGCTAATTTCCGTGAAAATGGTCTATAATATTTTAAAGTGTGGCATAAGACATATCTTTAAATATATCTTTAGACATATCTTTAAACGCAGCTTTAGTCATAGCTTTAAACATATCTTTAGACATATCTTTGAACATATCTTTATCTTATATCTTTAGACACTGCTTTAGTATGGTTTAAACTGTTTTTGAATCATGCAGGTGACTTGCCACCACCATTTTCCTGTCGTTCCCCACATAATGCCCTGCGATGATACCAACAGGTTAAATGGCTGCACACACAAAGCTCGACTTCACAGTGACCTGCTGTCTTTACTGTACACAGGTGTAGTGATGGCCTTGTTCAGCTCTCCAAGCAACACTAGTAATTTAACTGTTGTCTCAGGAAGTCTAAATTGGTTTAAGGCTCAGTGCTACAATTTGGAAATCAAACAGTTGACTTTAGGAGAGTTCAGTCTTCTAAAGGCGCCATTTGTATCCTTCACTACCTCCATGAAGATAGCATTTCTTTCTTTCTTTATTCTGTATTTATCAGGGATCATGTACAAATGCATCAATCTTACAAAAGAAAAGATGATTTGTACCAGATTTAGCTCCTGCTGCTTTCCATGTGCAGGTGAACACACATTAAAATACACATTTCGTTACAATTACATTATAAGACTAACAGTTCATCATCAACATTAGCATTAAGATACAATAAAAGGTCGAGGCCGAGGGTCTTTTTGGAACTGTGCAGTTTGGTTCACAGAGACCCAGAGGATCGGGGAGTTTTTGGGAACAAAATACATTTTTTCGGTGGAGCTGCATTATTTATAATTTTGAACAGGTTTCTTAGATTTTACTACAGAATTAAATTGTCCAAACTGAGCATTTTGTATTTACTTAGGATATTACAGTGGTGATAACATCGGGCCAGCTTCCCCACAGTAACAAAGTGTTTTTTTTTTTATGTTTTTGTGCCTTTAGTGCCTGATAATAGATGGATGTGAGAGGTTTGAGCCTCTTTCATTGTCCTGAGACCAGCAGGACACACAGTAGGTCATTTGTGGGATAATCGTGGCACTGACATGTGAAAGAGGCCTCCACTGTCAAGCTGTTCCTCATGTGTCTTAGGAAAGAGATGTTGAATCGGTGTGAGTTATGTACTTTTTTATCTGTTTTTTGAAGGACAAGGTCCAAATGAAGCCCTAGGTCAGGGGTGTCAAACTCAAATGGACAGGGGGCCAAATGAAAAAATTTGCTACAAGCCGAGGGCCGGACTGATCGAATGTTCATTGAAAAAATTTAAAATGACCACACATAGTCTAGTGAACCTAATTGAACCTACTGAAAACCTAACAAATATATTACTATATGATCGGATAAATGAAGCAATATTTTCTTATGGCTCTGTCAGTCATTTTTTTATTTTCAATAGGCACAAAAGACAAACTTCCTTTATATAAAAATCCCCATAACATGCACATTAAATGAATGAAGCAGGATTATTCAAGGCACCATCAGTATATTTTCTCAGGGAAATGGCAAAAGTAGGATCAATTTACTTCAAAGAAATAAATAATATCAGCAATTTTCTATCAGTCACTCAATTGAAATATTTTTAAAACATTGGGATTGAAATACAATAAAATAAAGTGCAAAAATCTATGGATGAGAAAAAACAACACTTTCTGTGCCTCCCACAGAGTCAGTTTGGTTTTAAACACTTCACTGTCCTGCACATCTCAGAGACACGACCCCGACCTGCAGCTGCAGGTTCATCACATTCAGACTCGTGATGTCACAGAAAACACATTTCACACACAAACGTTTCGTCTCAGAGTTGTGTGTTTGTCTTTCCCTTTGTTTTCCAAGAACAGACAAATCTCCTCACGCAGCTCAAACATCTTTGCAGCACCTTTCCCTGGTTTATCCATCGCACCTCAGTGTGACACAAATCACCGGCTCCGTTTAACTCGCTCAGAAATGTTTTGAACTGGCGATAATTTAAACCTACGGCTCTGATAAAGTTAACTGCAGCGTGATGGTCTCAGGACACGTTCCATTTTCAAGGCTTTACCACAGAACTGCCGTGTCCCATTTCGCCAAATGCACCGCTCGATGAACTGTTCGAGGTGCGGGCCGAAGTACCGCACAAATGTGAACATGTGAACAGAGCATTTTAGGGCAAATTGGGAGACGGCCATCGACTCCTGGTTTATGACACAATGAGAAGCTGTCAGCTCACCTGTGACGTTTTCCTCCTGATCTTTCCCGTGTACTGCCACCGGTCTCCCCGTGTCTCAGGTCCGCTCCCCACCGGTCCCACTCCCGTGTCCTCCGGCCCGCACTCTGTGTCCACACATCGCAGGTGCTCCGTCTGTTGTCAAACCCACGAGTTTTTCCCGAGGCTCCATCTCATTTCCACATGTTGACACCTCTTCATACAGATCATGTCCTGTAGTTGTGCCACACGTAGGACGTAACGCCAAAAACTCCTCTGTCACGCTCAGGCAGATTGTATTGGTGCGTGTAAAACACCTGCTGGGGCTGTTGGCTGCTGTTGGCAATTGTAATTGACGCGCCAAAACAACAGCAGAGCATTATGGGATTTGTAGTATAAGAGCGGTGCTGACATGCTGGTGTGATACAGCGCGGGCCAGCTCTAATATTAATTTGAAATTGCCTCGCGGGCCAGAGTTTGACACCTATGCCCTTGGTCCTTTGTCTCTGTTACAATATTTATTTTTACTCCGTTAACAAAGATATTGGGCCTGTCTTAAATTTGTGTTAGTTTTGGTAAA